>BLSH010429385.1:382931-429895 GCA_018402905.1 Glandirana rugosa | reverse complement strand
ATGTGTACAAAGCAAAGACATGGATGAGTGAGTTTGGGGAGGAGGAACTTGACCGGCCTGCACAGAGAGTCCTGGCCTCAACCCGATAAAACACTTTTGGGATGAATTAGTGCGGAGACTGCGAGCCAGGCCTTCTCACAGGCCAGTCAAGTTCCTCAACCCCAAACTCGCTCATCCATGTCTTTATGGACTTTGCGATGCATACTAGCACATTATGACATTTCCTTTCATGTTAGAAAAAGACACCCAGTGGTTTCCAATGCTTTAAGAGCAGGTGTCATGGCAGACTGCATGCATTTCTGAACAATTTCACAGTGACTCTGTCCTCACACAGACTGGGGACACATTGAGCTTTACCTCATTAACATATAGCTGAGAAGCCCAGCTTCTAAATCTTTAACTCTTTGTTAGGACAGACAGTGTTCGCATCTAGTTTACAACTGACAGTGACATCTGCCAGCACAGCACAGGCAGTGTTAATTATGACAAACACAGCTCCCCAGCCTTCTCTTAAACAAAAAAGTCTTTTTTCAGTGTGGCAGTTATCAGAAAATAGCATTAAAAAATGGGAAGCAACATTTTTAAAATATTTTTAAAAATAAGTTCTGCTATGTGAATGAAAACCTGTAACAAATATAAATGTGTTATCCCAACTTGGCTGCAAAAATTGAAAATATATTTTAAATTATAGCAGTATTGAAAAAAGTAACTAGCTGTACTCAGACTGTATTTATACATAATTATTCTGATAAAATAAATTACAGATATGTCTCTGATACAAAATGCTCCCTAATAATAAATATTCTAAAAACATGCAAAAACTGCATGTGGGTATGTGTGGGACAGTCTCTGACCATTTCTTGTATCATGTCCATAGTCTCTGCCATTCTCATGTATCATGTCCACGGTCTATGACCATCTCATGTATCATGTCCACAATCTATGACCATCTCATGTATCATGTCCACAATCTATGACCATCTCATGTATCATGTCCACAATCTATGACCATCTCATGTATCATGTTCACAGTCTCTGACCATCTCATGTTTCATGTCCACAGTCTCTGACCATCTCATGTATCATGTTCACAGTCTCTGACCATCTCTTATATCATGTCCACAGTCTCTGACCATTTCTTATATCATGTCCACGGTCTCTGACCAGTTCTTATATTATGCCCACAGTCACTGGCTATTTTTTATATCATGCCCACAGTCTCTGACCATCTCTTGTATTATTTCCGCAGTCTCTGGCCATCTCTTATGCCATGTTCACAGTCTCTGACCATCTCTTGTATCATGCCATTAGTCTCTGACATTTCTTGTATCATGTCCACAGTCTCTGACCATCTCATGTATCATGTCCGCAGTCTTTGAACATTTCTTATATCATGTACACAGTCTCTGACCATTTCTTATATCATTTCTTAGATTATGGTCATACAGAGATCTGCTTTGTTTGTGTTACATTATAGTAATACAGGGATCTACCATGTATGTCTTAGATTATGGTCATGCATGGATCTAACTGGTATGTCTTAAATTATGGTCGTACAGAGATCTGCCTGGTATTTCTTTGACTATGAGCATAGGTCAAAAGAGTGTGCCAAATGAAAAACCCTTAAGAGTCCAAAGTCTTTATTGTTCAGCTGGTTACAACAAGCAGGGCAAAAGACAGCCAACACATTTCAGGGCAACACAATCCCCTTCATTTGGGGCTAGGTGAAATGGCAGAATGTTAAATGGACTCAAAAGCATTCCTAAGCAGAGTGATCTGCAGGCAGAGGAATTTAAAAACAACAATCAGTGTTGGCATTCACACATCACCGAGCCTTGATGAAGGGAGATTGTGTGGCCCCTAGAAATGTATTGGATGTCTTTTGACCTGCTTATTTTCACCAGTTGAACAATAAAGACTTTGGACTGGATACCAAACAAAGTCGGCTGCACATCACGGCCAGTCCAAAATATTTATTGTATAAACCTTCATAAAACAAGAACCACCATGAGGACACGGTCAAATTAAGTCAGGTTGACACGTTTTACACAAACTTAGTACTAATTCTAGCACAAAGTTTGTGTGAAACGTGTCAACCTGACCCAATATGACGGTGTCCCTGTGGTGGTTCTTGTTTTACGAAGATTTATACAATATATATTTTGGACTGGTCGGGATGTGCAGCTGACTTTGTTTGGTATCTAGTGTTCATGGAAGCGAGCCAGAGCTAGCACCCAGACGCTGAGTCCATCAGGATATTATACTCACCTGGCGTCCTCTCTCCTTTTTTATGGTGTGTTAAGTCCCCTAGCATTAAGTGAGATGATTTTAAGAGAGACTCCGGTAGTACATGATGGTCGGTTAGGCTTGGTTTGTGTGGGCATGGCGAGATGAGAGTGGGTTTACGCTTGGGGCGTCAGTTCAGACTGTGTGTAGCGAAGGTGAAGGCGAGGAAATGGGGGGAGGGTGAGAGAGTCAGCAATGAAAGAAAGAAAGGAAAGAATTAGCAGAGGGGTGAGCTAGACTAGAAAAATACATTTTGGGTAAGGGGTACCTTAATACAGGTGAGGACCGGTGACAGGTGAGAACCCGCTCTCCTGTCAAAATATCGTGCGGGTTGAATAGTAAGTGTTACCGTTAAAGTACAGTGGCTGCTGTGTACTGCAGTAACAGGGGGGTGAAATGCACAGTTAGATTGTAGAAGCGATCTGCCACTGAGTGGGGTGAGAATTCCGAGAGGTGAGGGTGTGTGACCTAAGGGTACCGGGCAGGTAACCGAGAGGGTCGTAAGAAGACTGGGAAACTGGAAAGCGGAGGCTGTGTGTTACTTGTAAGACTTTGTAATGGCCGGTTGGGGAAGGGGTCTATGTTATATAATTGCCTGTGCGTATGTGTTCCATAGGTTTTTTTTAGTGTTCCTCTGTAAGAGCTCCTGACGCATAATAGGATTGTGTAGGACTAGGAACGGTTGCCAGGTGTATAAACGACGCTGACAGTGTCGATCCCAAAAATACACTAACTGCCGATGACACTGCTTCTGTCATGTCCAATATTCAAGTTAACAGAAAAAGAAACAGAACCCCCTCATCGAGATGCTAAGTAAGAGTAATAAAACCTCATAAGTGCAACTTGCTTAACATGACTGATACATGGCATGAGACACTTTTTCAAGGGTCTCAGGCGTATCTCTGAGAGTTGAAGGCCTGGGGGGGTATTCCACCCCCACTTTTGTTTGATAGATAGGTGAATGTGTCTCGCCGATAATGGTCTTGGGTGATGGATCGCCCTATCAAGGCGTCCTCTCTCCTTTCCTAAAGGCTTTGGACCCCTAAGGATTTTTCATTTGGCTCTCTCTTTGACCTATTACACTTGGATTTCCCAGCCCGGGAAAAGATATACTTGATTTATCATACAATATAGTCATGCAGAGATCTGCTTGCTTTGTCTTAGATTATAGTCATGTAAAGATATGCACAGTTTTCCATACATTAGGGTCACGCAGAGATCTGTATGGTAAATATTATATTATGGTCATACAGATATCTGAGCTTTACATGGCATCTCTCTGGTCTGTTGCACTGATTTTCCACCAGACCTGTCTTATGTAAAGCAAGATCAATGGAAAGCTATCATTTTAAGTGGCTTTTAGTAAAATATCTGCTTCTCTAACTCTGGATACCTTTCTGTTTGACCATCTACTTAAAATAACTACAACTTGACAACCTACAGCTTGGCAAACACTTTACTTTAACTGGTGAACTGTAGCATACCCATTCACATTGCTCTTTCTCTGTTTTATATTTTTAATGACAAAAAACATATAGCTGCTAGTTAGGCTCCATTTACACTGGATGCTATTTTAACCTCCCCTGAACGACTTTTTTTTGACAGCTAGAAGCCGACGTCTAAAACTGATGTTTTGCCGCGTTTTGCATGCTGCGTTTAGCGGCGTTTGTGTCTAGGAGCGTTTTTTAAAGAAATCATTTTTTTAAAATGGAAACGGCTATAAACGAAATGGTCCTAGACGCGAGTTACCAAGTTTAGGCGCGTTTACAAGCTGCTTGGCATTTCAAATGCCTCTGAACTGGCGTCTGAATCAATTTTTTTGCATTCCAAAAAAAGCCTTTAAACTCAACTGCCTGGAAACGACCTTAAATGACCCTGTGTAAATGTACTGATAAGATAACATAGAGGTAAGTTCAGGGGCAGCTGAACAAAAACGCCCAAATGCCTCAAAACGTCCGATTACCAGCAGCAGTGTAAATGAGTCCTTACTGGTCTGTGAAGTCTCAAATTCCTGTCAGTTATTAGCATCTGTGATTTTCACAGTAATGGTAGAGATCATGCTACCCCAGTGGAAAAGGGAAGATAAGTAGACATGTGAACTACCAAAAAAATGTGTTTAATTTTCGTTTCATTTGTTTCATTTTTTTAGTTTATCAAATCATTTGTTACGATCGGCATTTGTTACTTCAGATTATTCGTAACTTTGGATGCATTCGTATTTGTTCTGTTCCATTCGTTTAGATGTGGCATTCGTTACTTCAGATAATTTGTAACTTCGGAGGCTTTCATATTCATTACATTCACTAACAGTTACTTTAGCCATATTTGAAAGGAAATTCCAATACCTATAATTTTATAGTTTATAATAAAAAATAATAATAATAATAAAAAATATAATAATTGTTAATAATTTAATCATAATAGAAAATGCGAACGCGAAATTACACAAATGTAATTGATTCAATAAACTCATAGGTTGAAACGTTTTTCGTTTTTTTTTTTTTATTGTCAGATTTTCGTTATTCCGGTTTTTCATTATTTCGAGTTTTAGTTCTTTCGGGTTTTTGTATGCATTTGTCAAAAGAGTCTTTCGTTCATTCGGATGCTTCCGAAGAAACGAATATGCAGAATTTCATGTGACAAACGAATTTGTAACAAAACGAATTGCACATGTCTAGAGATAATGACAGATCTGGAAAGTGAAGAAATGGTAAATCCAAGGTTAGACTCTAGGTTTACAATGCTGCAACTTGGGATCCGCATTGTGAGACCCCAAGTTGCGTGACATGTGAAATCCCATGTTAGTCAATGAGAACTGTCTTAATTAGCACTAATAAAGTGATTTAAAAAATCAGACCCATGTAACAGATGAAAACAATATTAATGGAGCTGCTGGTTGTACAGACCAATAAGTCCAAACATGAGAATAAATTAAATTGAACCACGCTCACATAATGTGCAATAATGTGTAAACTTATATATATCCATATATAAGCACAATATAAGTGCAATAGTGCAAAAAACAAAAGAAAACAAAGTTTAATCAATTAATAAAAACAACTGTAAATCACATATAAAGGTGCAATGATTGCAATAGTCCATAAAACTGTGTATAAGATGTGTAAAAGAAGATTTGTGTTGACAGTAGATCATCCAGTGGAAACAAAGGGTGATTTAGAGATCCTCCACCAAAGGGATACTGGTCACACACCCTACTCGCCAGACTTCCAGGATCTCCATGACAGAGATCAAAAGCGCATGAAAATGACTGGTAGTCAGCAGCAATCACCACAGCAATCAGGGGGACATCCTGAACTCCAGGTGGATATAAAATAAAGGATGGGAAGCTTCCATGGTGAAGTAAGAAGGGGGGGAGACAGGAGCGCCAGACCTAAGTGAAGTATGCCTTAAGAGAACTTATTAAAAGCAAGCTAAATGCATACTCACAGGTGTGAATAAAAACAAACACATCATAAGAAGTCCGGGCCCAGGGCCGTGTCACTTGTTCCAGGGCTGTGGTCTTGCTGGGGGGTGCGTATGCCGATGAGCAGATGGAGGCTGTGCTGTGGTGGAACGCACTGGAAGCAGGAAGTACCAGAACCAGGAAGTCACGTGGACAGGAAGTGACGTTGCTGCTGTATCAGGCCAAAAGGATGACGCGTTTCAATGCACTCCGCATTTTCCTCAGATTCTAGGACTTCTTATAATGTGCTTGTTTTTATTCACACCTGTGAGTATGCATTTAGCTTGCTTTTAATAAATTCTCTGATGGCATACTGCACTTAGGTCTGGCACTCCTGTCTCCCCCTCTTCTCCTATTCCTACAGAGTTGCTTCTGCTCTTCAGGCAGCTGCGCCTAGGTGCGTATCCATCCCACTGGAGTCACATACTTTCACATGGACTTTTAGCTCTGATTTATGGATGTACATGGACTCTTGATATGGACTAACTTATCATTGTTTTTATCTCTGGTTTTATGTTATGAATTCCGTTGCATCTTTTATGTACTCTCTACCTTATTGACGGCTTACAGGCACTTAATGGTTCCCCAGTGTTCTTTTGGCGCCATTCTCATCCCTTAATCCATAGTGAAGTAACGCTGGGATAATTTATTGAAAAATTGGGCATACAAGCCAATCTTAATGCTGATAAAATAACCAAGAAGCAGAGGACGCCAAAGCACTAATGAAGTCGCTTTGACTTTAGAAAAGGTACTACTTCAAGGCGACTTCCATCTGGCATGTGGCCATAAGGGCTCAAGCACACTGCAGCTAAAAAAAAAAGCTGCTTTTACAGGCATTTGAGCTTTTATTTCAGCTTGAAGAAGCTTGTACTTTGGGCTCTTGTGCACATTTTTATTGAGCTCCATTGGTCTCCTTTGAGTTTTTTTGAGCATAAGCATTTTTTTTTTCACAAACCCTCCCCTCAGCTCATTTTTCCTATTTTTTGGTGTGTTTTCGAGCTTCTTTGAGCCTTTTCATTCTTTTTAATGCTATTTAGCACTTTTTCTTTTCACTTTTTTTGCTTTTTTGGGTACTTAGGTGTCTTTTCTGCTCGAAAGCTCTGCTCAAAAATGGGTTTCTTCCTGTAAGAGCATAGGCCCGAAAACTCCTGAAAAAGCCATAGTGTGCATGGACACATTGGCTAACATGGAGGGGAGTTTCCAGGCAGAAAAAATGAGAGCTCACAAAAGCTCAAAAAGCCTGTAGGAGCCGCTTCTTTGAGCTGCAGTGTGCATGAGCCCTAATGGAAGTAAGTTGCCTCCAAGTTGGATCTTCATCTTAATTAATGGGATTTGGATCCGACATTACAGGAGCATTACACAGGCATTTCTTTAAGTTGCTTCAAAGTAGCCTGGCAAAGTCGCACTGTAAGTCACGCGACTTTCAGGTCACGGCAGTGTGAAACGAGCCTACAGACAACAGTATGAAAGGGTCCCTATAGCTCAACCAAAGCTGGTCATACACTAATAAAATGTAGTTTGAATTTTTTTAGTATATTTCGAAGGAGCAGGATGGAACATTTTTCTTAAAAAAAAAATTCAAACAATGTGTTTTTGTTCAGTAAAATCAATGACTTTCAAATTCTAATGTTAAAAGCAAGCTAAATTTTGAAATACTTTCGAACGACAAGTCAACAAATGTACTGAGAATTTTTGTAAGAATTTGCTCATTCAAAAGTCTACAAGTGTATGGCCAGCCTAATATTTTATTCAAACCTAATTAAGGTAATATCACATATTTCTTATTGTCTGAAAGACACATGGAAACAAGTGGCTTTTCCTGTCAAGCTGGCCAGATATCGGTAGATTTTTATACGGTCTTCCTAGTACATTTGATAATGCCTACAGAGACTTGCCTAATGTCATTTGAGGGCACTTCAAGATTTTGTTTGCTTTTAAACTTTGATTTTAGAATTAATGTAATTTCTGGAATGAAAGTTGCATACATGGTTAGAAAATTAAGTAAATATTTCTCCTACTGCTCCTTTTAATTTGCTTGTCACTATGGCGGAAAATGAATGTTGATTTGACCCAACTAACATTTAGGAAATTGAACAAACGTTCCAAAAACTAAACATTTCTAACAAAATTCTACTAATGTATGGCTGGTCTCACATCTTAGCCTTGTATATAGCAAATGTAAAGTCGGTTAGTAATCTATACTGCAATTTCAAACTGTGCTTAAAGTAGAACTTTACCCATAACACCTTGATAAAAAATGATATTCTTTAGCAAGGAACATACATTCCACATTAAAGCAGAGTCCCCCCCCCCCTCAAAAAAATTAAAAGTCAGCAGATACAAATACTGTAGCTGCTGACTTTTACTATTAGGGAGCTTTCCCTATCCAGGCCTCCAGTGGTGTCCTCGCCCAAGCAAAATTCTTGAATCGGCTCTCAGGTGCTGGCGCTGCCATCTCGGCCTTGCGGCTTCACAGCCGGTTTCCTACTGTGCATGCATGAACCACGCTGAGCTCTGTAAATGGACTGGCTGCGGGGGGAGAGAAGGAGGGGGGATAAACTTCCAAAACCAAGATCAAAACCAGGTACAAGCTCCCCCCCCAAAAGCTGCCAAATGTCACAGTGAAGGGGAGGGGGGAAGCAGACAAGTGGAGATTCCCCTTTTGAATAGAGCTCCGCTTTAATAATTATGCTACCAAAATTACTGTGTGCTGTAGATTGCCTCAAGTGTTTCTTCTTGCTGGAGGCTGCCATTTTGTTGAAGCCCAGAGCAGTCCTTTCCCTACTGAGAACTCTCCCCCTCTCCTTAGTTACAAAAAATATGTCACTTTCTGTAATTAAAATATGTGCATTTCCAGCCTTGATTGTATGTCTTGGCTCAGCTAGAGGGGAAGGCTGCAGTAGCTGACAGTGCTCAGGTTCACAGCTGCAGAAGCAGAGGAAGAAAGAATATCAAGGAGATAATATAAGACATTATACTTGTAATATTAACTATTTTGTGTCTCCCTGGTAGCAGAGTTTTTTTCTGCTGTCTCTACTGCATTCCTTTTACCTCTCCCTTATCTGCATATTGAAAGTATTGATCTCCTGAACCTTATTCACCCCCTTGGTGTATTTAAAGATTTCAGTCATGTCTCCCCTTTCCCTTCTTTTCTCCATGCTGTACATGCTAAGTTCCTGAAATCTCTCCTGATATGTTCCTCAAACCTGTCACCATTTTTTTACCTGTCTCTGGGCTTGTTCTATATAGTTTAGCGTATATATATATATATATATATATATATATATATATATATATATACACACATACAACATATTCAGAAAAATAATTAATCTCTGCCTGCCTTGAAACAATATCACTCTATTAATAAAATCCTTGGTTTCTACCAATAGAGTTAGCTGTGATGTTATCTTTTTTAGGTCATGGTACAACTAACTGTTTAAACAATATAGATTACATGAAGCAGTGACCTTTATCACCTACCTAACCACATTCAGGTACTTAAAGTGTTGTTTCAGCTGAAAAAGAAAAGATCCTCCTAATTTATACAAAACTGGGATTATGTACATTTATTTAAACTGATAGCATTGGTTATTCAAGTGGAAGGCAAGTGAGGGTAAGCAACGGAAGCTTTGAACTGTGTGAGTCACTGATGACAGCTCTCAAAGCACAGGGAAAGAAAAGAAGAAAAAGACAGTTAGGTTTTTCTGGGATCTATTAAAAGAGCTTGTGTGTTTTAAAAGTACAGTTATTATTTATTCTTTTGCTCCACAATATCTATGTAAATATATATACATATATATATATATATATATATATATATATATATATATATATATATATATATATACATATATATACAGTCAGGTCCATATATATTGGGACATCGACACAATTCTAATGTTTTTGGCTCTATACACCACCACAATGGATTTGAACTGCAGACTTTCAGCTTTAATTGGAGGGTTTTTACACCATTCACCTGATTTGGATGTAAATACCCTCAAATTAAAGCTGAAAGTCTGCAGTTAAAGCACATCTTGTTGGTTTCATTTAAAATTCATTGTGGTGGTGTATAGAGCCAAAAACATTAGAATTGTGTCGATGCCACAATATTTATGGACCTGACTGTATATAGGTTTTTTTCAGGGCCAATAACAATTTTTCAGCTACCTTTAAGGTCGATAGCCGATATCAGGTGCCGGTATTCTGTAAATTTAAAGTTTATATTTTTACACTGTCCTTTTACTTTTTTTTTTTATATCACTTTTATTGCTGTCACAAGGAATGTAAACATCCTTTGTGTCAGTAATAGGCAGTGACAGGTATTCTTTATGGGGGGATCTGGGGTCTATAAGACCCCAAACTCCTCCACTGCACTTAAAAAGTATTCAAAACGATATATTTTTGAATATTTTCTATTTTTTTAAAACTTGTACCTTTAGGATGTCAGTAATCCGGAAGTGACCGATTGCTGTCTTTGGGTCTCGGGGCAGCCGGCGGACGGGGAGACCCAGGCAGAGCAGCAGAAGGCGGCGGGGGGGAGACGTCCCCTCCCGCTGCTTGTGATAAAGGCTGAGTGGCTTCTTAGCCGCATCGGTTGTCACTACAAGGAAGCCGACCATCTGCTCTAAAGAATGGTACCGGGTGAGGCCTGCAGTTGCATGTATTACCCCGGTACAACCACTTTAAGCAATATCGGTAAGTCTGCTACCAATAACAAATCTTCAAAAAAAGTCATACATCAGTCGTGCCGATAATCGGTCGACCCCTAATATATATATATATTGTGGGCCCTGCCACTGTGTTAGTAGCAATAAAGATCACACAGGGTCCTCATGGATGGAGGTTGAAGGGCTCCAGAATATTGATTCTTAGTGAAAAAAATTGTTTTTTCAGTTTCTTTCTGAGTTTTTAACTCCTGGATTGGGTTCTGGAGTCCAGAGGCTTCAAAGAGTGTTGGAAGGGAAGAAGTCTCTAACACTGCTCCAGCAGACTGTGTATTCAAAGTAGATTTACCCAAGATCTACTGCTATATCACAAAAAAGAAGAAAAAGCACTCCAAGCTGCCAGCCTTATTTGATAAGGTTTGTAACCAGAGTACTCCACCCAGGAGACAGGATATCCCCTGCCCAGAGGCTAGGATATGGGCCAGTGCAGCAGGGAGCTGCAAGAGAGCTAAGAGAGCAGAGACAGATGCAGAATCTAAAGTTTGGTGAGATGGTCTGGAGGACCAGGCAGATGCCTAAAGTATGAGACCAGAGCAGCAGCACTGCCAGAGCAAGCCTGAAGGCCTCAGGAGGCATTTATGTAGCTGTATAGCATTGAGAGAGGACTGCTGAACACTGCTGCAAAGGTTACCTTTTTGTTGTGTTGGATTTTAATTTTTTACTTTCTTGTTAAATACAAATGGATCAACAAGCCTTTAAAATGTCGCTTTACCCAGACTATGAAAAATTCTCATTACATGCTATATAACAGAGTGTTCCCATTGGTTTGAAGAAGGAGCGACTGGGCATGCTCTGAAACACAGTCCGCCCACTCTGACGTCACTTCCAGTTGCCTGGATTCTATGCTGGTACTGACAGCATAGCTCTCCATCTTGGATCAGAGAGACAGTGCTTCCCGTCGCAGGTCGGCTGGAACTTCCACCTGCAGCTATCTTTACTCCCAGGAGGCATTCCACTGGATGTTATGGATTTATTGATATGCCTGTTTATCACTGCCATCTTGTAAGTGCTTTTAACCCTTCCTTGTCATTAAAGTGTTTTATTACTGCACTTAGAAGCGCCTTCTTCTCTGCTTTGTTTTTCCTATAGCGTGTGCTTCCCTCTTCTGAAGTGCTGCTGTAGTGCATTAATCACATTTCAAGAGCCAGTCATGTACTATTTGTTAAAGCCTCCTTGTTGTCCAGAGTGCCCTATTCTCCACACTCCCTTATATAACAGAGTGTGCATACTCACTAAAGCATTTGTTTTGTGTACAGTAAAATATAACTGGTGGATCCTGCCTTCAGCTGTCTCTCCCATCTTCAATGTGTCCCCCACTGCAGCTTGAGATTGTGTAGGTCAGCTGGTGTCTTCTAACGAGCATGTTCAATTTCAGTTCCCTTCTAAGCTCTTCATTGCCTCCTTTTTCTTATCTGTGCAGCTCACATGACTATAGACTCACACATACATAGTGGTAAATGACACCCCCCTCCCTCCTCCTCCATGTACTCTTATTGCTAAACACTACAGTATGCTGATTGATTACATTCACTAAAAAAAAAATCACAAAAAAAGCTTAGTTTAATATAAATCAGTATTAAATATATATCAAATGCAATTACTAAGGGGGTTTATCACTCCCCGATCTTTACAAACATTTCTGGGTAGGACAGGGCGTATTTGCATGCAGATGGCTTCTAGGGGATGACGGGGATTCTGCCACGGTACTGGAGGCAGCGGTACTGGGCTCCTATGAGAGCCTGGGCCTTCTTCTATATAGAGGCTCTAGGGCCAAATTCTCCCTGACAGGGACAATGTGAGCTACAATCAAAGCTTGGGACTGTGTTCAAGATATACTGATGCCTGCTTCTGGCTCCTTTTCACCGGCCTCCTCTCTGTGGATGAACCCCCGCTTTCCTCATTTTCTTACTATACCTCATCCCATTATATGGGCAACAAAAGGGATTAAAACATTAGGGGATGTCATTAGAAGGGGCAAACTATCTTTATTTATGGATCTCAAGCAGAGGTTTAACCTGCCTAACCCCCATCTCTTTAGATACCTTCAATTGTGAAACGCATTTGTCTCTCAATTTGGCTCCACTAGAGTGGAGAATAAAGCCTCGTACACACGCGCTGATTGTTGGACAACCAAACATCCAACTTTTGTCCAAATTGGCTGTTTGCAGTTTTGTCTAGCATACTGGCGGTATTCATGTAATCGGCCAACAAAGCCAGATGTAGTGGCGTGTTAAAAGCTTATAAAGAGGAAGTTCAGGTGAATGTGATTTGTGAATAACGAACACAGGTTTACACGACCGAACACTTCCTGGATTCCGAGCATGCGTGTTTGCACTTCCAACATTTTGTTGGCCCAACTTCTGTACACACGAGCCAACAATTGGCCAACGCCTCGCCTTGTCAGCCAAATTCTGTTGAACAATAATTGGAAATTGGCTGTTGGATTATGTGTACTAATGGATGGATTATCGGACAACAGGCTGTTGGACGACCGTTGTTGGCCAATTATTGTACCATGTATACAGGCTTCAAGTCCTCAAGTTTTGGAGAATATCCTACTTGATGAATCCATGAAAAAGCCGCTGTCTGAATTATACAAAGAGCTTTTCCCTGTTCCTCCCCCCTCGGTAACCAAGTGCAGAAAGCAATGGGTGGCAGAGGTGGAATTGTATATGTGGAGTTTCCCTTTCATTCATTTAGCCTTGGCAAGGGACCGGTTAACTCACTTTAAATTCTTACATAGAATATAGTATACCCTGGCAAGGATTTCTAAGATCTACCTGGGGGTCCCGGCTGAGTGCTGGCATTGATCTCACTCCCCAGCTACCTTTAGACAAATATTTTGGCATTTCCCGGTGGTTCAGGAATTTTGGAACGCTATCCTATGCTGCATAACGGAAGTCACCTCCTGGCCCGTGCCTATGACAGTGATAGTCAGTCTTCTTGGTCTAGTAGAAGGCTGGGCACCCACCAGGGCTCAGCATAGCTTACTTAGTCTGCTGCTGTTTTATGCCCCCAAGGCGTGGATCCTTTATTGGAAGAAACCAATAACATCCTCCCTATCTTACTGAAAAGGGCTAGTAAATAAAGCAATCCCATTCTACAAAGATACATACAGGGGTTGCCCTAAAAAATTTGAAAAAGTCTGGTAGGTCTGGTTAGATAGTCCTACTGCTATCGCCTTAGGCTAGGTCCACACTAGTCCGACAAACGGACCAAAATTAGGAGCACAAGTCACATTACATCATCACATCAAAGGTTTCCTATGAGAGCCGTCTTAACTGGTCCGACACAAGTTGGACTGAATTTGAAAAAGGTTCCTGTACTACTTTTGTCTGACTTTGATCCTACTTCAGCCCATTGAATATCAATGAAGTCGGATCAAAGTCGGATCATTGTCTTAACTGATCCAACTTTGGCATGCGACTTGTGCTCTAAGGATCTTGAAGGGGAACTCCATGCCAAATTAAAAAAAAAATGGCATGGGGTCCCCCTCCAAGAGCATACCAGGTCCTTCGGACTGGTATGGATTTTAAGCGGAACTGGGGGTCCTAGTAGATGACAGATTGAGCAATAGCATGCAAAGTCAAGCTGCAGCTACCAGAGCCGGCAGAATAATAGCATGCATAAAAAAAGGGATATACTCCAGGGATAAAACTATAATCCTGCCACTTTATAAAACTCTGGTTAGGCCCCATCTGGAGTATTCCGTCCAGTTCTGATCACCAGTCCTCAGAAAGGATGTGCTGGAACTGGAGAGAGTCCAAAGAAGGGCAACAAAGCTAATAAGTTACTAATAGGGAGCCGGCACTCCCAGGATGCAAGCTGACGCATTTCAGTGTACAAATGCAAGCACTAAATTTATTCTCGATGCTTGAGAGGGGACATGATATTGATCTACAAATACCTCAATGTTGATCCCAGCATAGGGGAAAATCTATTCAGTCTCAGGGAGTGTAAGAGGACACAAGGTCACACAATGAGACTGGAGGAGAAGCGGTTGAACCTTAAACTGCACAGGGGTTTTTTCACTATCAGGGCAATAAGGACGTGGAAATCTCTTCCACAATTGGTGCTGGCTGCGAGGAGTATTGATATTTTTAAAAGACTCTTGGATGTACAGCTTAAAGAACACAACATACAGGGGTATGGAAATAATAATAGACACTGACACACGTACACCACAGGTGGAACTGGATGGGCTATTGTCTTTTTTCAGCCTTACCTACTATGTAACTATGTAAATAAAGTGCATATGGACTATGGCAATTTACACTTCTATGCTTAGTATCACTCTAAACATATTTTCTGACTTATTTGAACTTGATAGAATAATACTACCATTGAGTGAAACCCCCACCAAATATCACTATAAATACAGTAATATATATATATATATATATATATACACACATTTTGTTTTTCTTAGATAAAATAAGCTGTTTTGTATCCATGGACCCTTTAGAATAATAACAAGGACATATGAGGCTTTAGTGGACCTTTTTATACTTGTTGTGCAGCCAGAAAATGAAACTCAACAAGCAAGAAGATCCCGGGAGGTCGGCTGCCTATAACTGTATTGCAGATTTCTCCAGAGAGGTATTCTGTCAAACAGAAGCACAATCCCTTGACCTGGTGTATCATATCTTCAGCAAGCAGAACTAACACCAGGCTCACATTGCATCTAATCTCTAATTCTCTCCATTTCGCTAGAGCTGCAGCGTTTAGAGCCGTAATATGCTGGATTAATCGTGACAGCCATACCTGATCTTTAAACTTTGTAAGATATAGTTTTATGGTCAAACGGGGAAAAATAAGCAATGGTTGCAATGTATGTACATGGGCTTTGCCACACAGGTTGCCTTTCAAGCTCTCCATTAGTAAAACACTAGAGTGTTGGGAGATACAGTGGGACATTTAAAAGGAATCCATCACATACATTTTCCCTATTCATTATTGTCAGGTCTCTGAAATACAACGAGAATAGATATTATTATATTAAATATTTTATGTTACTATTAAACACTCTCATTTTCAGCCAGACGGTGGAGCTGTAAGCTGCTTTGCACAGGCTTTTCAAAGCTAAACTCCAGACTTACAGGTAACATATACCATTTAAAAACATATAAGAGAGCTGCTTTACCTGCCAGAGATTTTTTTTCTACTTCTGTCCATCCAATCCTGAGATTTACACAGTTTTACCAGGCAGCATAACCAAAATGATTACCTGACCTTTCCTTATGTAGCAAAGCAACACAGTTCAGGCTCATTAACACATGCGGTAGCTGGCAGGTTATCTGCCGTGGAACGCTTTTCAGAGGATGTTTTAACCCCTAAACTCTGACACAAACAGGGCAGTTGCTGTGTGGCCCCATTCGCTTGACTACTCAGTGGTGCTTGCCAATGCAGCGGGGGGGGGGGTATACCGCTATCCAGCTTTTCAGCTTGGCAGGGGTGGTCAGAATGACCATAAATGCATGGCTCAACAGCCTCTTTTTACTGCCTCTCTAACCACAACTGTGAACTAATCTTTACAGTAGCTCACCCTACTGCTCCCTGTCCCCAGCCTGGTACTGGATGGTGAACACAAAGCGACAACACAGTTAAAATGGAAGACGTTTAGGAGACGGAAGGAGGGTGGTCTGGTCTCCCTAAGTTTCAGGGATAGAGATGGGAGAGCAGATTTGAGGACCATTTGGGGGGAAGGAGTATGAAGAATGGAAGAGGGAAGGCAGAGGGGGAAGGGGTCCCTAGAGAGAACTGCAGTTGGGGTAGCGAGCAGATTGTGGTAGTAGGAGGGAATTGTCAAGATCAGGGGGTAAATTGTGGGTAATCCAGGACCACCAAAGTTTTCCTGTCGTCCGATACTTTGACCGTTAGTACGCTCCATTCGACAGCCGATTTTCATTTATCGTCCAGCAAAAGCTGGATGAGCCGACTAGAAAATTTTTGTCTGCCAACAAGGCATCACCCGATTTTCAGCTTGTCTGTACAGAAGTTGGCAAAACAAAAGTTGAAAGTACAAATATGCATGTTCGGAACCCAGGAACGACCCAGAAGTGTTTGGTTGTGTAAACTTGCGTTCGTAATTCACAATTCACATTCGTGAAGCGGCAATTGAAATACCAAAAGGTAGCTGAAGGGGCCCAAAGGGTGACGCACGAAAACTGAATTTCCTCTTTATAAGCTCGTAGCACGTCACTACGTTAGCCTTTGTCGAACGATAATTTTACTAACGTCAGTACGCTACACAAAAACACGGACAGCCGATTTTGGAAAAAATTGGACTTGCGGTCGTATGACAATCGCAGCGTGTGTACGAGGCTTAAGAGTTTGAATTGGCAAAGGGTCTCAGACTGGGGTTTGTTGTTCAGGAGAGCCACAGTGGGATCAGGAGTTAGGGACATATCAAAGAGGGTCGATAGGATTTGGAATACTTCGGCTCATAAGGTTCACACCATGGGACAGACCCACCAAATATGAACGTGTGTTCCTGGGGCTTGACAGCCTCTAAAGCAGTGGTTCTCAACGCCGATCCTCAGGACCCACCAACAGGCCAGATTTTAAGTATTACCTTGGGGAGATGCAGACTAGAACACTGCAATCACTGAGCAGCAAATTATATCACCTGTGATGTATTTGAGTTATCCTGCAAACCTGGCCTGTTGGGGGGTCCCGAGGACCGGAGTTGAGAACCACTGCTCTAAAGCAATGTGAAGGGTATTGGGGGGAAAATTTGGAGATCCTGGCAGGGACCAGATACCGTCTGGTGAGCACTTTATAGTTGGCTTCCAGGGCTACAATGTTGGGGGAAGCTGATTTGGTGGCCTGCCAGATATATGACCAGTCAGCTGGCTCAAGATGCACAGTGAAAACTCATCCCTCTGCTGTCTCCATGTGTCAATATGTCCCCTACCAGATCATATTCACTGCAGCACAGCTGATTGGTCAACCGTACTTCCCCTCCCTCTCCTATTCTGGGTGCTGCTGTGCAGAGTATTTAAAATGAACTGTTGCCAGGTCAAATGAGGAATTTACATTACTTACTTGTTACATAAAAATGTAATTTTATACGAACACAATACTGCATGTATTTGTTGTTTTTTGTATATATTTGTGTTTTATACAGTTCCGCTTTAACCACTTCAATACAGGACATTTATACCCCCTTCCTGCCCAGGCCAATTTTCAGCATTCACCGCTCTCACACTTTGAATGCCAATTACTCAGTCATGCAACACTGTACACAAACAAAATTTTATCATTTTTTTTCACACAAATATAGCTTTCTTTTGGTGGTATTTAATCACCTCTGGGTTTTTTTATTTTTTTTGTGACATAAGTGAAAAAAGAGCGAAAATTAAAAAAAAAAAACACTTTTTTTTTCGTTTCTGTGATCAATTTATGCAAAAAAGTCATTTTTGTTCATAAAATTTGGGCTAAAACCTATACTGCTACATATCTTTGGTAAAAACAACCCAAATAAGTGTATATTAGTTGGACTGTGTGAAAGTTATAGAGTCTACAAGCTATGGTGCCAGTCATTGAAAATTGATCACACCTGATGCACTGACAGCCTCATTTCTCATTTCTTGAGGACCTGAAATGTCAGGAAAGTACGAAAACCCCCCAAGTGACCCCTTTTTGAAAAGTAGACATTCCAAGGTATTTAGTATGGGACATGGCGAGTTTTTTGAAGTTGTATTTTATTCCCATAAGTCTTGGGAAAATTAAGAAATTATGATTTTTTTTTGTACAAAATTGTCATAAGTTATTTCTCACACACAGCATATGCATACTTCCAATTACACCCCAAAATACATTCTGCTACTCACCTTGAATATGGCGATGCCACATGTGTGAGACTTTTTCACAGCCTGGCCACATAGAGAGGTCCAACATGCAGGGAGCACCATCAGGCATTCTAGGAGCAGAAATTTCACATCTAATTTCCTAACGCCCTATTACACTTTTGAAGGTCCTGGAGCACCAGGACAATGGAATTACCCACAAAATGACCCCATTTTGGAAAACAAACACCCCAACGTATTTTCTATGAGGCAATATGAGTCTTTTGAATGGATCATTTTTTTCCACAAGTCTTCGAAAAAGTGGAAAGAAAATGAAAACACTTTTATTTTACACAAGGTGGTCAATTTGTAAGATATTTCTAACACGTAGCATGTACATAGCAAAAATTAACCCCCTAAATATATTCTGCTACTCATCCCAAGTATGGTGATACCACATGTGTGAGACTTTTACACAGCCTGGCCACATAGAGAGGTCCAACATATAGAGAGTACCGTCAAGCGTTCTAGGAGCATAAAGTACACATAAAATTTCCTAACAACCTATTACACTTTTGAAGGCCCTGGAGCACCAGGACAATGGAATTACCCACAAACTGACCCCATTTTGGAAAGCAAACACCCCAACGTATATTCTATGAGGCAATATGAGTCTTTTGAATGGTTCATTTTTTTTCCACAAGTCTTCGAAATACATGGAAAGAAAATGAAAACGCTTTTGTCAATTTATAAGATATTTCAAACGCATAGCATGTACATAGCGAAAATTACCACCCAAAATACATTCTGCTACTCGTCCTGAGTATGGCGATACCACATGTGTGAGACCTTTATACAGCCTGACCACATAGAGAGGTCCAACATTGGAGTAGTACCCTCAGGCGTTCTAGGAGCATAAATTACATCTAATTTCATTCCTATCTATCACACTTTTGAAAGTCCTGGAGCACCAGGACAGTGGAATTACCCACAAAATTACTGGTGACAGGTGCTCAGGTACGCTGATGGTATGGTGACAGGTACTCGGGTACACTGATGGGCTGGTGACAGGTACTCGGGTACTCTGATGAGCTGGTGACAGGTACTCGGGTATGCTGATGGGCTGGTGACAGGTACTCGGGTACTCTGATGGGCTGGTGACAGGTACTTGGGTACTTTGATGGGCAGTTGACAGGTACTTGGGTACTCAGACGGGCTGGTGACAGGTACTCGGGTACTCAGATGGGCTGGTGACAGGTACTCGGGTACTCAGATGGGCTGGAAACAGGTATTCGGGTACTCTGATGGGCTAGTGACAAGTACTCGGGTACTTTCATTGTAGTCTCTCTAGAAAACTCATAGTGCTCAGGGTATCCTTTGTCATGTACTAACTATAAAACAAAGCATGTGTATACAGTATATAGTAAACAAAAAATGCTATAAATCAAGTTTATTACACTTATCCCTTGGCACCACTTATGGACTGAGCATTTTGCCGATAGCATAAAGTAAGTATTTAATCCCCAAGCAAAACATGGCAAGCACAGAGGCAAGACATTTCCTGTAGTTGGTGACCAGGTTTGCACAGATCTCAGGAGGGATTTTGGTCCACTCTTCTTTACAGATATTCTCTAAATCCTTAAGGTTTCTTGGCTGTCACTTGGCAACTCAAAGTTTCAGCTCCCTCCATAAATTGTCTATAGGATTAAGGTCTAGAGACTGGCTAGGCCACTCCATGACCTTAATGTGCTTCTTCTTGAGCCACTGCTTTGTTGCCTTGGTGGTATGTTTTGGATCATTGTCATGCTGCAAGACCCATCTTCAGTGTTCTGGCTGAGGGAAGAAGGTTCTCATCCAATATTTTACAATACATGGCCCTGTCCATTGGCCCCTCAATACGGCAAAGTCGGCCTGTACCTTTAGCAGAGAAACAGCCCCAAAGTAGAATGTTTCCACCACTTGACTGTAGGGATGGTGATAATGATGTTAGGGTTATAGTCAGCATTTTTCTTCATCCAAACACGGCGAGTCCCCCTCCTCAAGAAGGCACATGTACAGGCCCATCTGAAGTTTGCCAATGAACATCTAAATGATTCAGTGAAGGACTGGGAGAAAGTGCTGTGGTCATATGAGACAAAAATTAAGTTCTTTGGCATTAACTCGACATGCCATGTTTGGAGGAAGAAAAATGCTAACTATGACTCTAAGAACACCACCCATACAGTCAAGCACAGAGGTGGAAACATGATGCTTTGGGGTTGTTTCTCTGCTAAAGCTACAGGCCGACTTTACCTTTGACTTTGCAACAGAAAAAAATAGGATGTCCTGTCCTACTAGACAAGGCTGTACTATGTGGCAGAGCTGTGTAAATCTCAGGACCGTAGGGACAGAAATACAAATCTTTTGGCAGATACAACAGCTCCCATATGTTTATTTTATTTGTATATTTAGCTGTTTGCCTGGAGTTCAGCTTTAGTCCTCATGCACACTGGACGTTTTTGGACGTTTTTACAGCAGCTGTTTTTAGCTGCAGATGTTTTTTCTACAGTCAATAAAATCCCCAGCATGTTATCCTATGTGTTCATGCACACATAGGCTGTTATCAACTGTTTTTGGCTGGGGCTTTTGAGTTGTAAAAAAAACCCCAAGACCAGTGGGTTCTGAGAGCCGTTTTTGAGCTGTAAAAACGATCCAACTCTGAAAAACGCACAATAACATTGCATAACGTTGTATAAACAGCGTTAAGCCTCGTCAGGCGTTTCTGTCTCTATTCAAAATCAATGGTGCCCTATGGCCCATTGATTTGAATAGAAGTCGCACCAGGTCATCATGATCCGACTTGCGGCGCGACTTGTGTGCAGAGGTTCTTGAAGGGGAACCCAGCAAACAAACCCTTATCCGAGCATGCAGCCTGGCAGGCCAGGAAAGGGGGTGGGGGCGAGCGAGCAGCAGGAGAGGGGAGAAGAGACAGAGAGGGGAGAAGATGCCGGAGCTGATTTAATAAAAAAATTTGTGTTTTTTTTTTTTCAGGTGAATGGGTAGGGGTATGTACCCCATACTAATTCACATAGGGTGGGGGCCGGGATCTAGGGGCCCCCTTGTTAAAGGGGGCTTCCAGATTCCGATAAGCTCCCCACCCGCAGACCCTGACAACCACCGGCAAGGGTTGTCGGGAAGAGGCCCTTGTCCTCATCAACATGGGGACAAGGTGCTTTGGGGTGGGGGGGGCGCAGTGCTCCCTGCCCCAAAGCACCCATACTCCCCATGTTGAAGGCATGAGACCTGGTATGGTCTGGGGGGGGCACTCGCTCGTCCCCACCCCCTTTCCTGGCCTGCCAGGCTGCGTGCTTGGATATGGGTCTAGTATGGATCTTGGGAGGGACCCCACGCCATTTTTAAAAAAAAAATCTATATTAGACTGAAGGGTCTGGTATGCTCTTGGAGGGGAACCCCACGTAAATTTTTTAAAATTTGTTTGCGGGGTTCCCCTTCAAGATCCTCTGCACACAAGTTGATCGTCATGATCCGACTTCTGGTGCGACTTCTATTCAAATCAATGGGCCATAGGGAACCATTGTATTTGAATAGAGGCATGAGAAACATGGCTTTACAGCTAGCGCTGAAAAACATGCAGAAACGCTGCTTCAAAAACACTAAAAGCTACTGTTTTTAACATCCTGCGTGCATGAAGCCTTAACATTAAATGGCTAACCTTAAAAACGCACTTTTAAATAGCGTGAAGCTCATTCATCCAACTCTTCTTACCATTTATTTACATTACTTTTTTTTTTTTTTTTTAAGTAGCTGCATAAAACTAGACATCACTTCAAAGTTACCTAATGTTGAATCTTTCAAAGTTCTCTTCTGTCTAATTATAAGATGTGAAAGTGACAATTTGTGTTTATGAAGCTGTCTTTCACCAGATGGTAAATCTATACATAGAATCGAGACAGCTTTCCTGCATTGTTCCTACAAACTGTAACCATGTATTCAAATCTAAAGCAAAAAATAATTAGTTTAACTTAAAATGAATGAGCCAATGACATCATCACATATTACACAGACATGCAAAATGTGGGTGCTGATCTATTAAAGTGATATCAAAGTCTTTTTTTTTTTTTGTTTAAAAATAACAAACATGTTCTACTTAACTGCTCTGTGTAATCATTTTGCACAGAGCAGCCCCAATCCTCCTCTTCTCTGGTCCCTCGCTGGCACTCCTGGCTCCTTCCTCCTGCCGAATGCCCCCACAGCAAGTAGCCCTGCCTCCTCTCCCTCCTCATTAGCTCACTGACTTTTATTGACAGCAGAAGGAGCCAATGGCTTTCTTTTGGTGGTATTTGATCACCTCTGCATTTTTTATTTTTTGCTCAAAAAAAGGACAATTTTGGGAAAAAAAACTATATTTTTTACTTTCTGCTATAAAACATATCCAATAACAAAAAGGTAAAAAATCTAATTTCTTTTCAATTTAGGGTAATATGTATTCTGCTACATATTTTTGGTAAAAAAAAAAAAAAATCACAATAAGCGTATATAAGTTATAGTGCCTGCAAACTATGGGATAAATTTATGGAGTTTTTTTCATTTTTTACTAATAATGGCGGCGATCAGCAACTTATAGTGGGACTGTGATATTACAGCGGACAAATTAGACATCTAACTGACACTTTTTTGGTAACCAGTGACACCATTACAAAGACCAGTGCTAAAAATATGCTCTGTCACTGCACTAATGACACTGGCTGGGAAGGGGTTAGCATCAGGGGCGATAAAAGGATTACATTTGTGCCTAGCCAGTGTTTTACTGTAGTGGGGGAGGTGATTTTACTGATCACTGATCATAACCACACCAGTCATATGATGAAGCTGTACTGCTCTGGAAAACAATGTAAAAAAAAAAAAAATTCTTAATTTTCCAAAAATTATGACAAAAAATGTAACTTAAAAAACTCACCATGCCTCTTACTAAATACCTTGGGGTTACTATACATCATTTGTATTGTCTACGAGCAGCAGCTTTGTGTTAGAATATCAGAAATACTGAAATTACTAAATTCCCACACATGAGTGGAAGTGACGTCATATTGGCCTGGCCGAATGAAACAGCCAAAGATCAATACCCAGAAGCCAGCGAGTTGAAGATGTCAGTGGCCAGTAGGGAGCTGTGGGGATCACAGTGCTGGAGAACAGGTGAGTATAGTTCCACTTCAACTGCAGCAGTGAAAAATTAGGTCTGCTCATCTGCCAGACAGGGCTGTGCTCTATGGAGGAGCTGTTTAATTCTTAGATATGGATGGAGGGCTATAGGAGATTAGGAATGGAATGCTTGATCTGCTTGGTCATGTACTGGTAGAAGCATATCAAGCTGTTACTATGTTCAATATATATATAAATATAATATAATCTATATATAAAATGATAATGGGTTATGTATGATTTGTATATATTAGGTTAATCATTTGGTTGGGTAAGGCCCTCCTTAATGTTTAGCACCTAAAAGCTGGTTAATGTATGTTTCCGAGAGTATGCTTATGGATGTTGAGTGAATGGATACCACTTGCTTCTAGTGGACCCTATTGTGCTGATCCAAAGATGATGCCAGTGAGCAGAAATCATGGAATAGTGCTGTGAAGGCGGTCTCTGAAGAACGGTGTGCCATTCAGGCACAAAGCGGCATATGTGGAAATGCGCAACATTTGTTTTATATCAGACATTTCTGAATTCCTAAGTCCTGGGTAGGCCTGAGCCATCTGGCCACTGCTGGAAATCATCTTGGAATGCCAGTAGAGCAGGATTACAGAGCAGGGTGTGTGTAAAAAAAGGTTGCATATCAGGATTCTAAGAGAGTTCATGCATACCCCTTAGCGGTGGGACATGGAGATAAAAAAGGATGGTCTCAGACCTCCTGGTGATGTGGAGATTAAAAATGAATGATTTCCTTGCTTTCAACAAGATCAAAGGCCCACCTGGGCTGGAATGCTGACCTGTACCAAGGAACCTGCCTGAATTGTAACAACGCCATCTGCTAGGCCATCTGCTAGAGGGTATTCGGGGCAGCACAATACTTCCTGATAGTTATCAAGGACAGCCCTGATGGTTTGCGGATTGTTGCTCATTGGATGGAGGACTATACAGAGACAGTCAGAGGGTGTCACTGTGGGTGGCGTTTGTGAGTGGTATAAAAATGTGAGGGCACCCAATGATCGCTCTCTTCTTCCTGGAGTCCACCCAAGATACAGAACTTTGAGGACAGACTTACATAAAGTATCACATAACGTATCACCTCTGCTCTTTTATTTCTATATGCTCTGTAATATACTTATTAGATCTCTTTGTGAGTGTTTTACTTTCTTTGTAAATAAATAAGACCTTTGCTTCTTTAAGCATTGTGTGTATTATTATGGCTAATATTGTTACTACTATAACTCAGAGCGTTAATAGAAAATTATAGGAACAGGCAAGATAGATCAATTAATTTATTTAGTTTAGTTAGGAAGGAAAGCCCCCTCCTTACTTATTTCATTACCTAGTTCCTCAATTCATGCCCATAGTTTATATTTTATCAATAAAAAGTGTATTCTATTGTGTTTGTGTGTCATTCTTTCCAGAAAATAGACATTTGATAATAGTTGCGCAAAAATTGTGCAACATAAAAAAATTACCACTGCCACCATTTTATTCTACATTTTAACATGTATGCAAAAAATGTAAAAAAACGCCCAGGTCAAAAAGTGACCCTCTTCCTATTGAAAAAACAAAAGTTGGATTCAAAATGGCCGACTTCAAAATGGCCGCCATGGTCACCACCCATCTTGAAAAGTTTCCCCCCTCACATATACTAATGTGCCACAAACAGGAAGTTAATATCACCAACCATTCCCATTTTATTAAGGTGTATCCATATAAATGGCCCACCCTGTATATATATATATATATATATATATATACAGTGCCTTGCGAAAGTATTCGGCCCCCTTGAACTTTGCGACCTTTTGCCACATTTCAGGCTTCAAACATAAAGATATAAAACTGTAATTTTTTGTGAAGAATCAACAACAAGTGGGACACAATTATGAAGTGGAACGAAATTTATTGGATATTTCAAACTTTTTTAACAAATAAAAGACTGAAAAATTGGGCGTGCAAAATTATTCAGCCCCCTTAAGTTAATACTTTGTAGCACCACCTTTTGCTGCGATTACAGCTGTAAGTCGCTTGGGGAAGTCTCTATCAGTTTTGCACATCGAGAGACTGAAATTTTTGCCCATTCCTCCTTGCAAAACAGCTCAAGCTCAGTGAGGTTGGATGGAGAGCGTTTGTGAACAGCAGTTTTCAGTTCTTTCCACAGATTCTCCATTGGATTCAGGTCTGGACTTTGACTTGGCCATTCTAACACCTGGATATGTTTAGTTGTGAACCATTCCATTGTAGATTTTGCTTTATGTTTTGGATCATTGTCTTGTTGGAAGACAAATCTCCGTCCCAGTCTCAGGTCTTTTGCAGACTCCATCAGGTTTCCTTCCAGAATGGTCCTGTATTTGGCTCCATCCATCTTGCCATCAATTTTAACCATCTTCCCTGTCCCTGCTGAAGAAAAGCAGGCCCAAACCATGATGCTGTCACCACCATGTTTCACAGTGGGGATGGTGTGTTCAGGGTGATGAGCTGTGTTGCTTTTACGCCAAACATAACGTTTTGCATTGTTGCCAAAAAGTTAGATTTTGGTTTCATCTGACCAGAGCACCTTCTTCCACATGTTTGGTGTGTCTCCCGGGTGGCTTGTCGCAAACTTTAAACTACACTTTTTATGGATATCTTTAAGAAATGGCTTTCTTCTTGCCACTCTTCCATAAAGGGCAGATTTGTGCAGTATACGACTGATTGTTGTCCTATGGACAGAGTCTCCCACCTCAGCTGTAGATCTCTGCAGTTCATCCAGAGTGATCATGGGCCTCTTGGCTGCATCTCTGATCAGTCTTCTCCTTGTATGAGCTGAAAGTTTAGAGGGACGGCCAGGTCTTGGTAGATTTGCAGTGGTCTGATACTCCTTCCGTTTCAATATTATCACTTGCACGGTGCTCCTTGGGATGTTTAAAGCTTGGGAAATCTTTTTGTATCCAAATCCGGCTTTAAACTTCTCCACAACAGTATCTCGGACCTGCCTGGTGTGTTCCTTGTTCTTCATGATTCTCTCTGCGCTTTAAACAGACCTCTGAGACTATCACAGTGCAGGTGCATTTATACGGAGACTTGATTACACACGGGTGGATTCTATTTATCATCATTAGTCATTGAGGTCAACATTGGATCATTCAGAGATCCTCACTGAACTTCTGGAGAGAGTTTGCTGCACTGAAAGTAAAGGGGCTGAATAATTTTGCACGCCCAATTTTTCAGTTTTTTATTTGTTAAAAAAGTTTGAAATATCCAATAAATTTCGTTCCACTTCATGATTGTGTCCCACTTGTTGTTGATTCTTCACAAAAAATTACAGTTTTATATCTTTATGTTTGAAGCCTGAAATGTGGCAAAAGGTCGCAACGTTCAAGGGGGCCGAATACTTTCACAAGGCACTGTATATATATACATATACAGTATCTCACAAAAGTGAGTACACCCCTCACATTTTTTGTAAATTTTTTATTATATCTTTTCATTTGACAATACTGAAGAAATTACACTTTACTACAATGTAAACTAGCGAGTGTACAGCTTATATAACAGTGTAAATTTGCAGTCTCCTCAAAATAGCTCAACACACAGCCATTAATGTCTAAACCGCTGGCAACAAAAGTGAGTACACCCCTACGTGAAAATGTTCACAATGGGCCCAATTAGCCATTTTCCCTCCCCGGTGTCATGTGACTCATTAGTGTTACAAGGTCTCAGGTGTGAATGGGGAGCATGTGTGTTAAATTTGGTGTTATCACTCTCACTCTCTCATACTGGTCACTGGAAGTTCAACACGGCACCTCATGGCAAAGAACTCTGAGGATCTGAAAAAAAGAATTGGTGCTCCACATAAAGATGGCCTAGGCTATGAGAAGATTGCCAAAACCCTGAAACTGAGCTGCTGCACGGTGGCCAAGACCATACAGCAGTTTAACAGGACAGGTTCCACTCAGAACAGGCCTTGTCATGGTCGACCCAAGAAGTTGAGTGCATGTGTTCAGCATCATATCCAGAGGTTGTCTTTGGAAAATAGACGTAAGAGTACTGCCAGCATTGCTGCAGAGGTTGAAGGGGTGGGGGGTCAGCCTATCAGTGCTCAGACCATACACCTCACACTGCATCAAATTGGTCTGCATGGCTGTAATCCCAGAAGGAGGCCTCTTCTAAAGATGATGCAAAAAAAGCCCACAAACAGTTTACTGACAACAAGCAGACTGAGGACATGTATTACTGGAACCATGTCATGTGGTCTGATGAGACCAAGATAAACTTATTTGGTTCAGATGGTGCCAAGCGTGTGTGGCAGCAACCAGGTGAGGAGTATAAAGACAAGTGTGTCTTGCCTACAGCCAAGCATGGTGGTGGGAGTGTCATGGTCTGGGGCTGCAAGAGTGCTGCCGGCACAGCTACAATTCATTGAGGGAACCATGAATGCCAACATGTACTGTAACATACTGAAGCAGAGCATGATCCCGCCCCTTTGGAGACTGGGCCGCAGGGCAGTATTCCAACATAATAACAACCCCAAACTCACCTCCAAGATGACCACTGCCTTGCTAAAGAAGCTGAGGGTAAAAGTGATGGACTTGTCTAGCATGTCTCCAGACCTAAACCCTACTGAGCATCTGTGGGGCACCCTCAAATGGAAGGTGGAGGAGCGCAAAGTCTCTAACATCCGCCAGCTCTGTGATGTCGTCATGGAGGAGTGGAAGAGGACTCCAGTGGCAACCTCTGAAGCTCTGGTGAACTCCATGCCCCAGAGGGTTAAGGTAATGCTGGAAAACAATGGTGGCCACGCAACATATTGACACTTTGGGCCCAATTTGGACATATTCACTTAGGGGTGTACTCACTTTTGTTATCAGCAGATTAGACATTAATGGCTGTGTGTTGAGTTATTTTAAGGGGACAGCAAATTTACACTGTTATACAAGCTGTACACTCACTACTTTACATTGTGGCAAAGTGTCATTTCTTCAGTGTTGTCACATGAAAAGATAGAATAAAATATTTACAAAAATGCGAGGGGTGTACTCACTTTTGTGAGATACTGTATAGTCTACACTGAATGCAGTGTATATATATATATATATATATATATATATACACACACACACACACAGAGAATCTCACAAAAGTGAGGCTTGTTTATTAAAAATAATGTTTTCCCCAAAACAGCGCATCCAAAAAGGTAAAACAGAAATGGTAAATAAATTGTTATTTTTATCACTGTTGCGATATTGCGTCTGTATTACGTTCTCTTTCAAGATAGATTGCAGAAGAATATTAAAGGGAGACAACGCAATAGATAAAACGGATAAATAACAGCAAAAACCTTTCCAGGACACCTGCATTTCCTTCAATCATCTGTCTTTTTAATCTCCTGTAATCTGGATTAAAATTGTCCTAATATCACATCTGCTGTGGAAGCCATAAATAGCATAAATAAGCTGTTTCCAGTGTAAAAAAAATATTTAGTTAGATTAGGGTTGAAAAACTTCCAACTGTGGCCATACCTTGGCAGCTTGACCCTAAAGAATTATATGTAATTCAAATGTGTTTGAGATCTGATTTAGTGAGAGATTCGCATGGGTCATTTGGAATCACCCCGGGTATTAATGAAAATGTTTGGGAACACTTCCCCTGCATTACAAATACATAAGTAAAAGGGGTCCCCAGATTTCCCAAAAAAGGTGTACTATAGCCATGCCGGTGTAAGGGCCCATAAGGTAGGTTGTACTTCATATATGCATTTCAAGGCTGAAAGCAAACCTATTATTTCTATTCAAAGTAGAGAGTGCCAGGTATTGTTTTATAAACCAGAAGCACTGGAAGCAGTGAAGATGGAGGCATCAGGCAGAGGAACTAATGGGAACGTTTAGGGCGTAGAGGGTGCCTAATCTACAGGTTTGGTTTAACTTTTAAGTCTGACCAGGCGGTACCTGTAACTGTTCATGTTCATTTGTGACTGGTTCTCTTTAATAAGTTGGGTGCTATTCTCTAAAGCTCAGCCACTCCAGCTTCCAGCTGTGACAGGCATACATTTTTTTTGTTGTTAGCAGCAGGTGCCTTTCAGCCTGTTAGGGACAGCAGACAGCCCCAGACATTTATCAATGACACAAAGAAGACACTGAAGAGAAATATTTGCTTCCTTTCACTGAAAATAATTCTACTCCAAAATAATATAAAAAAAGTACAAAGACTTCAATACTTTTTATACAAGAAGCCTTCACTATGCTTCTCATAGATGTAAGTTATCCAAGTTACATCAATATTTACAGCAATTATAACAAAACTGCCAATTTTCTACTTGACAATAGAAGGATTTAGGTCACATTGTGCGACGGAAAGTATTCACAGTCCGATTTTAGCTGGCTGGTTATTGTGTATAGTACTGGGTAGAAAAAAACTCATAAAAACCCACAGACAAAAGCAGCCGTGATCACCGAAATTGTCCTAGCTACTATACAGCCAGTTTATTACACTAAGAAAATGTCCACGGTGATTTGGTGAAGCCTAGGTGTAACAGAGTGAAATAACCATACAAAAAGCTTGGAGTTAATAGATTTTTGCTTTATATGAGTAACCTAAAGAAAGCCTAAGCTTCACAACCCAAGAGCTATGTTTTTGCTTTTGCTAGACAGGACAACCTCTTTGTTCCCCTCTGAAACTATATTACTTTTCTACCTAAAGCTTCTCTACCTTGATGAGGCACTGAACTACCACACCTGCCATTCCTCTGTCTATATTAACCATAAGGCTAGGTTCACACTGCTGCGGTGCAAATTTTCTGCAAATTGAATACGATTGCGATGCAAGTTTTTTCAGTACAGATACAAGTGCGATTTCTACATGTGTTGGTGCGAATCTACTGCAAAGCTGTAGCTGGAGTTGAAGGGAGAAGCTATTGCAGTGATGTGAATGGGAGATTGCGTTTTCAATCCGCGTTCTATTGTAGTCTATGGAGGTGAATTCGCAACGCACAGCATCGCACACGGATCAAACTTGCACAGGACCCTTTTTCTTCACGGATTAGATTCGCAACGCATCATTGTGAACTGCACTGGTAGAAAACTATGTTATTGGAGATGACTTGCGAATTTAATCTATCTATTCGCAGTACAGTTCGCAGCAGTGTGAACCTAGCCTTAAGGCTCCTTTTAGAGCAGAAAAGCAGCAGGTGGCACTTAGAATTAAAAAAAAAAATCAGACCCCTAGTAACAAAGTTTAAAAAGAGTTTCAGAATGGCACATAGAGAGGATTGACTGGCCCGTGAAGTTAATAGCACTTTGGTCTTAGGTGGAATTTTTAAATGTTTAAAATGGCTGAAGTATTTATTTATTTTGTAACATCAACTGTGAAATGATACATGCTATGGCTCTATTAAGCATTCTCTTTGTGGTCTGTGGAGCAAACACATGGAACACAATCGAAAGTGTAAAGAGTCACTACACCATTACAACAAGTTCATTGAGGTTCCATATTTATCTTGGCCTTGATGTCCATTTCAGAGGGATATGTAAGGGTAGAACGCTGCCACAGTTCACCTGATTGTGGTCCTAGCACCTAATTTACACAGGCTTGTTCTAGGCCAGTGACCCACAAAGAAGGAATGGAAGGATAACAACATAGTTTTAATGCATGGTTTGACACAAGTCATAATAGGAGAACTTCCTCTTATGGCTCAGTCCAACTACTTTCTCTGCTTTTGAGGTCCACATGGAAAAGCATGATCAGGGTTTGCATCTGGTGACCTGCCTTCCTACCAAATATCATGTAGACTTCAGAGCAACCTCAGATCTAACCATCAGAACCAGCTGCAATTGTTCCCTTGGAGGATCAGGCCTTCCTATTTTAAATTATAGGCTGTGCTAACCCCTGCCCTTGCTGTTTTGACATCCATTCACATTGCCATGGTATTCCCATTTGCTGGACAATCTAGAATACTATGTACTTTGATAATAGTCTCTCTGAGAAACACACAGGGTTGGTGCTCCTTTGCATAAAGAAGGGCTCCCTTTGAATTAGCTCCTTATGTAGGTATCAACTTATATAATCAGGCTAAAAAAGATGATTTTTTTTCAGCTAGCTTCGCTTTTCATAAATTTGTCTGGAGAAAGCCAACACCTTCTACAAAACAGTTGCGAATATTGCCACACAGAGGAAGCAAACATTTCTTTCTCACCTCACAAAATCATTCTGATCAATACCCTTGATCATATTAGTTCACCATTATCCTTTAAGTATAACTGGTTAACAGCAGTTGTAAGAAAATCATACTATACTTTTTAAAATATCATTGGTTTTGCCATTACTACTTCATGTCATACTGCAGCACATACTACTTTAATGGAAAACAACTTGTCATAAACTGATGGTAACATTTTTTTTTTTCAGTACACAATTGATGTACCATTGTCCTTGAGATGAAAGGCTCAGTTGCCAATGTATTATATTGGCCTTGAATATGCAAGCTTATAACGTATATCTCTATTAAGAAATGTTTTTAACCCATGCTTCATTTCTCTAACCTATCACTGTAAGGAAGATTTTCAATCCCTTTTATTAACTGAGCTGTGTTTGAACCCTTTGAAAAAATGATTTGCTAAAATGACATGAACTGATACTCCCAAGCTCTTCTATAGCTTTGTTTTATCCAGGTGTGATCAATTTTATGTTCTTTTTTTCTCTTATACACTATATTACCAAGAGTATTGAGGCGCCTGCCTTTACAGGAATTTTAATGGCATCTCAGTCTTAGTTTGTAGGGTTCAATATTAAGTTGGCCCACCCTTTGCAGCTATAATAGCTTAAACTCTTCTGGGAAGGTTGTCCATAAGGTTTAGGAGTGTCTATGGGAATGTTTGACCATTCTTCCAGAAGAGCATTTGTGAGGTCAGGCATTGATGTGGACGAGAAGGCCTGGCTCACAGTCTCTGCTCTAATTCATCCCAAAGGTATTCTATCGGGTTGAGGTCAGGACTCGCTCATCCATGTCTTTAGGGACCTTGCTTTGTGCACTGGTCCAAATCATTTGGTGGAGGGGGGATTATGGTGTGGGGTTGTTTTTCAGGGGTTGGGCTTGGCCCATTAGTTCCAGTGAAGAGAACTCTTAAAGCTTCAGCCTACCAAGACATTTTGGACAATTTCATGCTCCCAACTTTGTGGGAACAGTTTGGGGTGACTCTTTCACCGGTGACCAAAGCAAGGTCCATAAAGACATGGACGAGCGAGTTTGGGGTGGAGGAACTTGACTGGCCTGCACAGAGTCCCGACCTCAACCTGAAAGAACAACTTTGGGATGAATTAGAGCGGAGACAGCGAGCCAGGCCTTCTTGTCAAACATCAGTGTCTGACCTCACAAATGCACTTCTGGAAGAATGGTTAAACATTCCCATAGACACTCCTAAACCTTTTGGATAGCCTTCCCAGAAGAGTTTAAACTGTTATAGCTGCAAAGGGTGGGCCAGCTCAATATTGAATCCTACGGACTAAGAATGGGATTCCATTAACCACTTGCCCACCACCTGCTGCAGTTACACTGCCGCAAGATGGATCGGCTGTGCAAATCGCTGTACCGGTACATCGATTCGTGCACTAGCTTTTGTGGGCGCCCCCATTGGCCAGCGGAGGAGACAATCAGCTGGTCCAGTGGACTTGATGTCCACCGGCCACCCGCGATCGTTCCTCACAGAGACAGAACGGGGATCTGCATGTGTAAATACGGCAGATCTCCGTTCTGACAGGGGATGACATACAGATCCGGCCTTTCTGCTATGCAGGAAGATGAATCTGTGTGCTGTTCCAGTAAGTCCTTCCCCCATACAGTTAGTAAACACACAGAGGGAACGCAGTTAACCCCTTGATTGCCCCTGATGTTAACCCCTTACCTGCCAGTGTCATTAGTACAAAATGTCAGTTAGGTGTCCCCCTAAAAATCACTGATCGCCACCATTATTAGTGAAAAAAAAATATAATAATAATAAAAATGCCATAAATCTATTCCCTATTTTGTAGACGCTGTAAATTTTGCAAAAAACAATCAACATACGCTTATTGGGGGTTTGTTTTACCAGAAATATGTAGCAGAATAAATATTGGCCTAAATTGATGAAGAATTTTGTTTTTTACATTTTTTTATTGAATGTGTTTTATAGCAGAAAATAAAAAATACTGTTTTTTTTTCAAAATTGTCTTTTTTTGTTTATAGCGCAAAAAATAAAAACTGCAGAAGTGATTAAATACCCCCAAAAGAAAGCTCTATTTGTGAGAAAAAATTACATCATTTTTATTTGGGTACAGCATCGCATGTCAGTGCAATTGTCAGCTAAATTAACATAGTGCCGTATCGCAAAAAATGGCCTAGTCATTAGGGGTTAAACCTTCCGGGGCTGAAGTGGTTGAAGTTCATGTGTGTGAAAAGGCAGGTGTCCCAATACTTTCGGTAATATAGGTATGTTATATCTCTTCTACATACTTTAGTTAGTCCTTAAACGTGGTATACTACACTAAATCTTAAATCCACTCTCGAAATTATTGAATTTGTTAACTCTTATTATGAAAAGTCTGTGTAAAGTAAACAATGGTAAAAAAGGTAATATATCTGCTGTGCATTATTTCTTCATGGTCTGTGTAATTGGGGAGTAGCTGGACTGTGACCATTCACTACCTGTTTGTGCTGAAGAGTGTCCCTCTTTCCTATCTCAAAAATTCTGAAGGTATCTCAAAGTTAAAAAAATTTAACAAATTAAAAAATAAAGCTTAGAAGTTGTGAAATGTCCCTTTAGAACCCTACAATCATATCTTTTTCATGTATTAGTTGGTGCCTCTATCATATTAGCTCTTATAACAGCCTTCCTTTCACACACCCTACCTAACGCCTTTTACAGAAAATAGTCTATGCAGTCAAGGCACCCAGTAGGTATTACAAAATCTGTGCAGCTTTGTAAAAGTTGAATTCCTTTTATTGTCATACCTGTAGGCCATTTGGGCCCCCTAGAAATCTGGCCTCAAAATTCCCAGCCAGCAATCCCTATGACCTCTGTACTGCCCCAAATGAAGGGTGCATGGACACGTTGGGGTTTGTTGATTATAAGAGCCCCTTTATTCCTCCCACATTGTATTTCTAACAGGTGAAAGATTGCCATACTAGATGGTTGCTGGGTTTTAGGGATCCTGGTGCTCGCCGCTTGGCCTACTTGTTGGCCTGCCTTCTCTTCTGGGTTATTTTGATCTCTTATTCCCACATGTTCTAGTCCCCCCCCCCCAGGGGGTTTCTACAGTGTACAGCAGTGTTCCCCAACCCAGTCCTCAAGGCCCATCAACAGGTCATGTTTTCAGGATTTCCCTCAGATGAATCAGCTGTGGTAATTACTAAGGTAGTGAAACTGATCAAATCACCTGTGCAAAATAATGGAAATCCTGAAAACATGACCTGTTGGTGGGCCTTGAGGACAGGGTTGGGGAACACTGGTGTAGAGCACCACGCCACATTTTTATGTTCCCTACCCTCCTGATGAAGGTCCTTTTTGTGAAACGCGTAGAGATATATAACCTCACATTCTTCAGCAATCCATCGGCATTTCAGGAGAGGTGGCTAGGAATTGGATATGGTGTCATGATGCTTTCATTATGTAAGTGGTTGTTAACCCATAATTAGTACTCACTGCCACCCCCTGCACTATAGTAATGCAGGGCACTCTGTATATATATTTTCAAAAAACGAGGCTTGTATCTATTTGGAGCTCTCTTCAGGCCGGTCATTTGATTCACAAGGCATCTGCAGGATGGGCCGGGATCTCCCTCTGACATCAATCGGGGAGATCACGTGGCCGCTCAGTCTCTCCTGCAGATGCCTTGTCTCGGAGCTGAAATAGCACCCGCGAGTCACATGACCGGCCTGAAGACAGCTCTAAATAGACATTTACAAGCCTCATTTTTGGAATTTATATATACAGAGTGCTCTGCATTACTATAGTGGAGGGGCTGGCAGTGAATATTTAATAATTTTACTAATAGCGGCAAGCGGCAGGCAGCGAGGGATGGAGACACACACACAGCAAGGAGCTGACAGGCAGGGACGAGGGAATGAAGGAGAGATAAGAGCAGGGCTGCGGACGTCACAGACAACAGTGGCGAGGGCTCAGAAGCCCTGGTTTTCTTTGTCTGTGTAGAGAGGGGATACAGGAAGTGGCAGGTTCAGGGTTTTTTTTTTTTTACAGTTTAGAGGGGGGCAGATTACACGGCACAAGCACTGTGCTGTTTAATCTGCTTTAAGGGACCAGGATATCTATTTATTTTGGGGGGGGGGGGGGGTTGACAAACACTTTAAGGGTTGTATAGTTATTTTGGATGGTATAAGGTTATATGCAGGATAGTTTTCATTTCATCTGTTTGGACCTAAATCATTTTCTGTACTGCACTGAAAGGTGCATTTGAATTTTGTTATAGTAAATTATTTGTTTTTATATGGTTTGGTTATTCTTTTTTCCTAAAAGTGAATAGCACCTTTAAAGTCCTATTTTCTGTCTCTTTGTATCTTGCATCATATATTACTTTGGGATGTGGTGCATATTTTATCCACACACACCACCTTAGCATGCAATCCTTTGTCCTGCTGTTTTGATAGGATAATACAATCCTTCATTTTCTCTTTTGTAATGCTGGGTGTGAGTACCCAATGTTCTAGCAACAAGGCAGGGATCGGGGATCGCTAAGTGAGAGTTTTCCAGCCAGGCTTGCAGAGGGGCCCAAATGGCCTACAGGTATGACAATAAAATTAATGAGCAACTACAAAGCTGCAGATTTTTAATATCTTTCGGGGGCCCCTGAATTGCATAAGCTACTTTCTGAAAAAAGTGAACTCAGCCTTTAAGGTAAGCTACACCCACATGGCTTTGGCGACCCTATATCTTGTACTTCTCGAAGGAAAACACCAATTTGTTTTGTTTATTATTCCATCACACAGCTTTCTTGCAAGATAAAAGATAAGCAGACATGGGAATCTTTGTGGTTCAGGATTCTGCACAGTTTCCACTTTAATGCTCCTTCTATTTTTATTGTGATGTACACCATGATCCTTGGCCAGCTTAAACAAGCTCCATGTGATTTCAATCTCTGTCCATTGTAGTGCGAAACTTGTAAGAAATCACCATTCCATGCCACTTGTCACAGAGTTTGACAAAATCACATTACATCTAATAATTCTACATCTTCACAATACAATAGCTGACTGGCAATTCTCTTCTTGTTCCAGACAGGTGTCAAATGTCTCCCAGCTCAAAGTCTACAAGTATTGTAATAATCAATAATGTTCTATTATGAACTAAAATTCTACACTGGGAGTGAAATCTATCCATTCATTAGTGAGTATAGAAGTAACTGATAGCACAAAATATCCACCTCGAGAGTAGTGATGAACATGTAGCCTATCCATTCACTAGTGATCAATGACATCAGTAAGCATGTAGCCTATCCATTCGTTAGTGATAAATTATATCAGTAAGCATGTAGCCTATCCATTCATTAGTGATAAATTATATCAGTAAACATGTAGCCTATCCATTCACTAGTTATCAAAGACATTGGTAAACATGTAGCGTATCCATTCACTAGTGATCAATGACATCAGTAAGCATGTAGCCTATCCATTCACTAGTGATCAATGAGATCAGTAAGCATGTAGCCTATCCATTCATTAGTGATAAATTATATCAATAAACATGTATCCATTCAATAGGGATCAATGATATTAGTAAGCATGTAGCCAATCCATTCACTAGTGAGCAATGGCATCAGTGCGCATGTAGTCAATCCATTTACTAGTGATCAATGACAGTGCGCATGTAGCCAATTCATTCACTAGTGATCAATGGCATCAGTGCGCACATAGCCAATCCATTCACTAGGGATCAATGATATCAATAAGCATGTAGCCAATCTATTCACTAGTGATCAATAGCATTAGTGCGCATGTAGCCAATCCATTTAGTAGTGATCAATGACATCAGTGTGCATGTAGCCAATTCATCCACTAGTGAGCAATGGCATCAGTGTGCATGTAATCAATCCATTTACTGGGGATCAATGACATCAGTGCACATGTAACCACCAATCCATTCACTAGTGATCAATGGCATCAGTGCGCACGTAGCCTATCCATTTACTAGGGATCAATGATATTAGTAAGCATGTAGCCAATCCATTTACTAGTGAGCAATGGCAAAAGTGTGCATGTAGTCAATCCATTTACTAGTGATCAATGATATCAGTGCACACGTAGCCTATCCATTTACTAGGGATCAATTATATTAGTAAGCATGTAGCCAATCCATTCACTAGTGAGCAATGGCATCAGCAAGCAGGTAACCTATCCATTCACTAGTGATCAATGACATCAGTAAGCATGTAACCTATCCATTCACTAGTGATCAATGGCATCAGTGCGCATGTAGCCTATCCATTTACTAGGGATCAATGATATTAATAAGCATGTAGCCAATCCATCTACTAGTGAGCAATGGCAAAAGTGTGCATGTAGTCAATCCATTTACTAGTGATCAATGATATCAGTGCGCATGTAGCCAATCCATTCACTAGTGATCAATGATATTAGTAAGTATGTAGCCAATCCATTCACTAGGGATCAATGATATCAGTAAGCATTTAGCCAATCCATTCACTAGGGATCAATGATATCAGTAAGCATGTAGCCAATCCATTCACTAGTGATCAATGGTATCAGTAAGCATGTAGCCAATCCATTTACTAGTGGTCAATGGCATCAGTGTGCATGTAGCCTATCCATTCACGAGTGATCAATGATATTAGTAAGCATGTAGCCAATCCATTCACTAGGGATCAATGATATCAGTAAGCATGTAGCCAATCCATTCACTAGTGATCAATGATATCAGTAAGCATGTAGCATATCCATTTACTAGTGATCAATGGCATCAGAGTGCATGTAGCCTATACATTCCCTAGTGATCAATGATATTAGTAAGCATGTAGCCAATCCATTCACTAGGGATCAATGATATCAGTAAGCATGTAGGCAATCCATTCACTAGGGATCAATGATATCAGTAAGCATGTAGCCAATCCATTCACTAGGGATCAATGATATCAGTAAACATGTAGCCAATCCATTCACTAGTGATCAATGATATCACTAAGCATGTAGCCAATCCATTCACTAGCGATCAATGATATCAGTAAGCATGTAGCCAATCCATTCACTAGTGATCAATGATATCAGTAAGCATGTAGCCAATCCATTTACTAGTGGTCAATGGCATCAGTAAGCATGTACAGTACATATCCATTTACTAGTGATCAATGATATCAGTAAAGCGTGTAGCCTATCCATTTACTAGTGATCAATGACATCAGTGAGCATGTAGCCTATCCATTCACTAGGGATCAATGATATTAGTAAGCATGAAGCCTGTCCATTCACTAGTGATCAATGACAACAAAAGCCATGCAGCCCATCCATTTACTAAAGACTAATAATATCACTTACAGCAGAATCTAGTCATATATTAGGGACTAGTGACCTCACTGACCGCACAGCCTTTCCAATTACTGGAGACCAATGATATGACTCAAAGTATAACCTATCCATTCCAGACCATTAACATTGAAGTATAGCCATTCGCTGGAGATAAGGGACATCAGTGAGAATTCTGCCTATTTATTCTAGAGGTCAGTGACATCACTGAGAATGCAGCCTATCCAATCACTGGTGACAACACTACCTATTCCGAACTAGAGACCAGTGAAGTCACTCACAATGCAGCATTTTTATTCACATGAAACTTTTGACTGACCTGATAATGCAACTTATCCATTTGATGGAAACCAGTGATATTACTGAGCAGGTAGTCTATGTTTCCATAAAAACCTATGACAACCTATCCATTTACTAGAGACTTAAGCAACCCTTGGAAGAGAAGCAGATCATATCACGGAGAATGCAGCCAATATATATTCTAGAGACCAGTGACATCAGTAAAATGATTTGCGGTTATTACAGAGAAGAACCTATCCATTCACTATTGAGGAATGATATGCATGAGAATGCAGCCTATAGGTTCCTTAGAGATCTATTCACTTCACAATGGTGATATACTAATAATTCAGACCCAAGTGATCAGTGATATCCAAACACAATGAACTCCGGTTATCACAGAGAACAGGACCTATCTTGGCATTAGAGGTCCATGACATCATTGGGAATACAGCCCATTTGTTAAACAGTGGCATCCCTGAGAATACAGGCTAGACATTCTCCAGATCAGCCATTCTCAACCAGGGCTCTGTAAAGTCCTAGGATTCCTCTATATTTTGCTAGGGGCTCCTTGAACTGTGACTGATTGACCTTCCATCAAATGGTTCCTAGATAGTTCTTGGTCTAATTCCATTTTGCAGAGGCATCAGCATGACATCAATTATCTTTTTTTAGCCATCTGTAGGGTGCAAATCTGACCACCACTGTAAGGAAGACATTCTTTTCATTGACTGTCAATGTAAGAAGCATTCTTTCTATTGACCACCAATGTAAGGAGCATTCTGTCCATTCACCACTAATGTAAGGAGCATTCTTCCCATTCGCCACCAATGTAAGCAGCATTATTTTGATTGACCATCAATGTAAGGAGCATTCTTTTCATTGAACACCAATATAAGGAGTATTCCTCCCACTGATTTAATTGGTTCCTTGAGATCTGAAAATTATTTTAAGGGTTCCTTTAGGAAAATTAGTCTGAGAATGGATGCTAGATCCTGTTGATATCACCAAAATATAGCCTATCCATGCATTTGAGATACATAGCATCAGCAATGACGCTTGTTAATTCACTAGAAAGCCTCACCATGGGGTTAGTTTACTAAAACGGGAGAATACAAAATCGGGTACAGCTCTGCATAGAAACCAGCTTTCAGGTTTTTTTTGTCAAAGCTTAATTGAACGCGCTGAAGTTAGAAGCTGATTGGCTACCATGTACACATCCACCAAATTTTGCACTCTCCAATTTTAGCAAATCAGTCCCCATGACTGAAAATACAGCCTACATGTTCACTACAGAAATCCCATGATCACTAACTTGGTTAGCACCCTTGAGGAACTTGGGGTCTTGGTTGGATGTTTATCAAGGACTGGCTTTCTTCTGGATGCTCTGATTTTGTGGTAAGTTAATAATTTTTATCCCAAACTGGTCCTAGTTTGTGACTGCATGCAAGATTGTGGTAGGACTTTTTGACTGTACTTATGTAAACTGTTCAATATTCTAATGTAAAGTGCTTTAGGAAAAAATGTCAGTACTAAATAATAGATAACAATAAGTTAGCACAGCGGTTGAAAGCTGAAATTACGTTTCAATTGGGAGTACCTGCTATGAAAGCTGTACAGTTGGTGGAAAAAATACTAGTTTAGGCATACAGGAGAAAGACAGCTCAGGGTGGGTGTCACCACCACCAGCATGGAGACAGCCACATTGACCATAGCATGCATGGCCATGCTAGTAGCTTATAGGTTGGAGGCTGCATAGAGATAAGTTGCAGGCCTAGGAAATAAGCGAGAAGCTGTAAAGCAGAGTATTATTTTTATCCAGGGGTAAAAAAGGAATTTTTTTACTTGGTATGGAAGGCCACGGTATGTGTCCTAACGATTTATGTGATGTATTGTTTTTTTTTTAACAAGAGGTCAACTTGGTTTTGTAAATGTGTTCTCTATAGCATTTCTTCCAGCATCATCGTGAGTTGTCCAGGCTTCCTGTATGTAGTCTTGTAATTGTAATAAAGTCTGCCTTTGGGGCCCTGTTAAACAGATAATTCATTTACCAGTAAATCTACTTGGTTGATTTATAGGTACAATTCATCAAAGAGTTGGCTGTACGACAAACCGATGATATATTAGTGTAAAGTGTCACAGACAAGTCTACTTTGATGGCTTTGGCTAGAATGCTGTTATATTAGGGAAGAATTTGCTCTAACGATTACACTGAAAAAATGCACATCCAAAATAATCATTCATAGAATAAACACTGTGAAATCTGGCACGGTTCACTCCCTGCCTGCTGCCAGAACTGCAGTGTGCATATTAAGAAAATAATTCTGAATGTCAGATAAGGGCAGTGGGTAAAAGGAAACAAAAGTCAGTTTAAGAGGCTTCTCCTTCATTGTTATTATTGGAAGATGCTCCTGAAAGAAACTTGGACATCCTTTCACCTTTTTGCATATCTCCTGTGCCATGTTTTCATCATCATATTTCATATTAAGATCTATAGGTTCTCCCTCTAGTGGCAGACAGTATTATCTGTAGTCTTCCTAAATGATTGCTGTAAGAAAATTAGGTATGGTTTTGTCTTCAGTAAAGACCTGTTAAAAAAATCTGTCCAGAGACTCGCTTTGAAAGGGAAGGGACAGTAAAACTCAATCCCTTTGGTCCAATGGTTTAAAATGCAGAGGGCAAGTGTGAATAAAAGTATTCCCCCAGCCCCTGATCTGTAGGCTGCCCCTTATAATTGATACTCCCTTCATCTGAACAATAAAACGTAACCTCAATCCTAAACTAAAATTTATAGTGGACCTTTCAGTAACTTCACAAGTCTGCAATAATTAATTGCGGACATGTCAGAATATACATCAATATATAAAGCTCTACTGTTTAAAAGCAGTCCTTGAGATCCAGCCAAGTGACTATAGAGGAGACTTACTAAAACTCGTGCGCTCAGAATCTGGTGCAGCCCTGCATAGTAGCCAATCAGCTTCCAACTTTAGCTTGTTCAATTAGGCGTTATAATAAAACTTGGAAGCTGATTGGTTTCTATGCAGAGCTGCACCAGATTTTGCACCATGTAATTTTAGTAAATAATCCCCTAAATCTAGGCTAAGGTGGGGTTATTAATCTACCACAGGCAGGAGGTAGCATGTTCTCAGTTTCTTCTCCCTCGGTTATAGACTACATGCTGCACTCAGATGCAAAGGGTATGTGAGGGCAAAAATAAATAAATAAATAAATATATATATATATATATATATATATATATATATATATATATGTACATCTCAACAATACATGTACATTTCCCTACGTTTATGTATTTCCTTTACAGACCATAAAAGTATTCCTATAGCTTCCAATACCTATAGTGTGCACACATTTTTTAAACTAAGTGGTATCAGTCCTGCTCAGTTGTCTTTGGCTATATTACTGAAACTGTTCCTCTATCCTATTCATAATCATAAGGGGTAGATTTACCAATGGCAAATAAACTGTGCACTTTGCAAATGCTATTGCTCTAGAACAGTGGTTCTCAACTCCGGTCCTCGGGACCCACCAACAGGCCAGATTTTAAGTATTACCTTGGGGAGATGCAGACTAGAATACTGCAATCACTGGGCAGCAAATGATATCACCTCTGATGTATTTCAGTTATCCTGAAAACCTGGCCTGTTAGTGGGTCCCGAGGACAAGAGTTGAGAACCACTGCTCTATATTAACTCTTCTTCTGTGCTGATTTCCATCAACCAATCATGTGCAAGAAAAAATATTGTTTTTTTTTATATTTTCCTTGCCTGTAATTGGGTATTCTTTGCAAAGAAAAGCTTCAACATACTTACTAAGCTCTGGAGCAACTGCAATTGGAAGGTGTATAGTCTATTTGCCTTTAATAAATCTACACCAAAGACTAAGGCTGGCCATAGACTATGCAATTTTTTTTCCCTTCAACCACAGGTTGAAAGAAAGAAAATTGCATGAGTCCCATCAAAACAGTCAGTGTTGGTGGGGGAATTCTTCCCGCTGTGCTATTGTGTTCTGACAGTGGAAGGTTTCCCCACCATCAGAATACGATTACCACTGGCAGCTATAGCTGCCGGCAGTGATCGTATGAAAAAAACCAAACAGGCTGGTTGTACTGAAGTTGATCAATATATTGACTTCAGTACAACCAGCCTTCCCACAGATGGATCGAAACACGTCCATCTCCTGCTGAACTGGCCATATTTTGATGGTCAGCTTAATTATGTTTTAGCCTAAATATAAGAATTTAGAGGGCTAATTATGCTGCTTGACATAACAGAGAAGCAAGCACAGGACAGCTCTAAATTTTTGTCAAGATCAACAGGTATTATTTTGCACTTCTGAAATAAATATAACAAAATGTTTTAATGGTATGTTTAACAGAATAAAAGGAAGCAAACAGAAGCTTACTAAGGGTTTACATATACCTAAACCTTAACCAAACCCTGAAATGCAACCCTTAGAGCCGGTTCACACTACAGCGACTTGGGAGGTGACTTGTGCAAAGTCGTGCCTGAAGTCGGATTGCCCCTGTGTGAATGCAGCCTAAGGCACGACTTTGCCAGGCAACTTCAAGGCAACTTGGAGGCAACTTCAAGGCAACTTGGAACCATCTTCAACCTTGACTATGCCAGGCGACTTTGCCTGTGGCCAATCAGAGAAGGGAGGGAGGGGGTTTCCCTGGATAAATTATTTTATTATAACTGTAAAGTTGTTTCCATTTAGATGGGGGATCCAACTTGGAGGCGACTTCTATTGAATTCTATGTGCACAAGTCAGATAGAAGTCGCCTTGAAGTAGTACAGAAACCTTTTCTGAAGTCGGAGCGACTTCAGTAGTATACATTAAGACCGCTCCTATTCACTTCAATGGGATTTCTTCTGTCAAGCGCCTTGGGGTGACTTGGGGGCGACTTGGAGTGATACAAGTCGCCTCCCAAGTCGCTGTAGTGTGAACCGGCTCTAAATCTAAGCCTTACACTTGATCCTAAATTGCACCCCTATCCTAACCCATTTCAATTAGAAAATATACCCTTATAGTGACCCCGCCACTGGACTGCAAGGATTAAATGCTTGTTATGTCTAGGGGTGCTGAATTAAGGAGTAAACCTTATTCCGTGCTCCTGCAAGGTCCCTCAAGTAGTGTGACCAGTCCCACGCAGCCTCCTCTCTGAGCCACTCCTGGTCATGTTTGCATGCTCACCCTACCACATACCATATCAGGTTAATTTCTGCTTTGTACGCAGTCACTCAGAGGAACTGCCCACAGTCTGGAGCTTTGGGGAGAAGAGGACAGTGCTGGAGCTAGCCAAATAGGTGGAGAGGATAAGTAACAATCCCTTCTCCTCTACCCCCTAGACATAATAAACATTTAACCCTTGCAGTGTGCAGGGGTCATTGCAAGGGTCGATTTTTGTTTATATTTCCTAGAGTTGGACTTTAACACCTTTTTGTGCATCCTAACTTATTACTTAACATGCCAAAGTCTATCCCTAAAAACACTCTTTACTGCACTAAATTTAGCACCTAAGCTTAACCCCTAACACTAAAGCCTCGTACACGCGGTGCGACGGTCGTACGACCAAATGTCCAAAATTGTACGTTGGCTGTTGTGTCTCGCATACTGACGTGCACTAAAGTGATCGTAGGACCAAGCCTAACATGGTAACAGTGACATGCTATGAACATATAAAGAGGAAGTTCAGATGCATGTTATTTGTGAATTAGGAACTTAGGTTTACACGAACGGACACTTCTGGGCCTTCCTGACTTCTTGCTACGTGTTTGTTCTGTACACACAATTCATCAGTCGTACGACGCCTTGTTGTACAACAAAAGTTTTTTAGTCTGCTCATCCAACTCCTGTTGTACGACCGTCACACGTCGGCTGTTCTAATCGCGCGTACTAACAGTCGGATGATCGTACAACAAGCTGTTGTACAACCGTTGTACCGTGTGTACGGGCCTTAACGTAAGACCTTCAAATGCATACTTTGATCACCAAAAGTATTGGACCATCCTCCAAGAAAAACCTAACCCTCAAAAAAAAGCAGCACCAAGATTCGGCACCAAACCCAACTTGTAATTGGTGTGCTGTGCTAGCAGCTTGGGAACCAACCTTAAAGACAGCAAAATGATTACTTGTGTTAGTTTCTACTTATATAAAAGGAAAAAGAGCAGGCAAAACTGATTCCAGGACACTGGCTCTGCCCAGTGATGTTGACCTCGACCAGTGTTGCCAACCTCCCGCAGCATTTTTTACTGGCAAAACATGGAAAATTTACTGGTGGGGAACATTTTTTACTGGCAACCTGAAAAATAACAGAACTCCCATTAAAAAATAAGGCAATTGATATTCAAACACAACATGGAAACACTGACAATACCCATATCATGTTTTTTGATTGGTTTACACTTAAAAAATCAGCACAGCATGACAAATTATCAGACCCTGATATTCATAGACAGCTGTAAAAATCACTGATTTTTACAAACTGTCAGTAAATTTACTGGCGGTTGGCAACCCTGACCTCGACTCTATGCAGGCACCATCAGACTCCTGTCATGCTACCATTGCTCATGGAACCCCTAGCAACCCCTGGAAGAATCTTTGGGTTCCATAGAACCCTGCTTGAGGAAGGCTGGTCTAGGATATCCTTAAGGCTTATTCCTAAGAATTATTTCATGGCCTTCCTGGCCATGGTCACATGACATTATATATGATTATATAAACTGACAATTAACCAACTAGCTGAATATCACAAAGTCATTAGAGGCCTTTCAAGAGTTGACAATCCATTTACATATCTAATAAAGCCTGTAATAGAGTAAGAGAGTAAATAAGAATACAAAAAAGTCTTGATTTGTAAAGTAATAGTGTGTAATTAGCATTTCCAAGAAGACCTTTTTTTCTGAGCTGACAACTTTCTTGGAACCAGGACAAATGTAGCTGCAAAGTGATTTGATACAATATAATTAAAACGTTACCTTTAGTCTATTCAAACAGATTGTGAAGTTCATATATTTAATATATCTTTACAACATGGAGAGAGTTATTTTCAAACATAGCAGGAATCTGCTTTCATTTATTTTATGACTGTATTTCCACTGGAGGGGTCAAATTTAATTGCTTAGTTTTGCTAATACCATTATTATCCTAAAAAATATCAACACATCATCTGCAAGGTCTTAAAATAAAGCATTCAAATTTTAGTTACTGTTGCAGCTGCCAGCTGAACTAAATACACAGTTGGAATATATATATGTGGAATATCTAACCTGCCTAATTATTTTAATTAATTCTGTCAAGCCAGTCTTGTGAATTAACAATCCCCACTAGACAACAAAGCTAAGGGGGCGACCTGACATTTATACATTTCAGATAAGCAGTACAATTTGGTTACCAAGCCAAACCAAACTTCTAATTGGACATTGAGAAACAGCAGTACACAAATGAGGTCATCTCGCTGTTCTCCTTTCCTTGAGATGCTCTTGTACTGCAACATGTAAAATTAATCCCTTGGGACCAAATCCAGGAACATGCTTAGAATGCTACCTCTCCTTGTTCCTGGATAAGTACTATCATGCATGGAACTACAGGAGAATATGTACACATTTTCAGGTACTTGTGGTAGTGGTTTATTAATCCGTCCAATCTATAAGGTGTATATATATAAGGTTGACACATAAATCAAGTCGACCGTCGACGTTGTC
>BLSH010429385.1:355103-373699 GCA_018402905.1 Glandirana rugosa | reverse complement strand
GTGTATAAGAGACAGACACTCAATGTACTGACAGAACAGTGCTTGCTTATACAATAGGCAATATTTCCCTTCCAGTTACAACCTTTGTGAAAATCCCCAACTTGAAAAAAATGCATTTGCTATTGATCTTAACAAGCAAATCACATGATCAAGAACATTTCTAAGAACTCTCTATACTATTGACACTTCAAGTGGATACTTCCGAGCACAAGACAATGAGAACTCTTTGCAGCTGCAAGCTGGGTTTTAGTAGTAATGTTGCTTAAAGTACACAGAACAAATAATTAGGGGAAAATTCTAATTTAAAAAAATGTTTTATTTTTTTTTATAAAATGAGAAGCTATGAAATTTACAAACCACAACCAACTTTCCTTGCAAAGGCTTGACAGCACAGGTACTCTAGTACATTGTCATAAACCCATGTTAAAAAAAATATACCAAGCACACAAATATTTTAACTTTATAAGCAATAACACCAGAGATTGTTGACCAAGGGAACATCTGATTGTCTTAGGGGGAACAAAGCATTTTTTCCATAGGATTTTGAATATGGAGGTTTTATATGTATTTATTTATATTTTTATTGGTTGAAATTATGCAAGTATGAAAGAGCCCTGTGGCCATCATCCTTTTTTAAAAAGAATTCTGAGTTTGAACGTCAGAATTATGATTTTGAAAACTTTTTTTTTTTTTTTTTTACAGAATTCTGAGTTTGAAAGTCAGAATTCTGAGATTAAAAGTCAGAATTCTGAGTTTGAAAGTCAGAATTCTGAGATTACAAGTTTGAATTCTGACTTTCAAAATCAGAATTCTATAAAAATTGATTTTTTTTCAAACTCAGAATTCTGTAAAAAAAAAAAAAAAATGTCAAACTCAGAATTCTGACTTTCAGACTCTGTAAACTTCTGAATTCTGTAAAAAAAATGTTTTATGATGGCCCCAGGTCTCTTCCATATGAAATAAATGGACTTGTGCCTTTTTTCAGTCTAACTACACTATGTACATACAATCTGTATTTCGCCTGATATTTATAGTATTTCATTCTTTTTGCCAATAACAGTCACAGATACAGAGCTATTATTTTGTCGCTTCTTCTTCTACCTATGAACTTCATTGCTGGCAGGTCTGTGTAATACAACATTACATAAAACTCAGCATCCCTTGTCACCCTACCAATGTGAATGGGTTTCTCCCCTGTAGACATTCATTGGCACTGTGCATAGAGCAGTAAGTTCCTTTGAAACTCCAATAGGAAAATAGCTTGTATTAGAGATGCCGGAGTTGTTATATTCTACACAACTCCCTTTCTCTTTATCCCTTGAGCCATGACTCAAAACTAATTATTGTGGTTGTCAGGTTTGCCAAGGGAACTCATTTGCATTTTCAGATCTTGGAAGCAAAAAAAAAAATACTACAGTATATTTGCACATAATCACAGCACGTTCATGCAAATGAGTATTGTATTTTTGGCTGCATCTACAGTACTTCATTAAAGCCCAGTTCCATCCTTACTTTTTTTTTCAAAAATTCATTGCCCTGCAGGTTGGAAAATAAAACAGTAGCTCTTACTGCAATAGTTACCTTATCTCAGGAGCAATTCAATTTCTTAGTTACATCCCCCGTTATCATGACATTGTGGATGATTTACTAATACTGGAGTGTGCAAAATCTGGTGCAGCTGTGTAATGTAACCAATCAGCTTCTAAATTCAGCTTGTTCAATTAAGCTTTGAAAAAAAAAACTGGGAGCTAATTGGTTTCCATGCACAGTTGCACTAGATTTTGCACTTGCAAGTTTAGTAAATCACCCCAATTGTTTAGTTAAATCCCCAGTTATTAAAAGTCCCCAAAATATTTTGTAATAAATATGTCATATCACAGAAAATATGGGTGGGGTTTCCATTGGTGCCCTATAAGATGCACTTTATCTGCCTCTTTAGGTACTACAACATCTTCAAGTTACTCTCTCCACCATAAGTGTGCCATCTGCAAAATGCACACTTCAGTTTGTTAATCAATACCACCAATGTTGACAGCACCCATCCATTTCCCTAAATGGTCATATTCAGCAGCTTTGTAGGAGAATATATGCTGACATACCCCAACACTATCTTTCCTTTAAATATAAAACACAAAGAAATGTTAAATAATTTGTATTATCTATTTAGTTTTCTACTAATGTGCCAGTCAGTAGTTTCATGTAGAGGCATAGGTAATATCCTCCAGTATACCATAGCCATAGTATTAGTATATATATATATATATATAAATATATATATATATATATATATATATATATATATATATATATAGTGGGAGATTAGCTAGTGGGGATCACTTTTCAGGGGAAAAGATTCAGCATGGATGTCAGTTTCTTTAAAGTCTGGCAGCTTGCCAGGTTTATTTTTACAGGTTTGCAAGATCAAAACATAAACAGAACCAGAAAACAAAACCTTGCCGTCTGGCACTACACTAAACAAAGAGATTCCTCTCTATACAGTGTGGGGCTGTCCCCGACACCCACAAAACATAAGCACATTCAAACCTTGTTTTTAGAGTTCAATTTAGAACACGAGCTCTAGTGAGATCTCTTCCTGATCATTAAATGCAGGTTAAGAGGGGTTTGAGTGGACCTGAAAGTCCAGACTGGAACCAGCTCTGCCACGGTGGAAGGCAAAACCCCGGGTCGGACTCTCTCTAGTCGCCTCAAAATGATCACATGATAGACGACAAGTATCGCCCGTCCATTGTGGTGCCTCGCATAATGTCACAATATATATCTATATATATATATAGATATATATACATACACACACACACACACACACACACACACACACTATATTACCAAAAGCATTGGGACGCCTGCCTTTACATGTGCATGAACTTTAATGGCATCCCAGTCTTAGTCCGTAGGGTTCAATATTGAGTTGGCCCACCCTTTGCAGCTATAACAGCTTCAACTCTTCTGGGAAGGCTGTCCACAAGGTTTAGGAGTGTCTATGGGAATGTTTGACCATTCTTCTAGAAGTGCATTTGTGAGGTCAGGCGCTGATGTGGACAAGAAGGTCTGGCTCGCAGTCTCCACTCTAATTCATCCCAAAGGTGTTCTATCGGGTTGAGGTCAGGACTCTGAGCAGGCCAGTCAAATTCCTTCACCCCAAACTCGCTCATCCATGTCTTTATGGACCTTGCTTTGTGCCCTAGTGCACAGACATGTTGGAAAAGGAAGGGGCCCTCCCCAAACTGTTCCCACAAAGTTAAAAGCATGAAATTGTCAAAAATACCTTGGTATGCGGACTCCTTAAGAGTTCCCTTCACTGGAACTAAGGGGTCAAGCCCAACCCCTGAAAAACAACCCCACACCATAATCCCCCCTCCACCAAATGATTTGGACCAGTGCACAAAGCAAGGTCCATAAAGACATGGATGAGCAAGTTTGGGGTGGAGGAACTTGACTGGCCTGCCCAGAATCCTGACCTCAACCCGAAAGAACACCTTTGAGGTGAATTAGAGCGGAGACTGCGAGCCAGGCCTTCTCGTCCAACATCAGTGCCTGACCTCACATATGTGCTTCTGGAAGAATGGTCAAACATTCCCATAGACACTCCTAAACCTTGTGGACAGCCTTCCCAGAAGAGTTGAAGCTGTTATAGCTGCAAAGGGCCAACTCAATACTGAACCCTACGGACTAAGACTGGGATGCCATTAAAGTTCTTGTGCCTGTAAAGGCAGGTGTCCCAATACTTTTGGTAATATGGTGTATCTTTCCCAGAGGACACCATCCCTAAAGATATAGTTTATTCAGCTGTCTATCTTCTGTCAACCTGGATGCCAAGGGTTTCCTAACACATGTCAAATTTTGTATCAGAATAACATCCAAGCAGAACCAATTAAACAAACTTTATTGTTTTTTTATTTGTATGGCACCCTTGAACTGATAGTGTTCCAGGTAAATTAAAGCATTGAAATATGGTGAGAACTTTGCAGACTTGGTGTGTTGTTGGATTTCAAGCTGTATGATAAACATATCAATCATTACAGATCTGTGTTAAAATGGGCATTCAGATATGGAATTGTTTTAGTTTAGAAGAATTTGAATAATTTAAGCAACAATTAGTAGGTAAAAAAAAAAACAGAACAATGATTGCATAAAAAAAGAATCTTGCCATGGACCATTTTCTGTTTCTCTTTTGTGCAGTTTATTATTACCATGTCAGTACGCCTGTCTAGTAGATGAACGGAGATTGGGGGTCAGGCGGGGAGTAGGGGCAGTCAATCAGAAATTCTTTGTTCAGCAGTATAAGTGAGCCCTTCTCATTACACCATACCGGTTTTTCACCTCCTTCCCTGACCTGCTACCAAATCACAGGAGAATTTTATGTTACCGCGTTTGTCATTTGGAATGCAAATGCAACTAATTATTTCAGAACCTTTCACCTGATGGATTCACCACTTGACAATCTCTTTTCATTGATTTTTTTATATTTACTCAAATATTCCTCAATAAAGAATTGCACATAATGTAGATGTATGTCCTGCTGGAAGGCCAAAAGCCAAAACAGACACATGGTGTACAGTTTTCCATTTTGCAAAACAGCTGTAAACAGTAATGTTAATGTTATAACTTATAGTGGAAGTACAGCCAAATCATAACCTATCTAGCCCTGTAAATAAGAAATCGCTATACTTACCTACTCTGCAGCTGCTCCGGTCCGGTCCGGTCCCACGAGTTGTCAGCGGCGGCTTCAGTATGTGGGACTGTGCAGGAGTGGCAGGGGACAACGAAAGCCCCATAGTAACTCTATGGGTGATGTCACCGCCCAGGCATTTCACAGCCATTGTCAGCTTTCTCTACACAGCAGCTTCCACTGGAGACTGGACTGGATTGGCTTCAGAAAAGGTGAGCATAGCATTTTTTTTCTTTACAGGGTTAAATAGATAAAGTTTGAATGTGGCTTAGAGTAGGTTTAGCGTTAGATTTAGGTTTTGGCTGAACTTCTACTTTAAAGCTGATCTTCAACCTCGGGATAAACTTCCCTCCAATCCACCCCTCCTCCCCTTGAATAGCGCTGTTATATTTTTGCCCTTTTTTATAAAAAATGTGGTTCCCCACCCTCATGCACGTCACTCGCCTTGGTGAATGGCTTTCACAGTTCTCGCTGTGCATGTCCCATAGCCCAGGAGACATAGCCCTTAATCCACAAAGGAGGAGAGGGGCATACCCAGTGGTGGTCCTCAATGCACGGGCGTCACCCCCCTATCCCTGCCGCCTTCCCCTATCCATGCCCCAGCCCCATTCAGGACGCCGGGGGCGGGAGGGGGTGTTTTTTTGAAGCACCTGATTAGAGTCAGAGACTCAGATAGGCTTCAAAAAAGGGTGGGCTCGGGGCGCAGAGAGTGTGCCCCTATCCCACCCAATTATGTGACCATAGCGAATAAATGTTTGCTATTTGCTATTTTCACACTACATAGCCTCCCTGCCAATCAGGAGACAGGTAGTGAGAGCTGTCTCCCCATTGGCCAAATTGGATTGCCTGGCACTTAGGAAGAGGAGGCACCAGCAGAGGAGACACACGCTGGACTGGAGCCACCACTGCTGCTGCACAAGAGGACTTGGAGAGGACACAGCCTGGTGGTAAGTGCCGGTGGGGATGTGCCTTCAGAGTGTCGAGCTCCAGGGGGAAGGAGGGATCGGTGCCATGGGCTCTGCACGAGGAGGTGGGATGGCGCTGTGTGATGCTGTGCTATATACCCTACCTGTGATCCTGTGCTATATAGCCTACCTGTGATATATAACCTACCTGTAATGCTGTGATATACACACTACCTGTGATGCTGTGCTATACCCTACCTGTAATGCTGGCCTATATACCCTACCTGTAATGCTGGGCTATATGCCCTACCTGTGATGCTGAGCTATATACCCTACCTGTAATGCTGGCCTATATACCCTACCTGTAATGCTGGCCTATGTAACCTACCTGTAATGCTGGCCTGTATACCATACCTGTGATGCTGTGCTATATAACCTATTACAACAAAATCACATAGTCAGCAAGCCAACCAGTAGCGCTAAAGTAGAAAAAATGACAGTGTTGACAAGTCCATTTCTATATTATAAAGCAATGGATGATATTAGAAAAGAGTGTCCCAGTCTACAGGATCCCAAGAAATCTGCATGGAGATCTATGATTCAGAATCCATCACCCTGTAATACTGGCCTATGTACCCTACCTTTGATGTTGTGCTATATACCCTACCTGTAATTTTGGCCTATATACCTTACCATGATGCTGGCCTATATACCATACCTGACCTGTAATGCTGGGCTATATCCCCTACATGTGATACTGGCCTATATACCCGATCTGTGATGCTGTGCTGTATACCCTACTTGTTTTGCTGGCCTATATACCCTACCTGTAATGCTGGCCTATATACCCTACCTGTAATGCTGGGTTATATACCCTACCTGTGATGCTGGCCTATATGCCCTACCTGTGATGCTGAGCTATATACCCTACCTGTAATGCTGGCCTATATACCCTACCTGTGATGCTGGCCTATATACCCTACCTGTGATGCTGAGCTATATACTCTGATCTTTGAGGCTGAGCTATATACTCTGTCCTGTGATGCTGAGCTATATACTCTGTCCTGTGATGCTGAGCTGTATACTCTGTCCTGTGATTCTGGGACTGTATACTCTGTCCTGCGATGCTGTGCTCTATACTCTGTCCTGTGATTCTGGGGCTGTATACTCTGTCCTGTGATGCTGGGCTGTATACTCTGTCCTGTGATTGGGGGGCTGTATACTCTGTCCTGTGATGCTGAGCTATATAGTCCTGACACCATGGGTGGAATATAGGGGGCGGAGTGGGTAGATTATATAAGGGGTGGGGCTTATGAGAAGTGGGAGGGGTCAAAATGAGAGGCGGGGTCTGGCGCCCCATCCAAAAAATTCACCAACGCCACTGGGCATACCTAGTGCCATGACAGTGGGAGGCATGCCGGCAGAACCCAAAGAGCCAGCAGACCTCTGGATGATGTCATAAACAACACGGCTGTGCAGGACTGAGTAGTGGTAAAAGACAAGAGGATCACAGTGGAGCAACGCTGAATTCTCTGGGTGGGTATCTGAAATGTGCACAACAACCACCCAGTAAAAATTAGGGGGTAAAGATAAAAAGTGGAGGGGCAGGTGAAGATCCACTTTAAAGAGTCACTGGTACACAATTGAGGTAGTCTATTATGGGCTGGGCTAATGCTTACTTCAATAAGGCTTGAAAGCCCAGCCCCAGCTCCTCCCATCCCATCTTTGGCATGTTGGAGCACACTGGTGTGCTGCAGTTTGTTTACTTGTCTGGAAAGCTGGGGTGCTGCCTAGTTGTACATTTGTCTGGACCCCTGGTGCTGCCAACTGGTATATTTGCTTGGGCACCTGTGTGCTACCAGTTTGCTTTTAGCTGGCATAGCCACAACAGGGGTGCTGCTTTCTCTGTTGGGGTTAAAGGCTAAGTTCACATTTTTAATAAAATACATCACACAGTCAAAGGACTCCAGTGTGTTCGAAGACACTGTACAGCTTTGAAATACTGCACTTAGTTTAAAAAGTATACCTGTAGGCCAATAGCAACACCACCAAAGCTTACATTAAAACTCCTACTGTAAAGATCAGTCCATTCAGATCAGGGCCGGGACAAGGGGTGGGCAGGAGGGGCGACTGCCCTGTGCGCAATGGTTTATTGCAGGGATTGGGGGGTGCCCTGTGCCTGTTGCTTCTGTTACAAGGCTGACAGGAGTAGCAAAAACAGCGTCACAGCTAACCCTAACCCTAAGGGATGGGACGCAGTTTGGCATCTTTGCCCTGGGCGCTGGATGACATTGTCTCGGCACTGCTCCAGATACTGGAAGTTCATCACCCTGCCTCAATGCAGTGAGTGCTCTTCCTAGCAGCATCAGCTGAGCTCAGTACTAGACTACAAGCAGCAAGTATAGGTGCAGCCTGCTAACTGGATGCTGCCCTCTGCTTGCTTTTATCCAGCCTTTAGGACATTATTCCTCCCAATGTTGAGGTGTGTCATTGTTCCTTCCACTGGCACCAATGATGGGCTCAATTCCATCCAATGACACCATTGATGGAGCACTATTCTTTCCACTGATACCAAATGCACCAAAATATTCCATCCATTGATACCACCAATGCAACACTAATCCTCCTCCCACTGACCACATGTACTAGAATATATTTTTTGCTACCACTGAACCTTGTATATTGTTCACTCCCACTAGTTCTGGGGTATTTCCTACACCCACTTGCTACAGTTTGCCCCTAATGTCTGAGGGACAGTAAACTGGCTCTTTGTTTGGTATGTTTGTTGACCCCTAATTTAAGAATTGGGTGGGAATAGCCTGGATTGAAAATATACCCTGGATTGAAGTTCTGGGGCTGTGATGCTTTCATCACATTAAGGCTTAAAGTGGTTGTAAAGTCTGTGTGTTTTTCACCTTAATGCATTCTATGCATTAAGGTGAAAAAACTTTTTGGTGCAGCAGCCCCCCTTTACTTACCTGAGCCCAAACTGATCCCGCACCGGGGATGAGCCTTGTCCCTCTAGCTGCCGGCTCCGGTCCTCATTGGATGGATTGATAGCAGTGTAGCCATTGGCTCCCACTGCTGTCAATCAAGTCCAGTGACACGGTAGCCGGGGGCGGGGCCAGATCCCACTGTATGTGTGAATACACGCAACAGCCGGACTCGGGACAACCAGGGAACGCGATTCCCTGGCGGGTCACTCGATGCGGAGGAGGAGTCAAGATCGCCACCGAGGGACCCCAGAAGATGAGGATCGGGGCCACTCTGTGCAAAACCGCTGCACAGAGGAGGTGAGTATAACATGTTTATTATTAAAAAAAAAAAAAAAGGGAGCCTTTAATATCACTTTAAGGCCTCATACACACGGACGTTTCTTAAAAAAATAAACAGAACGTCGGGCTCGACGTCAAGGAAAAAAAAAAACGGCGTTTTTTGGCGTTATGCATCGGCGTTAGTGAGCGTCAGCGTCAACAGGCGTTTTTAAAAAAATCATACCTCTGCTATTTTTCAACCTAAAAACATCGGCGTCAAAAAACACCGGTTAACGGCGGTACGCCGTTAGTTGGCGTTAGTGAGCGTTTTGCGGCGTCTGCGTCCAAAAACTCCAAAACGTTACAGCCTCAGAACGCACTGGCCGTGGGTTCTAGTTTCAGCTCACTAACACCGACGCCATCTACAGCTCAAAAACGTTGGTGTTTTTATGGGGCCATTGACTAACATGGAGAGCTCCAAAAAATGCCAGAAAACGCCGGCGTCAAAAAACATCCGTGTGTATGAGGCCTAACATGTAACACTTGACGAAACTAAAAAATGACATATGTTCTCAAACCCATGGTAGCACTGAACCCAAACATCATGCCTAATAGCATTCTATAAGTCATATTTTTTATTTTACCCATAGCTTTATTTTAATATTTAATTTTGATTTCAATGTATCCTAATGTACCTGACATCCATTAAAAAAAAAATTCAGGTAAATGCGGAGAAAAACAAAGCATTTTAAATTCTTACTTACAATGTGTATCCTTTCCATAAACATATTTTATTGACTTGCAATGTTGCTTTTAACTTACTAAGAAAATTCAGCTGCTCCAGGATGAGTCACAATCTTTTATGTAGCTGCTGGGGGAGGAGCAAGAGGAAAACTATCAGAATGTCACCCTTACAGGCAGCGAAAAAGATAACTAGTGTTATGCAGTTGGCTGTGCCAAATACAGGAAAGCATTTAGTTAGATTTCAGTTGGAAAACCAAACATGGAAAATAACCGTGAGTCCCACCATACCTTGGCAGCCTGACTCTAAAGAATAATAAGTAACTGGAATTAACTGGAATGTTACTGAGATCTGATTTTGTGGGAGAAATGTCTAAAAATTATACTAGATGGATCTATCCTGTAGATCAGCCTTTCTTTTTTAATCCTAGAAGGAACCTTGAAATAATTAACAGGTCAGTGGGAAAAAGGCCCCCACATTGATGGTAACTGGGAAGAATGCCCCCTTTCCAGTGGTGGTCAGTGGGAAGAATAGCTAATAAAGTAGAGAGCTAAAAAGATCATTGGTGTCACAGCACAGATTCTGCCAAATGGCATTGGACCCAGAATTAGGCAGGCACCATAAAATGGGAGGTCAATCAGCCAAAGCTCCAGAAACCCCTAGCAACTTCTGTAGGAACCCTAGGGTTCCATGGAACCCTAGTTAAGAATGGCCACTATAGCGTGTCACTTTAGTCTGCTGGGGCTGCTGACATCACATGCAAGATGGAGTTGCCCAACAGCAGTTACACGGCTCTTGGATGTCTACACAAGGGAGGGTTTTACAGATAAATAACATGTATAAAATATGTTAAAAGCATAAATACCCTTCAGGGAAGATTGCTGTTGAAATGAATGGTCATGCAATGGCTATCCTGCTGCTATCCACCAAACAGAAATAAATAACCTCCTGGCAGGGTCACTGGTGAAGACGCAACACCCACTTGTCTCCACGCCTCCAGGCAGACATTAATAACTTGTCACACTGGGTGCCTACATCTGGCTTGAACATATGTTATACAGAGTACGAATGAGCTGAACTAAAAACTTCAAAGTCCATTCTTTCGGCATCTTTTTCGTAACAACAGTGTCTCTGAAGTGATCGGTACAATGAGTGGTTTAGTAGAACTTGTTAAGCAAAGGGAAGACATTACAAGTCTCTAGCAATATATAGGACACAAAACAGAATGTCGAGCCATGGCGTGCACGGTGATTGTATCATCTCATGCTTGTTAGAAAGAAGAACACAGCTTGACATGCTGAGCAACACAGCAGGTCTTTGCTAGCCTCCATTACATTCGAAGACTTCAACGTTACCAAGAATCTGGCATTGTGTATGACCACGAGACTGTGAACACACAAGATCCCTTCACTGTTATGGTAATTATCTTTAATTTTTTGTTTGCCGTCTCGGTAAAACAGCGATAAAATGAATAAAGGATGTTTGTAGTTGCTATATGGAACGGATCAACGCTTCACACAGCTGAGTGTCAGCCTTGCCTTGTCCAGTTCCTGCAAAATACTTCATGTGATACCAGATAAGTCACTTTATCTCGGTATGCCTTGGGTACCTGCAATAGATTAGAAACACTACAGGCGCTAAGATTTACTACGCCTGACTTGTTCCACCTTGTACATCACAATAAAAGAAAGGGAAAAAAAGAAGAAAAAAAACCTAAACACAATACATCAGGCTTCAAGGTTCATGATACTGAAACTTGTTATTATGAGAATGTACGAATGCGATATGAGAGAAGATTAGTAATGAGGAAATTATGCATGCAAACAAATAAACAAGAGGAAAACAAATCTACCAAATGTTATTTGTGTTTAGGGCTATTCCCTGCATAACTTCGCACTGAGCCTCAGCTCGGGTGTTTTGAAATAAAGCATACATTCGAATGAAAGGCATTTCACTGGAGATATCAGGGAACAATTGTGCATTTTCAATAAACATTCTATTTTTTATATTGGAAAGGCAAACCCCTAGTCATTAGGAAATTAAAAAAAAGACAGAACATTCTATGAAGAGAAGGTGCCGTAAGGTGTTAGTAAACAACTTCCGTTCTATTGCTTGGCCTTGTAGTGAGTCTCCAGAGCGATGCCTGAACTCCTTCTTCACGTTTTACAAGACAGTGACTGGTTTACATGATAAACTATATGCCTAAACCTTTGTGGACACCTGACCATCAGACCTATATGAGCTCATATTCCAAAACCAGGGCATTCATTTGGAGCCACTCTATCTCCCTCTATGTGGTTTTAACGGCTTTCAATCTTCTTTGAAGACTTTTACAAGATCTTGGATTGTTTCTCTGGAAATGTGTGCCAATTCAACCAAAAGAGCATTTATGAGGTCAAGCACTGATGTTGGAAGAGAAGACCTGGTTCCCAACTGGCATGTCAATCTATCCAAAAGGTATTCAGTAGGATTGAGGTCAGGCCACTCAAGTTACTTCACGCCAAACTCATTAACCTCCCTGGCGGTATTCCCGAGTGTGGCTCGGGGTGGATTTTCAGTACCAAGAGCGGTGACCCCGAGCCACACTCGGGATTGCATATCGCTGGATCCAGGCAATGTTACTCACCTTGTCCCCTGGATCCAGCGATGTCCTCCCACGGTGTCAGCGTGTCTGTCCGCCGCCAGATGACTCCTGTGTGCCGGCTCCGTTCCCTGCGAGCGTCGCGCCGCACGGGGACGGAGACCGGCGGGAAATTCAAAAAGTGAAACACACACTATACATACAGTACACTGTAATCTTATAGATTACATTACTGTATGAAGTAATTTCACATCCCCTTTGTCCCTAGTGGTTTGCCCAGAGCCCTGCATGCACTTTTATATTATATATGCCATTCTTTCTGCCTGGAAACATGAGAATGTCCATAGCAACCAAAAAGTGTCCCTTTGCGTCAAAAGTGGTTTTTGACCAGCTAGAAAACACCGATAGTAAATAAGATTCATTTGCAGAATTGAGTGATACTGATTTTTGGGGAAATTTATCATCAGACACTGAAAGTGACGACAGCGACAATTCTGCAAATGAGCAAATTTCTGCGTTTTTGGTTTGATTACATTATTGAATACATTTTATTACTATTATATTATTATTTTTGATAATTATTTTTAGTTATTTATTATATTATAATTTATGATTTCATTTTTTAAACTTTTTCATACCCAGGATGTCTACTAGACTCTTGTTTGGACAGATTTAAGGGCGTTATTGCTAAGAATTACAGGCCTACAATATAAAACGCCAAATTTTCATGCAAAATAATTGTCTCCATGCAGAAAACCATTACCGCTTTCAGCAATAAATTCCAGACTCAGTCATACCGCCAGGGAGGTTAAAGCAAGTCTTTATGGAGTTGGCTTTGTGCACATCAGCAAAGTAATGCTTGAACAGAAAATAATTTTCCTCAAATTGTTGCCACAAAGTTGGAGACACGCAATTATTTAAACTTTCTTTATTTACTGTTGAAAAAACACTAAAGACACCTGAACTTACAATTTGAAAACTATGTTTACATACTTTTGGACATATAGAAGTAAGTGTGAATGTCAGACATCTACAAGCTACTGATGATTTAGTGAAGGTCGCCAAGACCTTGACTTTGCATTGTATTGTATGATGCAATTAGGGTATACCTTCACTCCATAAAAAATGTAGTATTATGGTGACTTTTACTGCTCTCTTGACAAATGTATACAGTTTTATATTTGCCCTATAAACACCCACTCTGGTGATGCCATCACATACCTCCTACCTTTCTGAGATTTCTGAGGGACACCTTATAATGCAATGCATTTAGACAGTGGGCGCATCCCTGCAATGCCTTTAGACCATTAAGAATTTATATGAGAAAAATAATTATTCAAACCCAGAATTGATTGACCACAATTTCTTTGTCTTTATACTGGCTTTCTAAAATAGCAAACAAAATAATTAAGAGGTAGGATGAAGGTTTAGTTCAGAGTAACAGTTTTGGTAGGTAAAGCAGAACTTCACCCAAAAGTGGAAGGTCCACTTGTCTGCCTCCTCTGCCCTCCTCCTCTCTAAATTGTGGCACTTTATTTTAGGGGGGGTGGAGGGGGATGGGTATCTGGTTTTGACAGGTATCCGCTCCCACTTACGGTTGGATTGCTGCAGTGATGCGAGTGGAAGTTTGGCCCCCATCCTTCGCCTCAGTCTTCTGGGATATGTCATGGGTCCCAGAAAGCTGCTAGACCTAACTTGAGAATGCGCAGTAGGAAGCAAGCTGTGAAGCCGCAAGCAGTCACAGCTGGTTTCTCAAAGTAAGCATGTCAGTGCCTGGACCCTAAGGCAGCCAAAGCGAAGGCTCGTGGGAGGACAGCACTGGATCCCTGGACAGGTAATTGTCCTATTATTAAAAGTCAGCAGGTACAGCATTTGAAGCTGCTGGCTTCTATTTTTTTTTATATCTAGGGCGAAGAGCTGTGTTAAATAGTACATTTCCAACCATGGAGGAATGAGGAACAGAGAGATTTGGTCCTTTGCAAAAGAGGAACAGGCCCTCAAAATGAGAGACAGTTGGGATGTATGCTATTATTGCTGTAGGCTATTTGTGCCTTCAAGCTACCCTAAAGCCAATGTCCTTTTCCCAAGCCCTGACCTTTTTGAACATAGTAAAATGTGATCTTTAAACTTAGCATTTAAGTTTATCATACTGTGGGGGGTTAGCTCAATGGGGATCACCTTCCCTGGGAAAAAGGCAGTCCAAACGACAGGTTTTCTTAAAAGCTGAATGGTAGCCAGTTTTATTTTAAAAGCTGCATGAAAATCAAACAAACAAAACAGAAAATAAATCCTCGGCATCCAGGCTCTTACTAAACATTTCCAGTTTTCCTAACTGACCGATGAAGGGCTTCTCCCAGTCACCCACAAACCAAAGACAATGCAAACCTTTTTTTTTGCTTCAGTCAAAAAGCAAACTTCAGTTCATCAGCTCTCTCAGGCTTGATGGCTCCTGAGTCCCAGGCCAGAGCAAAACTCTGATCCAGACCTGCTTCCTTTATACCACCTGTCGGTGGACACAAGTGGAATGCAAAATCTGGTCCGGAACCAACCCTGCCAAGGTGGCTGGTAAAACCCGACCAGAGTACACCTTAGTTTCCTGTAAGTGAGCGCATGCAAGGTGAAACATAACGTCCATCGATCACCAAGCCTTTCATAATGCCACAATACCCACATTTTTCATATGTATTAGTAATTAACATAGTAAATATAATTATACATTTGTCATGACATCACCCTAGCAGTACACTGCATTCCTTCAAAGTCATGCATGTATGCCCTCTTCATTTGTGCAAATGTAATCTCAGTGACCTTTACAATCCACAAAATTACTCATGTGGAACTTTTACATTTTCATAATGTACATTTTTTCATCACTGGAAGAGTTTATCATAGGGAAGATAGAGACAACGGAGTCAGGTTTTATTCCATTATTCTGTATGTACCAATATAACATTTGTCTGTGTTGCATATAGAATCCAGATACACTATATTGCAAAAAGTATTGGAACGCCTGCCTTTACACACATGAACTTTAAAGGCATCCCAGTCTTAGTCCATAGGGATCAATAATGAGTTGGCCCACCCTTTGCAGCTATAACAGCTTCAACTCTTCTGGGAAGGCTATCCACAAGGCTTAGGAGTGTCTATGGGAATCTTTGACCATTCTTCCAGAAGCGCATTTGTGAAGTCAGGCACTGGTTTTGGACAGAAGGCCTGGCTCGCAGCCTCCACTTTAATTCATCTCAAAGGTGTTCTATCGGGTTGAGGTCAGGCCAGTCAAGTTCCTCCACCCCAAACTCGCTCATCCATGTCTTTATGGACATTGCTTTGTGCACTGGTGTATACTTAGTCATGTTAAAATAGGAAGGGGCCATCTCCAAACTGTTCCCACAAAGTTGGGAGCATGAAATTGTTGAAAATGTCTTGGTATGCTCACTCCCTAAGAGTTCCCTTCACTGGAACTAAGGGGCCAAGCCCAATCCCTGAATAACAACCCCACACTATAATCCCCCCTCCACCAAATGATTTGGACCAGTGCACAAAGCAAGGTCCATAAAGACACCAATGAGCATGTTTGGGGTGGAGGAACTTGACTGGCCTGCACAGAGTCCTGACCTCAACCCGATAGAACACCTTTGTAATAAATTAGAGCAAAGATGGTGAGCCAGGCCTTCTCGCCCAACATCAGTGCCTGACCTCACAAATGCATTTCTGGAAGAATGGTCAAACATTCCCATAGACACATTCCTAAACCTTGTTGACAGCCTTCCCAGAAGAGTTGAAGCTGTTATAGCTGCAAAGGGTGGGCCAACCCAATACTAAACCCTACAGACTAAGACTAGGATGCCATTAAAGTCCATGTGCGTGTAAAGGGAGGTGTCCCAATACTTTTGACAATATAGTGTACTTTGTAAAAGCTTGATGGATGGTAAATGGCATTATAAATAAATACATTTTTACATAGCTTCATAGTAGTTAAGGCTGAAAAAAGGCTGTATGTTGTACTTTGAGATATACATCCAAGAGTTTTTTAAATATATCCATACTCCCCGCATTCCCCACTAGTTGTGGGAGAGAGTTCCACATCCTTATTGCCCTGACAGTGAAGAACCCCTTACGATTTCTAAGATTAAACCTTTTCTCTTCTAGTTTCAATGTGTGTCCCCTTGTCCTCCTACATTCCCAGAGACTGAACAGTTTACCTTTTATGCTTGGATCCCCATTGAGATATTTATAGATCGCAATCATGTTCCCTCTCAAGCGTCGCCTCTCCAGAGAGAATAAGTTTAGCGCTTGCAAGCGTTCCTTGTAAGTAAGGTCTTCCACTCCCCTTATCAGTTTGGTTGCCCTCCTTTGGACTCTCTCCAGCTCCAGTATATCCTTTCTGAGAACTGGTGACCAGAACTGGACACAATACTCCAGATGTGGCCAAACCAGGCTTTTATAAAGTGGCAGAATTATAGTTTTATCCCTGGAGCATATCCCCTTATTTATGCATGCTAATATTCTACCTGCTCTGGTTGCTGCAGCTTGACATTGCATGCTATTGCTCAGTCTGTCATCTACTAGGACCCCCAGATCTCCATTCTTGATTCCCCCAGAGGCTCCCCCTAGTGCGTATTTTGCATTTATGTTTTTTGCCCCCAAGTGCATTACCTTACATTTCTCTACATTAAACCTCATTTGCCATTTTTCTGCCCACTCCGTTAATTTGTTCAGGTCATTCTGTAAAATGTCAATATCCTGTTGTGATGTTATCGCCCTGCTTATCAGCAAAAATCGAGACTGAGCTATTACCAGTCTGAGTACATGTTATTAATCACCACCCTTTGAACACGCCCCTGTAACCAGTTCTCTAACGAAGAACAGATCTTCTGGTCTATGCCTGCAGACCTCAGCTTGTAAATCAAGCGTTTATGGGGAACGTTGTGAAAAGCTTTTGCAAAATCCAGGTACACTACATCCACTGACCTCCCCCTATCTAGATGGCCGCTCACTTCCTCGTAGAATGTTAGCAGGTTTGTCTGGCAGGAATGACCCCTCATAACCCCTCATAAACCTGTGCTGATTACTACTAATGATGTTACCTTCCTCAGTTACTTTTTGGATATAGTCTCTAATTATCCCCTCCAATAACTTACCCACTATTGATGTTAGGCTGACTGGCCTGTAATTCCCAGGAATATGTCTCTGCCCTTTTTTAAATATTGGCACCACATTGGCTTTCCTCCAATTGGCTGGTACCAATCCCGTCATTATACTATCCACAAAGATTAGGTACAATGGCCTGGCTATAACCTGTCTAAGTTCCCTGAGGACTCTCGGGTGTAAGCCATCTGGTCCTGGTGATTTATTTGTATTAAGTTTCTCTAATCTTTCTTTGACTCCGGCCTCCGTTAGCCACAAGGGTATGTCCTGTGCTGTGGCACTAGCATTATAGTTGCGGTCGGTAAACCCCTTTTTTTCCTGCGTAAAAACTGAGGAGAAGAAGGTATTTAATATAGTTGCCTTTTTTGTGTCATCTGTGGAAATCCTCCCATCATCATCTTTTAAGTGTGCAATGTGCTCTGGTTTTGCCTTTTTATTATTAATATATTTAAAGAATTTCTTTGGGTTTTTTTTTACTCTCCTCCGCTATGTGTTTCTCATAATCCTTTTTAGCCCCCCTGATTGCATTTTTGCAATCAGTGCGCCTTTTATACACTTTTGCAGAGCTGTATGAGTGCACTAGTGACATACACTAAGTCCATCTACACATTTTATTTGATAACAGCAGACAGGCTCCAGGTCCTCTGGCCAGTCAACTATAAACCTAATGCTGAAAAAAGTTGGCTATACTATCAGAGCTCGGCACAGCTGCAAATGAAAGAAGAATGGCCTCTAAGGCAAAGAATGGAGAGAATAACAATCTGGCAATGACCGTCTGTGAACATCTGGCCCCTATGGCTTGCCATTGGGAAGCAAAGATACCAATGCTTTGCTAACTCTAAATAAAGTGAGCAAACTGACTTTATTGTATAATTCTGACATCAAAGTGTAAGCAGCCATAATTCTACACAATTATAAATAACTGTAAGATTTGGTTTAACAATAAACAGAAAAGTGAACTCATTGTAAAATACTTGAATATGATAATTCTCTAAAGAGTTCCATTGCAATAAAAATGCATAAAGAAACATAGGCCAAATGTATTCACAGTATACAAGCAGAGACAAATTAAAGTATATCTAAATGCAAAACATGAAAATGTAATATACTGCAACCTACCATTCCTTAGAGGTGTGTGGATTAGTTTTATTTTTAATTTCGTTTTTTTTCAGACAGATGCAATATAATAGTATGGAACCTAACGGGGGGGGGGGGGGGGGGGGGGGGGGGGGGGGGGGGGGGGGGGGGGGGGGGGGGGGGGGGGGGGGGGGGGGGG
>BLSH010429385.1:313465-355093 GCA_018402905.1 Glandirana rugosa | reverse complement strand
GCCCCCCCCCCCCCCCCCAGTGTTAATTTTGTTGACTAAAACTGACTAAAACATTTTAGTCTACTAACTTAATATCATTTTAGTCAACTAAAATACAACTATAACTAAGACAATTGAGATGATAAAATACAACTATAACCAAGAAAACTAACCAAGCGCACAGCAGAAGGGTCCTGTGTGTCTTTGGCTCCATTTCAGGTCTGAATTCAGCCAACAATTCGGACCTAATTAGGACCTGGAACAGTGAACGCAGACGCACCGGACCCCCTGCTGTGCCCCGCGGCCGCACATAGTGTGAATCCAGCCACACAAAGAATACCCAATCACGTGCAAGGAAAATAAAAAATTAGCTTTTTTGCTTGTACGTGATTGGATGATGGAAGTCAGCAGAGCTCCTGCTCTGGTGTAACTGCTCTTGCACAGTGCAACTGCACTTTGCAAAGTGCACAGCGATCTGCTGATCGCTGGTGCAATGCTTTAAAGGCCCCAGAAACAAAAAATAATGAATGCACATTTTTTTACCTGCAAAAAAATGTGCATTTATTATTTTTGCTAAAAGGAGAACTTATCCTTTAAAATTAATAACATTTGCAATAGACACAGAGAAGCCACTCCGCTTGAATTGTCTGTACTGGCAAAGTCCTATCAGTTGCCTACAAGTACATCCTTCCATTTAAGCTCCATGAGCAGGGCATGCCTATTTCTTCTGTATTGAACTGTATTGTAATTGTACTGCCCCCTCTACATTGTAAAGCACTGCATAAACTGTTGGCACTATCTAAATCCAATATATTAATAATAAAAAAGTGACAGGCAGGTGCACAGCATTAACAAGCTGTGCTATTCCTCTGGTGTAGCACAGGAGAATGAAGGTTGTGGATGGGCCCCTTAGAGGGCCGATGGGTCCTAATCTCCTACTGAGGTTATAGCGTGGATGATCTAACTCTATAAAGAGCTAATGGTAACCCAAGCTATATCCCACTTTCCACATTCCTCTTTATCATATTTAAAATAACACTTGATACAAATTGTGAATTTATGAAAAAAAAAAAAAAAAACGGCAAGGTTGTACTTCCTTCAAACCTGTATATTGCTCCATGACAAAAAAAAACCCATTATGTCCACTACTAGATGGCACTGACTCATAGGAAATAATTACGCTCCTCTGCTCCATCTAGTGGCCAAACTGCATCATTTTCCCTGTTCACATATTCAATCTGAAGGAAGGAAAAGGAAGCAATGTGTAGTTTATAAAGCGTTTGTTACCCCAATACTTCATATTCCTGATATGTGACTGCTGTACCATATACGTGTATGAGAAAGTATCCGGTTGTCTTTGTTTTGCTTCCTTTTGTGAAATCCCTGGTTTCCCTGCCAGTCCCTCTGCTTTCCTATTAAAAACTGACCACACTAAGCAGGAGAGCACACTGTGGTTAGTTCTCTAGCTATGCTGTGTACTCTCCTACAATGATCAGACTTGTCCTGACACGCCCCCACTGCACAGCCATTTACTGGGAAGCTCAGTGTGCTGCTGCTTCTTCTTCCCCCAGCTCTTATGCAGCTGAATATAGAGGGAATGTGATCACTTATAAAAAAAGGGAAAAAAGGTATTTATAATTTTTGTTATATCTATATAAAAATGTTTTGCCTTTCATTTCTATTTTAAACTGAATGGGTTGTTTTACAAGGTGATCGTTTACAATCACTTTAAGGCCCCTTTCACATGGACGGATAGAATCCAGCTTTTAGCTTCGGATAGATGAAGTTATCTACCGCAGCTATACTGTGACAATGCTTTCCTATGGCCCCTTTCACACCCTGCATTTAGCAACAGTTTTGTTACAGACGATTTAGAACGATTAGAAAAAATGGATTGGAATGCGTCCAGGAACGATGTTGTGCAGCTATCTGCACCTATCTGCTGCTATCTGCACATATCTGCACGTATCTGCTGCTATCTGCACATATCTGCAGCTATCTGCGGGTAAAAGCAGTGCATTGTGTCATCTACGGATAGCAACGGCAACAAGCATAGGTAATTAATAGGAAGCACTTCAGAAATGTCAAGAATGTTAAGAATGTTTCCACTGCAGCTAAACGTAGCCGTGGCTAATCGGAATGTACAAATGCAAGTAATTGTTGTAATTTGGAGTCTGGTATCTGGCTTGCATTTAGCAACGGCAGAACAGCCGCCCATGTGAAAGGGGCCTTAAGTGTTACGAAACCCAGGAGCCTGCATTCACTATATCAGGTCTCCCACAGTACACAGAGAATGGAAATGCAATAGTTTTAGTAAATATAAACTGCTAAATACCTTTTCTCATCAGCAGTATATAGCTGTCTTATGACTTCTATCAATGTCTGGTTAAAGCTTGTAGGAGGAGTTCATTCTCCTCTGACTGTCCCATGAGGCTGCATGACCCCTGACCCTCTGTCTGGGCAGTGCTGATTGGCCCTGTGCTGATCACATGCACCCCTCAAAAAAAATACTCTATAGCAATACACACCAAATTGAGCATGGGCAGAGTGACTCCAAGGGTCTATTCTATCAGGAGATGTATTGGGGACAGTGGAAGAAGGGGAGGATCAGAGAAGACAGGATTAGATAGCCTTTTTACACAATGCAGAGGATTAATCCATTAGGTTCCAGAGTGAGTATAACAAACATGCTTTACTGCATATACAGACTGATTTTACTGTTGTGGGTTTAGTAACACATTAAGTCCCAACTAAGGACTTTCTTTCCACCCCCAGGTAACAGAGCTGGACACCTGAGTGGCCAATTAGCAACCACCATGCAGTCACATGTGAGGAAGGGGAGTGATTGGCATGCTTCCTTGTATCTGGAATAGACTGTCAGGAAAACAAATAGATGGTGAGCAGTTGGGGAAGGTGCCATTTACTGAACCTGTTGCTTTGTAAAGCTTAGGTTCTCTTTAACTACTTCAGCCCCGGAAGGATTTCCCCCTTTAGGACCAGAGCGCTTTTTGCAATTCGGCACTGCGTCGCTTTAACTGACAATTGTGCGGTCGTGCGACGTTGTACCGAAAGAAAATTTGCGTCCTTTTTTTCCCACAAATAGAAATTTCTTTTGGTGGTATTTGATCACCTCTGCATCATTTCTGATCACCGCTATTAACAAAAAAAGAGCGACCAGTTTGCAAAAAAACTATTTTTCTTACTTTTTGCTAAAACACAAATCCAAAAAAAAAAATATAGAAAAACATTTTTTTTCCGCGTTTACGAATGATGAGAATTCATTTCTGGGGTTTTTATTATTTTTTACTAGTAATGGTGGCGATCTGCGATTTTTAGCGGCACTGCGATATTGCGGCGGACATGTCGGACCCTTTTGACACTTTTTCAGTGATCGGTGCTATAAAAATGCACTGATTACTGTGTAAATGCCATTGGCAGTGAAGGGGTTAACCTGGAGGGGGGCGCTCTAAGGGTTAACTGTGTTCCCTCAGTGAGTTCTAACTGTATGAGGGCTGGGCTGGCAGGGGGAGGGGAGTGATCACGGCTTCCATATACAGGAAGCCTGTGATCAAAGCCCTTCCTGCTCTGTCAGAACGGAGATCTGTGTTTACATACACGGACCTCCGTTCTCTCACTGCGGGGGAGCCATCGCGGGTAGCTGGCGGAGATCAAGTCCACCCTACCCACTCCCTGGCCCCCCCGGAACACAGTGAGCGCGCTCACAATACTAATTATCGCGGCCGCCGTCAGGTGATGGCAGTTTGCGATAACAAGCCACTTTGCCGCCGTCAATCCACGGCGGGCGGTCGGCAAGTGGTTAATAAGTGTGAGCCCACACCAAAGGATTAGGGGTGCAGATCCCGTCTGTCCAAATCCATGACTAAGCCTTGAATGCGGGGCGAAACGTGTTGGGGGCATGGTCTGTACAGAACTCGGGCTGAGGCTGCTTTTACTATAGACACTATTGGGCTTTGTTGGTGTGCAACACCTGGCTGTTCCTCCTTCATATCACATTCTTTTTTAAGGCAATGTTTTATTTCATTCATTATGTGACATACTGTATATATCAGTTTCTAAAAAAAAAAAAAATAGAACCTTCTACTGTGGCTTTTTTTTTAAACGGTTTCATGCAACAGCACACCAAAGGCAAAAATAATGATTTAAAGGTTATTCTCATCTCTGTGGCCTATGACAGTCGTTATCAATCATAAACAAGTCAAACGGATGAAATCAATATATGGCACAAATCACTATAAAGATCTCGTCACATTAAAGAGTGCGCAGGTCAGCTATTTATGTGTCATTTCCTACCGCTATTACATGTGCTGGTCACCAAAATCATGTCTGCTCCGAGGCAGGTTAATGAGAAAACAGAGTAATGAGCAGTAATTACTTATAATACATATCATTTTTGATAAAACAAGACAGTATTACAAAGACAATTTCATCTTTTTTGGCAGAAACAGAAGATGTTAAAAGTATATTACAACCAAAAAGAAAATTGTATGCATGTAAAATAAATTCAAAGTAAATAGCCTTGTTTCTAATTATTTTCATTAGTTAAGTCCCTGTAACTGCTTGTAGTCTTACTCTTTATTACCAAAAGTATTGAGACGCATGCCTTTACACGCACATGAACTTTAATGGCATCCCAGTCTTAGTCCATAGGGTTCAATATTGAGTTCGCCCACCCTTTGCAGCTATAACAGCTTCAACTCTTCTGGGAAGGCTGTCCACAAGGTTTAGGTGTGTCTATGGGAATGTTTTACCATTCTTTCAGAAGCACATTTGTGAGGTCAGGCACTGATGTTGGATGAGAAGGCCTGGCTCATAATCTCCGATTTAATTCACCCCAATGGTGTTCAATTGGGTTGTGCAGGCCAGTCAAGTTCCTTCACCCCAAACACGCTCATCCATGTCATTATGGACCTTGCTTTGTGCACTGATCCAAATCATTTGGTGGAGGGGGGATTATGGTGTTGGGTTGTTTTTCAGGGGTTGGGCTTGACACCTTAGTTGCAGTGAAGGGAGTTTTGCAAGCAAGCTAGTGCCTAAGGAAGAGAAGGAGTGTATATAGACTTTATATTGAAAAATTGTCTCTGACGTTGTCTGAAGTTAAGTGGGCATCCTATAACTTCTTTACCCCTATCCAAGTTTGAATTCCTCAATAAATAACAAAAAAACAAACTGCTGGACTGTTTTCTGCCTCAAGTGTGCCTGTGGAAATTCAGTGTGCCTGGCTGTGCCGGGGGGGGGGGGGATCCCAGTTCATTTTTGGCTCCTACGTGGGGTGCGCTACACAATTCTGGTAAAACATCACAGGACATAAAGCACATTAACAAGTGCCTACAAAACATTTCTGTATCATTTCTGCTGTGGGTTCTCCATTTTTTTTCCATTGATAATGTTGTGATTTGCATATTCAACAAAGTAAAGTACAAACAGGTACCAGTAAAGTTAGAAAAGGGTCCCATTGCAGGCGTTGCCATTGAATTCAACATCCAAATGGCTCTAAGAAGCTGGCCAACTTGCTATGTTTTTCTCAGACATTTTTAGAAATATACTGGGCTTCAGGATGAAAAGTGCTTATAGCTACCAATCAGCCCCCTCTGTCTTTCCCACATGGTGTAGAGGAAACACAAAATTTATGATAAAATTATACTATAATCATGTCATTGCTCTGACACTTCAAAAACAAATCCTTCCGTGTTTATGACTGAAAAACCAACCTGCTATGTTGTGTTATTTTCACAGCTGTAATAGTCTCAATATGAGAACTAAAAATGAAATAAAAAAGGAAAAAAATGGGTTGAGATACACTTCAAGATGTTGCTAATTTCTGCTGGAAGAAGGGGTGCTATTTAGGTCTATTTTAGCACAACAGTTACAAAAAGGATCTTGCAGAGAGTAAACCACTTGCTGGTAAGCAAAATAAAGCCCAACTCTGGTTAGAATGTTTATCAGCAAGATAAGGATTTTTTCAAATGCACACATTCCCGAATGTGGCTGTAAATGTAAGTGGGTGCTGCAGCCACCAATGGCTGAAAACCAGAGACATACAAGAAGAAGTATGTCATCAGCACACCAAGAATCTCCAAAATGGGTCCAAACCCTTATTCAGTGATCAATCCATAGTTACAAAAGCAATGTTTCGGAGCCTCGCAGGACCCCTTCATTAGCCATAGTCACATTCTGTCACAGTCACATTTACATGCCTGATGAGGGGTCCTGCGAGGCTCCGAAGCATTGCTTTTGTAACTATGGAGTGATCACCAACTAATGTTTTGGACCAATTCTGGAGATCCTTGGTAGGCTGGTGACATACTTCTCGTACCAACTAGAGAGATATCCCTTCCCATTCTTGCTCTGTGCTATTAGGACAGGAAGTGAGAAGATACAAACAGCCATAAAAATAGGACATAGCTTATAAAACCTACCCCCTCTACTAAAAATACCTTTGGTGCTCTCTGTGTCCCTATTGAAGAGATATCCCTTCCCATCCTGTATTTGGGCCATTAGAGCAGGAGACTAGTAGATACAAACAGCCACACGAAAATCAGACATAGGTTCTAATCCTTCCCATCTCTATCTGATAGTAAAATAAAAAAAAGTCTGGAGTTGGGCTTTAGGCCCTGTCACCAGACCATTTCAACAACATAATATGTGCATTATTAGTGCAGTTAGGTATGTTATTTACCTGTAAAGACCCAGCTTGTGTAGACATCCCAAACCCTAAGGCTGCTGGTGGGAGCTGCCATCTTGGATATGTCAGCAGCCCCAGTAGACTCAAATGACACTACAACAGTCTTTCTCAACCATTTAAATATGGGGACGGCATTCTTAAAATAAATTTACTGTCTCAGGGAACCCCTGCTAATAATTAATATATCTACAGTTTACAGGAGTTATTTATCTGAGAGGCATACATTGCTCTTTGCTCAAGGAACCACTAGCAACCCCTGGAGGAACCCTATGTTTCCACAGAACCCTGGTTGAGAAAGGCTGCTTTATAGGATTCCACTTCACTCCTTTCCTGGCTGGTATGTAAAAGGTTATGTAGGGAGAGGAGGGGAGGGGCAGAGGAGCTGGGCCAGCCAGACAGTAACTAGACACTCTCTGATGAGGAGCAGTTTATGATGTCTAAGGAGGGAGCGATCTGTGTTAGGGAATTGACTCTTCCTGGAGTAGTCAAATTTTTTAGCAAGTTCAAAGGTATATTCCAAGTGAATATTAAAGCTGAACTCCAACATAAGCATTGTACACGGTTGTATGTTTCAAGATGTGTGCAACTGTAGAGATACATATCAGAAATGCATGAATCTAATGCTTCCTCTGTTATGTATAAAAGATTTAACTTTAGTGTGAACCCAAGTTGGGGTGCCTGGGCTGGGGAGCAGACTGGCCACTCAATACAAATCTTGAAGTCTGGTATGGCCTGCTGTTGTCCTTCTGTGTACACAACTGATAGATACTACTATGCATTGTGCTACCAAATTGTAGATCCTATATGTTATAATCTTTGGCACAAATATATTGCCTTTTTCCTGTTAACGACTTTACTTATATTTGTAATATGCAAAACAATTTAATAAAAAAACATTGAAACAAAAAAAGATGTAACTTTATGTGATTCCCAATAAAGCTTTCTAAAAAAAAAAAAAAAAAAGCTGAACTCCAAGAAGAGTAAAATGCTACCTTGCAGTGGGGCTGCACTTGCACTGCAAGGGTTACATGCTCCTCTGTATCTAGGGGACCTTTTCCTTACTCCTCTGCTCCAGCAGGTTCCTCTGCACTGCTAGATTGGTCCCAGCAACCTCTTCTCCCCTGCACTCCAGCAATATATGGTTCTCTGACATCATCAAGACCGACCCAGAGACCATAGCTATTCACTGGACATGAGAATGCTGAAGAACAGTCCACCACCCTAACATGGGGGTAGCAGAGGATCAGGTAAAGTGCTTTTCTTATCCCCTTGACAGAAATGAGCATTCAACCCTTGCAGTGCAGAAGCGGCCCCACTGCCAGAGGCGGTTTTTGATTATTCTGGAGTTGGGCTTTAAATCACTGTAAGGCCCCTTTCACATGGCGCAGGATCAGCTTTGCTCAGCAGGGGATCTGTCTGCTAATCCCCTATTTTGAAAATCAGAGCGGGAGGATGACAGTTCCACGTATGCTCCATTTATGCAGAGCAGACACAGACATAGACACAGCCCCACAGCTCTGCTCTGCCCACAGACTGGCTGTCTGTTTACACCTGACTGCCCTGCGATCCGATCCGCTTAGATGGACAGGAACAGATCCCATTACATTTTTTCGGACTGGATTGGATTGGAGGTAGGCGGGTGTAAACAGGCACAAGTCCATTTACAACCCCGGTCCATAGAAATACATGGACCATCCGATCAGGTCCAGCTAAATAAACTGACAGGCGGACTTAATCAGATTGCCCGTGTGAAAGGGGCCTAAGTCTGGCCATACATAGTTAGTTAGGTTGACAAAAGACACAAGTCCATCTAGATCAACCAATAAAAGGGGGGAAAAAAAATCACACAATCCCATATATACAATCCTATATCCACAGTTTGTCCAGAGGAAGGCAAAAAACCCCAGGAAAGCATGATCCAATTTCCTCCAGCAGGGGAAAAAAAATCCTTCCTGATCCCCCGAGAGGTAATATTCCCTGAATCAACTTTACCTATAAATGTTAGTATCCACTTATATTATATAGTTACATAGTTAGTCAGGTTGAAAAAAATTACATCTAGATTAACCAATTAAAAAACAAGAATCATACAACCCTATATGCACAATCCTATACCCACAGTTGATCCAGATTATTAGTTGATCCAGACCTTTTTTAAAGCAAGCTGGCCAGAACCAGCACTTGAGGGAGTCTATTCCACATTTGCACAGCTCTTACTGTGAAGAAACGTTTCCGTATTTGGAGACTAAACCTCTTTACCACTAGACATAAAGAATGCCCCCTTGTCTTGGGCCAGACAGTGTTAACAGTGGAATCAGCAATTGTCTTCTCTCAGCGGGGGGCAGTGGAGGGCGAGGGAAGCCGTCCCAGCCAGGAGAAGACAGTGATTACTGCTAGGGGCTGTAGCAACTGCTAGTGATAACCGCAAAAAAATACATGTTGGTTTTACCCAAGTTGATTGATCAATCAACTTGGTACATTCAGTGTGCCCATTAGCGGTTTGAAGCTAGGCCGCAGTCTTTTTACAGTGACGAAAACAAAACGAAAAGTACACCAAGGTTTCGTCCACTGACGAAAACTATGACGAAAATCAATTCTGTTTTCGCTAACGGTAGAAAACGAGGCGAAAATGTGAGGGAGGGACGTTTACCCTTGTGAATGTCCAGTTTCCCCGGAGCTCCATGCTTAGCAGTTAGCACTGTGCAGCATCACAGGCCTCCTCAAACAACCGTCCAGAGCAGCACTGTGCATTACAGGCCTCCCGACGAGAGTCCCGACTCATAACCATCCAGAGCAGAGCACTGTGATTGTGTATATTACAGGCCATCCCTCAGACCACCATCCAGAGCACTGCGCTGCATTACAGGCCTCTCAGACCACCGTCCCAGAGCAATGTGCATTATGCGCCTCCCCTCAGACCACCGTCCAGAGCACTGTATGCATTACAGACCTCCTCTTACCACCGGCATCCAGAGCACTGTGCATTACAGGCCATCCCTCAGACCACCATCCAGCACTGTGCAGCATTACAGGCCTCTTAGACCACCGTCCCAGAGCACTGTGCATTATGGGCCTCCCCTCAGACCACCGTCCATAGCACTGTATGCATTACAGGCCTCCTTTTACCACTGGCATCCAGAGCACTGTGCATTACAGGCCATCCCTCAGACCACCATCCAGAGCACTGTGCTGCATTATGGGCCTCTCAGACCACTGTCCCAGAGCAATGTGCATTATGCGCCTCCCCTCAGACCACCATCCAGAGCACTGTATGCATTACAGACCTCTTCTTACCACCGGCATCCACATCACTGTGCATTACAGGCCATCCCTCAGACCACCATCCAGCACTGTGCAGCATTACAGGCTTCTTAGACCACCGTCCCAGAGCACTGTGCATTATGGGCCTCCCCTCAAACCACCGTCCATAGCACTGTATGCATTACAGGCCTCCTTTTACCACTGGCATCCAGAGCACTGTGCATTACAGGCCATCCCTCAGACCTATGACCATCATCCAGCATTGTGCAGAATTACAGGCCTCTCATACCACTGTCCAGAGCACTGTGCATTATAGGCCTCCTGAGAACACTGTCCAGAGCACTGAGCAGCATTACAGCCCTCTCAGACCACCGTGTATTACAGGCCTCCTCAGACCATCCAGAACGGCTAAATTTGTATCTGTATAAATAATAACATTAGAATGTTTTACTCCAGGAGTAGATAATAAGTTTGGAAATTAAATAATGCATTACAATTTAACTAAACCCATTTGATTTTAGAAGACTAAATACGACTGAAACAAAAACAATTGCAGATCACTAAACTGGGACTAAAATCAAAATGCCATTTTAGTCAAAAGACTATAACTAACACTAAATCAAAATTTGTTGCCAAAATGAACACTAAGATGCACTGTCCCCTGATTTTTTTAAGTTGGAAACAGGGTCTCTTTAATTTGATTCAATGCTGCAAATAAATAATAAAGAAAGAAACGATGTATTAAAAAAAAAGACCAGATCCCTTTTAGGACAAAGGCTTTCTGCATGTTCATGGTACCTCCCGAACGTTTCAGGGTGCTGTCACCCATATCAACTAGAAGGGCCAAACAGCAGATGAACGACACTAAAATAATTAGACATAAACAATATAGCGTTCCTACCCTCTAAATCAAGACTAGACATGTCTAGCACTTAGCTATTGTGATATTCCACAGAATGCCTGCTTGATAACATTGTAACTTCCTCTAAGCGGCGAGTTGTAGAATGCAGACCGGAGCAAACTATGGATTTGAGCTGAAGAAAGGAGATAATGACCCAGAATTTCAATCCAGGTATTATCAGACGCAGTTTCCATTCATATCTGCAAGGCATAGGCAGCAGAGGGATACAGCCTACTGCCACTTTGTCCTTCCATGCTTTGAATGTAGATGAGGAAGGCAAGATTCTATTGATTCTAAAGTATGAACTAAGCATACATACCCGGCCTAGAACTGCATCATGACTGCGGTCAGCATTAAAAAAAAAACGTTTTTTTTTTTTTTACACTGTCGTTCATTGTCGTAATTTACAGCCCACAACCCCAGATTGATCAAAGATATAATAAAAAGGCAAGGCTTCTTTTCAGTCTTGACAACACATCTGCCTGTCACTATGGGAATGTACGTTGCCTGCAGTGTTCAAATGATCCATACCGTGAATGGAAAATGAATTTAAGTGAGTTTACAGCATGCAGAAGCAGCTGTTGTACCTATATGCAACTTGCATTACGGAATTGTTATGACAAGTGCTGTTTTTATTACGGCAGCCAGGGGGGATGAGACGTGAGCGCGAAAAGCATCTACCTGTTTAACTTTGCTCTCTGGTATTGCTATTTATGAGCTGTGGGACAGGATGGAATGGCGATGTAGAGATGATTCTGAATCCGGCTAGCCAATGAAATACATTACTTACGCATTTCGCTTTGGTCAAACTTTTTTCATTTTGTTTCATTCTCTCATATTTACAAGGAACAGATCATTGATATGTGCATCTTATTTCCAGCCTGTCAGTCCCCGGGCTCTGCACTGAGATATTATCTGCGTCGCGCATGGACGTCAGTGAGAAAATAAACGCTCGATAATACAATCGTGCAGCTTATTGGAAGATCTTTAAAGCAGCAACTATTGATTTTGGAGTGTTTATTCACACGAGACAACAAAACATCAAACTGAAGTGGTGCTACAAAACGGAACATCGTTTTCCTCCTCCCCTATTAAATATAACATGGCCAGGATTTTATCGGTAAGAAAACTGAGCGATATTGAAAAACTTTGAACAGTTCAGTTCTTCACAGCTTTCTTAAACACTCAGAAGGGTTTGACGAGCTAGAAGAGTTTCTCAACTGTAAATCATAAAGTGGAGATCAGCCATTCTCAACCAAGGTTCCATAGGATCCTAGAGGTCCTCCAAGGTTAGCTAAGGGTTTCTTAAAGCTGTGGTTGATTGATGTGATTGATTGATTATAGTGTGGGGTTGTTTTTCAGGGGTTGGGCTTGGCCCCTTAGTTCCAATGAAGGGAACTCTAAAGGCGTCAGTATACCAAGACATTTTGGACAATTTTATGCTCCGAACTTTGTGGGAACAGTTTGGGGATGGCCCCTTCCTGCTCCAAGATGACTGCACACCAGGGCACAAAGCAAGGTCCATAAAGACATTGATGGGTTTGGGGTGGAGGAACTTGACTGGCCTGTACAGAGTCCAGAACCCAACAGAACACCTTTGGGATGAATTAGAGCACAGACTGCGAGCCAGGCCTTCTCGTCTAACATCAGTGCCTGACCTCACAAATGCCCTTCTGGAAGAATGGTCAAACATTCCCATAGGCACACTCCTAAACCTTGTGGACAGCCTTCCCTGAAGAGTTGAAGCTGTTATAGCTGCAAAGGGTGGGCCAACTCAATATTGAACCCTACGGGCTAAGATTGGGATGCCATTAAACTTCATGTGCGTGTAAAGGCAGGCGCCCCAATACTTTTGACAATATAGTGTATCTATGACCATCTTTAGAGGTATAGAACACTTCATATTCCTGATATGTGCCTGCTGTACCATGTACGTATATGATAAAGTATCCTGTTCTCTTTGTATTGCTTCATGTATGTGAAATCCCCAGTGTTCCTGCCAGTCCCTCTACTTTCCTAATAAAAGCTGACCACATTAAGCCGGAGAGCACAGCATGGTCAGTTCTCTAGCTATGCTGGGAACTCAGTGTACTGTCCTCCAATGCTCAGACTTGTCCTGACACTCCCTCGTTGCACAGCCATTCACTGGGAAGCTCAGTGTACTGTTCTCCTCCCCTCAGCTCTTATGCAGCTGAGAACAGAGGGAATGCGATCACTTATAAAAAGGGAAAGAAATAGATTTATAATGGTTTTTTTTATACATATAGACAATTGTTTTGCCTTCCATTTCTATTTTAACCTGAATATATTGTTTTACAAGGTGATTGTTTACAATCATTTTAACAAACGAATATAACAAAATGCTTTAAATTGTACACTTAACAGACCAAAATTGAGCAAATAAGAGAGGTTAATTGTACAGGTTTACATGCACTTTGAAGAATTATTTATCACTCATTACCATATACAGTACCCTTATCTGTGTTTTCTTTTAAAGTGTTACTAAACCCACAACCAGTGGCGGCCCATCCATACGGGGAGCAGGGGCGCCGCACCCCTAATCCATGCGCCCGGGCGCATGGATTCCAATGAGTTTTTTTTTTCTAGAAGCACACGAGGCTCTAAATGGCTTAAAAAAAGCAGGTCCTGAGACCCATCACCCCATTGGCCAGGAGAGGAAGCAATACTATTGGCCGCCCAAGAGGAGGAGGAAGAAGACGCACGGCGGAGGAGGAGGAGATGCAGGGGAAGCTGCCACCTGGGGAAGCGCGGCCCACGACCTAGATGGGGTAAGTGCAGGGCTGGTGACTGACCTGGGGGGGGGGGGGACGACACAACAGTGCCCACAACAGTAAAATCATTCTGTATATGCAGTAAAGCCTGCTTGTTATACTCACTGTGGGACCTAAGGGGTTAATCCTCTGCATTGTGTAAAAAGGCTGTTTGATCCTGTCTTCTCTGATCCTCCCCTTCTTCCACTGTCCCCAATCTATCTCCTGATAGTACAGAGCCGTGCGGGCACTATGCACATGCTCAGTTTGGTGTGTAGTGCTAGAGAGGTTTTTTTTTCTCTTGGGAGGGTGCATGCGATCAGCACAGGGTCAATCAGCACTGTCCAGACAGAGGGTCAGGGGTCCTGCAGCCTCATAGGACATTCAGAGTAGAATGAAAACTCCTCATTCGAGCTTTAACCAGACAATGATAGAAGTCATAAGACTGCTATATACTGCTGACGAGAAAATGTATTTATCAGTTTATATTTACTAAAAGTATTGCATTTCTATGTACTGTGTACTGTGGGAGACCAGATATAGTGAATGCAGGCTCCTAGGTTTAGTGACACTTTAAGTTTACTTTTCATACTTTTCACCGTCTGGTGTCATCTGCATAGCAAATCAGAATGTCACGCCCCCTCCTCAATCTATTCCAGAGACGGTCGTGTTTACAGGAATAATTTGTATACATGTATATAAATGGGCGCGTAAGCAGTGCTTCTAAACCTAACACATCTGTTAATGCCCCATGTGCAGTGTAATCTTCGTTTTTGTTTCCCGCGGACGCTCACAGATTGCGCACACAGGACACATTCAGCAGACTGTCTTGGTATTTCAGCTCCGAGAAATACGAGTGTACCCAGCACTTCACGGCATCAGTCTCCATCGATGTTTCAGATATTTAGTCGCACAACCTATTCGCTGCAGATGTGATTGAGCAGTAAAATCTACGTAAGACAAGCAAGCTGTTTATATGTTAATTTCTTGAATACATCTGATGCTGCTATGGTACATAATAAAACTGCTCAGTACGGCACCCAGGGGAGTTGGCTGCACTTTTAAAATCTATTCATAGACGCAGCAGCTTCCAGAACTTCTCTAGAACTTTTTTGTTGCTTCTCAGTGACTCACATTATCGCAACTGACAGAAATAAATCTTGGTGTAGACAAGAATTGGGCAGAAACAAGGCATTTCCGTGATTCTAAGTTTAATGGGGCAGTCCAGATTTACAGCGGAGGACCTGCATTGCTTCCTTCCAGCTCCCAGGTCTCTCCTCTGTGGTGCTGGACTGAAACTATACAGGGAGCATCAGGTTGGATATCACTTCACCTGTTGCTACTCCAGGGTCTCTCTTCTATGATATTGGTTGGACCTATACAGGGAGTGTCGGGCTGGTTATTACTCCACCTGGTGCTACTCCAGGGTCTCTCCTCTGTAATATTGGGATGGAACCATACAGGGAGTGTTGCGCTGGTTATTACTCCACCTGGTGCTACTCCAGGGTCTCTCCTCTGTAATATTGGGATGGAAGCATACAGGGAGTGTTGGGCTGGTTATTACTCCACCTGGTGCTACTCCAGGGTCTCTCCTCTGTGATATTTAGCTGGAACTATACAGGGAGCATTGGGCTGGTTATTACTCCACCTGGTGCTACTCCAGGGTCTCTCCTCTGTGATATTTAGCTGGAACTATACAGGGATCATCTTTACAGGGAGTGTTGAGCTGGTTATTACTCCACCGCACCTGGCGCTACTCCAGGGTCTCTCCTCTGTGATATTGGGGTTAAACTATACAGGCAGTGTTTGGCTGGTTATCACTCCACCTGATGTTACTCCAGGGTCTCTCCTCTGTGACATTATGCTGGAACTATATAGGGAGTGTGGGGCTGGTTATTACTCCACCTGGTGTTACTTTAGGGTCTCTCCTCTGTGGGATTAAGCTGGGACTATACAGGAAGTGTGTTGACTGGTTATACAGCAACTGCACCTGGTGCTACTCCAGGATCTCTCCTCTCTGGCATTGGGCTGGAACTATATAGGGAGCATTGGGCTGGTTATTATTCAACTTTGTGATATTCCAGGATTTCTCCTCTGTGACATTGATCTGGAATTATACAAGAAGTGTTTGGCTGGTTATCAGTCTACCTGGTACGATTCCATGGTTTCTCCTCTGTGTTGTTGGGCTGGAACCCTGCAGGGAGTGTTAGATTAGTTATCACTTGACCTGGTGCAACTCTAGTGTTTCACTGATATTGGACCGGAATTATACAGGGAACATTGGGCAATGGGCATTGTCACTCCACTTGTTGCTACTCCAGGGTCTCTTCTCTGTGTCCTTGGGCTGGAACTATACAGGAAGCTCAGGCTGGTTATCACTCTACCTATTGCTCTCTGCCTACAACATAACAAGTCACTCTGATGGGTTAAGGCTTGCTCTATTAGGTCTCACTAGACCTGGGGCACTGACAAGGAGTCCTAGGGTATATGCCCTCAGTACCCAGGTCTAACAATGCCTATGAACAGGAACATGTTTATTTAAACTGACTGTCTGACTGACTGTTTTTTTTTTCTATCTTCTTTTCTTCTCTCAATGTACATGAGAAATCTGTGTATGTATGTATTGTTTGCTTACAAAATCAATAAAAAATGATTTGATAAAAAAACAAAAAACAAAAACTGAGTGTCAGGACCCAGGTCTTAGCTTACGGACTCTGCTGTGTCTAGCAATGTCTCTTCTCCTTGCTGAGCTACCTGGGATGCTAGACAGTTCCCTGGAAAATGCTTTGAATTATCTTGCCTTGAACCTTGTTTCTCTTTCTCTTGCTCCTCCTTACTATTTTAGGCATGGCTTTGTACTTCCTGTTTGCCAGATTATTGTGCTTTCTCCAGCCAATATCTCACTCTTGTCCCTCCTGCTGCCATCCGTATCTCAGCTACCAATCGTTAACAGTCTTTGGCTTGTTCCTCGACCATGCTTCTATTTGAACCCAACCTGTGACCACTTGTTACCGACCTTTGGGTTGTTTACTGACTACGATTCTTTGATCCCTACCTGCTATATCTGCTACTGGACCACAACTTGCTCACCTCCTGTTGGGGTTTTTCTGAGGACCATAACCTGGCACTAACACACAGCAAAATCCATCTCAACCATGAGGGGCTCTGGTAATTTTAGACTCCACACCTCAGATGAGCCCATGTCATTCGCCAGGGTAATCTGCTGCTGACCCCTGACCTGGACAGTAACCTACTTGCATTAATTTCCATTAACATGCTTCCTTTGCAGCTGTTTGTCCCACTAGCTAACTTCCAAGGCCATTTCCGAATCCATCTGAGCCCTCTGCTTCCATCCATATGATGCTTACACCCAACAACACTCCTTTATGTTAGCAGCCTTGTTAGTACATATTGCCATGGTTGACGTGCTGCACAAACCTTCCTTCAAGTAAACGAGGGCCTGCTACAACCACAGGCGAAGAAGATGCACTACAGTATACCTATTCAACATTAAAAAAAAAAAAAAAAAAAAAACAACAGGCATTCGGGAGGTGGCATTACTCTCTGAAAAGCAACTCACCCCGGATTACTTTCAGAGGGGAGGAAGAGACTGCCATCTGTCTGAAAAAAGCCTTAGGGACAAAGCAGCTCTACTCCTAATACCAGAAGTCAACCCCACCCCATGTCCTACTATGGGAAAAGTACAGGTTCACTTATATAATTATTATATATATTCAACGATTACTGTACAAATATATTGTAGCCCATACATACTATGAAAGGCCCTAACAAACAATAAAAGGAACATCTTAATCTTATTATACACTATTGAAGAATCCCATTGAAAAGTCTGAAAATATGAAGCAAGGACAGTTCAACAATAACACGGAAATAATGAAAGTTTTGTAAAGCAGGAACGTGAGACAAAACACAAAAGAGTCTTCACCCAAGGGTGAAATTATCTCTATCTTCTGTATATGTCCCTCGTAGCACAATGCAAACATCACAACAGGCCACACAAAAGAGTAACAATAGGGAGACAGAAGCAAAGGAAGATAAAGTAAAGGTCCCATTAGGTAGGTTGCATTTATTTGAGATAAATGATGTTTTATTTGTATATGTTAATGTAAGAAGTTCATAAAAGAACTGTGTACAATTGATCTTCCAACATTGAAAAATGTCAAAAATTGTAAACAGCTGGCAATGTTATGGTGCAGGGGCTCATAATGGTGCATTATGGATATACCTGAAATATTTCAATAGTATTAACAATTTGTAGGGCAGACTTTCTCAACTTTCTAACCCAAAGGAACCACTAAAATATCCCGGAAGTCTTAGGGGATCCTTATAAAGAAACAATTCTTTGGGGGCCTAAGAATGCAATCCTTTGGTGGTCAGAAGGAAGAAAACAGCCCTTACAGTGTTGGTCAGAATTCCACCTTTATAGACTACTAGAAAGATCATTGGCGTTATACTGATGGCTTTGCCAAATGGTATTGGCCCTGAAACAAAGTAGGCACCATCAAAAGGGAGATCAATAATCCACAGTTTAAGGAACCCCTAGCAAACTCTGGAGGAACTCTGGTTGAGAATGGCTGGTTTCGGGCACAGAATCAGATCATTTATTTCTATTTTTTTCACTTTTCCTTTTCTTCTTTCCTTCCCCTTCCATCAACCTTTCATACTTCTAAAGTAAACCTATCATAAACTGAAACTAAAGCTGGGCATATAATAAAAACATGCAATGACAGAAGTCTTCAGTTAAAACCGCATGTCAACATGATTTAAGGTCCATTTACATTTTTGAAGCGCATTAACACTAAATTTAACTTTTGTTAGAAAAGTTTAGATTTTACATGTAACTTTGGCAGGTTATATGTCTGGATCGCCTCATTGGGGACCACGTATCAATGTTTTCACCCAAGATTCCCACATTTATACTCAAGATCCAACCATTTTCTTAATTGGATCTTAGATGAATGATGAATCTTGGATGATAGTTTTGTGAATTGTGGATGAAAACATTGATAGATAGATTTCGTCTTTAGGTGGTCTAAAGACTCTTCCTTACATGTTTTCCTAATTTTCTGTTTCAATAGCCTAGTTGGTGCCATTGGTTTGCTCCCCAAATATTGCGCACCAGCCGCCACTGGGGGTGACCCTTAGGAAAAAAGCTAACAAGCCATTTCCAGGATTTTCAAATTAGGCAGATTGAATTTTGTCCAGAAATCTGTAACCTTCATTCAAATTAGCATGGGTAGTGAGGCTCGAAATATAGACTTTCTAATATAGACACGTCTCTGTTGGCCCTAATTTGACCATTGAGATTATTGGCTGCTATAGATTATTTGTTCACTTTGCATTGTATGAAACAATCCTGTTAAAATTGTACATTGCTGTACAGGAGGTGAACTCCAAGCAATACATTTTATGCAAACCAAAATTTCCTCAGAAATAATAAAATACAAATTGGCAGAAATTTTGCAATGTTACAAGATTCATTTGCAAAAAAAATAAATGATTTCATACATTCATAATCATAATGTGCCCAACACAAATCAAGGCGTTTGTCAATCTCTGGATAGAGGCATATCTTACAATCAGCATTCAACAAGTAGGGAAAAAAACAAAGGATTGATTGTGACAGATATTTAACCTGCTCTCATCCGTCCATCAGTGGGCTGACATCCGCAATCACGGTCTACAAAACTGACATTTTTTTCACAATATATGATTTTTATGAGGAACAAAAATTATAGACATCTCAGGTTTATTTAATCAGTCATCGGCAAAGGGCAAAGGGCAGTAACTCGTAACCACCAATCAGAATTTAAAGTGGCTGTGAACCTCAGACATGAAATATGAACAAAGCATATCTCTCTGTAGTGTGTGCTTGTCTCAATTAAGAATCAATTAATGGGGAAGTACAGCCAAGCTTGTTTTGCTGTACTTTTCCTTTGGATCACAGGGGTGCAGTACTTTCTACACTCCTGTGACCCGTTTTCAGCAGACAGCGGGCTTCAGCTGGCCACAGTCCAGACTCAGGCAAGATCACAACAATGGAGTCAGGATCCGCTCACATGCCTGGACCAGCACCCAGCTCAGCCTCTCAGCATGCTGCTTAGAGCCTGAGCCAGCTGCTCCCACCCCATCCGCAGCCCAGTACTCCAGCTCACTGCTCAGGGAGCTCAGAGAACTGAGCGATCGGTGGTGTTTGTTCGATCAGTTCTCAGTCTTAGACCGATACTGCATCCACCTAGGTAAGTATGATTCAGGAAAAATAAATCTCCATGCTTTTCTGTTAAGTGCCAATTCTGGCTGCTACTTAGTTACTCTGCTATCAGCATGAGTCAATTCTGACATATTTTCCTGACACCAAGAGAAAAAAGGTGACAGGGGAGGGATCTCCAGCTGATTGTCAGCCTCAGCTCTGTTCCTGTGTGCTGTGTGAAGGGGGGGGTGTGGCTTCCCTCCAATCAGCTCTCAGACCTTTCCTCGCTAAGCTATGCAGGGTGTAATTTCAGCTCTCTGTCCCATTTTTTCTGAACTCTCAGACAACCTTCATAAATTCTGGACTTTGAACAGCTGTAGAGAATAGAATACTGCAGATAAACAGATACAACTTATTTAGGAGGATTTGTTTCAATCCTGTTTATCACCTGAAGCCAGTCACTTCACTTGGTTCTACCCCGTACCCACCTTCCAATACCATCTATTTTAGAGACTACAGAACCCAATAGTTTGTATAGAATTTGATACTGATAACAAGAAAAGTAATAAAACAGATCCCCTGCAGCCGACAACAATAGACACTACCAGTGGCGGCCCGTCCATCAGGGCGCACGAACGCCACCCCCTCTCTCCTGTCACCACCCTCTATGTCATGGATAGATTCATGCATAGCATGAATCTATCCATGGCTGCCCATGACCAACCCCCCCCCCCCATTCATGCAGCTGGGCCCCTTTGTGGCGCCGGCCGCATCAATTACCGCGGCGGGGAGGTTTCCATGAAGGATCTCATTAGAGCCGTAGGCTCTAATTGGCTTCATTAAAATGTGATTTGTGGCGCAGAGCGTGCCGCCACAAGCCCTTAGAAAGGCAAATTAACATTTGCCTTTCTAACTGGGAACCACTCTCGGCCAATCAGGAAGTGCGGAGAAGACAGGCAATCTTATTGGGAGAAGGAGGATGTCGCCGGAGCACTGAGGCTGCAATTTACCCCACCTGTATTATTGGCTGCAATTTACCCCACCTGTGTCATTGGCTGCTATATACCCCACCTGTGATGCTAGGGCTGTATACTGTGTCCTGTGATGCTGAGCTGTGTACTGTGTCCTGTGATGCTGAGCTGTATACTGTGTCCTGTGATACTGGCTGCTATATACCCCACCTGTGATGCTGAGCTGTGTACTGTGTCCTGTGATGCTGAGCTGTATACTGTGTCCTGTGATACTGGCTGCTATATACCCCACCTGTGATGCTGAGCTGTATACTGTGCCCTGTGATGCTGAGCTGTATACTGTGTCCTGTGATACTGGGGATGTATACTGTGTCCTGTGATGTGATGCTGAGCTTTATACTGTGTCCTGTGATGCTGAACTGTATACTGTGTCCTGTGAAGCTGAGCTGTATACTCCTGACACTCCCCCATCCTAAAACGTCACCAGCCGCCACTGGATACCCCCCCATCAATAAATGACGCCCAGCAACAATAGATCTGCCCAGCAACAATAAGGCTGCCACAAAAAAACACACCCACCCCAGCAGCACTAGACCCCCACTAGCAACAATAGATCTCTAAGTAGCCAGTAACAATAGACCCCTCCCTCAACAGTAGATCCCTCCCAGCAACAATTAACCCCTCGCCAGTAACAATAGATCCTCCACCAGAAATAATAAATCTCCGCAGCAACACTAAACCCCCCACAACAATAGATCTCCCCAGCAACCAAAGATCCCCCTAGCAGCCAACATCAATAGACCCTCCAGCACACTCTCATACCTCTTGCCATTACATACATTTTCTGCTGGAGGTGCCAGAACTGCCTTACCCCACGTTCCCACTGAAAAAAAGCTCTGGGCATTCAATCAGATGCAGGCACTCTTCAGGTATTCTGACAGCCGTGGGTGCCAGCTGTCTCAATACAACAGCCACACTGCAAAGGCGCCCATCTAAGGCATTTAGCGTGAGCTGAACGAGAGAAACCTTAATGTGTAGGGACAGCTTTAGGGCTTTTCTGCTTTTGAAAAACACTGCAGTCTGTGCCTTGTGCATGAAGCTAAGTTCACTTTTGACTGTTCTCTGAAAAGCAATCTGTGGTAGATTGCTATTCAGAGTGCAGCAAAGTAGCCACTCTCTGGCGTTCGAGAAGCAATCTTGCTGCTTCCATTTTTTTTTTTGCTGAGCTGCAATTATTAATGGGACTAATGCACTGTAAACATAAACTGAATGTTCTGATTGCAGTTGCGGCACGGCTGAATTTACCTTAATGAACAAGTTTGACAGGAGATGCCAGCTGTCAACTCAACAGGCCACATTAAATTTGCTGCTGTGCTAAGCATTACGTTCCTGGTACGTGAAAAGCCCCTTCAGATTTATTGTAGGCTTTAGGCTGGAAGGTCGGGGGGGAGGGGGCAATAAACCTGCAGCTCAACTGCCAATTTTTACTGCCCCTCCCCCCAAGCCACCCATGTGGATGAAGCCCAAAGTATTTAACGCCACATCCCGACTCTTTAACAGGATCTAATTGCCGTGAGACTATCACATGACCAGAAAGTTCCCAATCACTAGTGTGCACCTGGAGCTTTCCGGTACCCACTCGGTACTGTCCTGGGAGTGCACAGGGAATATGAAAAGTGTTTACCTAGGGATGCTGCTTGGCCTTAAAGCCCATCCACAGAGAGGCCGCATATATGCTTCAGGTTGGCGGTAAGAGGTTCAAAGAAGCACGTTGGCCATTGCAATCATAAGTTCACCATAATTCCTACATATTGTACTGGCAACATTAGAGAAAGGATCTGATTGGTGGTCTTGGCCAACCAGAACTGGTTGAGGAGGCCATGTTTGGTTATTGTAACCCTATGAGGATGAGGCCTTATAAAGCTTTGGATGTCGTGTTAATATGTGAAGTGTGTCTTTAACCACTATACCACTAATCAATGCCAGAGTTTGTTGATAGAAGAGTAATCATGCTTGTTTACAGGTCCTAACTAGATCAGACACCATTCTGGGTGAAGATGCCTCAAGGTTTGAGCGTGTGTCCTGAATGTTATTAGCAATGTGATGAATGAGGACAGTGTACCAGAGCCTGGGCCGTAATGTGTTCTAATGTCGTTTTAATATTAAAGCGGAATTAAGTCCATCAATTTAACTATTTCCCAAACAGTTATATATAAGGCATGCTGTGAATGATAACGGTCACAGTTGCTTGTGCTGTTAATGGAACTGTCAAGCCGACAAATAGCTGGTGTTTTTTTTTCGAATGGGAGACCGCGCTGGGCTGACTTCCTAAGTTTGGAGTCTGTGTATGAATGGTCGTGGGGGCTTACCCCCTCCCAGTGCTTCTAGCTGGCTGGGTATAGAGGAGATGATGGGCCCTCTTGTGGGGCTTGAGCTGCTACCTCTGGAGGTGGCTTGGAGGTGCCCTTTCCACGCTTGGATCTGGGGGTGAATGGAAGGAGCGCCCAGAGTCAAATAAAAAGTAGGTATAGTTTTATTTTGCTTGTGATGCTTACAATGGAATCAAGCCAATGCGTTTCGGGGGATCAAAGACACCCCCTTCCTCAGGGCTATTAGAGACAGAGATAAAAAATTGTACACAAAATATGTATATCAACATAATATACCTGTGCCACAATCAGAATTACAAAGGGTTAAAAGTATTTCTACACGATAATGTTGATATGCCATTAGAGTTGAGCGAACCCGAACTGTAAAGTTCGGGTCTGTACCGAACTTTGGGGTGTCCGTGACCCGAACCCGAACCCAGTTTGGGTTCGGGTATTTGATCACGCATGTTGAATAGCTGCAGGGCAGCCAATCAACAAGCGTTTCACTGGTTTGCCCTTAGAAGCCATCACAGCCATGGCTACTAATGGCATGGCTGTGATTGGCCAGTGCATCATGTGACCCAGCCTCTTTATAAGCTGGAGTCACTTAGTGCTGCATGTCACATGCTCTCTGGCTAGTGTAGGGAGAGGATGCTGCCGGCGCTGTGAGGGACAGATTGCAGATATAATAACATCTCATCCTGCATTACAAAACAATCTGATTGTGGACTAGGTAGAGATTACTACTACTACTGCTTTTAGGAACAGATTGCAGATATAATAACATCTCATCCTGCATTGCAGAACAATCTGATTCTGGACTAGGTAAAGATTACTACTACTACTGCTTTTAGGAACAGATTGCAGATATAATAACATCTCATCCTGCATTACAGAACGATCTGATTGTGGACTAGGTAGAGATTACTACTACTACTGCTTTTAGGAACAGATTGCAGATCTAATAACTTCTCATCCTGCATTACAGAACGATCAGACTGGACTAGGTAGAGTCTACTGCTTAGAGGGACAGATTATTGTTCTAAAATCATCTCCTAGATCTATAGGGTCAGGTTCCTGCTGTTGCTGTAAGGGACAGATTATTGTTCTAAAATCATTTTACTTCCTTTTGCAGCCCTCTAGCACTTTCCAGGACTGTTTTACAGTCATTTTTGTGCCGAAAAGTTCGGGTCCCCATTGACTTCAATGGGGTTTGGAGTAAAGTTCGAGTCAAGTTCGGTACCGAACCCAAACTTTTTCGTGAAGTTCGGCCGAACCCACCGAACCCGAACATCCAGGTGTTCGCTCAACTCTATATGCCATATTAGTATTTCTATTCTAAAAGAAAACGGTAGGTCAATTACAAAACTTTTAAAAAACCCAAACAATATAAAATCCTCTTTAAGATCAGTTGATTCCATAGGAATTTTGTCCAAATTTTAAAATGTACAAAAGAATATGTGAATATATTATATATAAACAGATTTTTCACAGATGCATTGCTAGTTGTAAATATAAATAGGCAACTCAATAGTAGTAGTGCGCTGGTACTGACATTTTTGAGAAAGGACTCTTTGTCTGTTATAAGATCTTTCAAATGTGCATACCTCATGTGGCATTTGTATCTGGAAGAGGAAAATAACCTTATGGTGGTTGAAAACTGACTTCTGTGAGGAATATGGGGGGGGGGGGGAGGACAGGGTGGGGGAAGTGTTGAGGGAAGGGGGGAGGGTAGGGAGGGGGTGGCGGGGAGGGGAGGAAAATAGGGAATGGGAAGGGGGTGAAGGAGGGGGCAGAACCAGGGTGCCAAACTGGGGGAGAGCTCAGGGCTCTGCCTATGGATGTGCCAATGATTTTGGGATGAGGTCCTGCGGACCACTGTGCCAAATAGCTGGCGTCATGATTGATCACATGTGCAGCACCAAGGAGACTGCAGATCAAACAGAGGCTAAGATGGCAGCTTCCTTGACTGTAAAGGCCTGTTGCTATAGCTATTTTAGTGATTTTAACCAGTTGCGGACCGGCTCACGTATATTTACTGCTGCAGAGTGGCACGATATTGCGAATCGGCATCTATAAACAGCGATCCGCGCACGCACAGCTGGCGATCCGTGATCATCTGTTCGAGAAGAAAAGCGGGGTACCTGGGTAAACATGGCAGTTGCCCGCTGTGTCAGGCGGCATGACAGAGATCTACTGATCCCTGTCACTGGGATCAGTTAGATCTCTTATGCCCCTAGCAGCCCAGCCCTCACACAGTTAGAGCACGCCTAGGGAACACAGTTAACACCTAGATCTCCCCCTGCGGGTTAACCCCTTCCCTGCCAGTGACATTTATACAGTGATCAGTGGCTATTTAAATTTCTGATCGCTGTATAAATGTCAATGGTCCCAAAAAAAGTGTCAAACATGTCCGACGTGTCCGCCCCAATATTGCAGTCCCGATAAAAATCGCAGATCACCATCATTGCTAGTAAAAAAATATATATATAGTAAAGACGACATAAATGAATTCTCATGGTTTGTAAAAGCGGCAACTTTTGCACAAACTAATCAATAAGCGCCGTTTGCAATTTTATTTTTACCACAAATATGTAGAAGTATATATATCGGCCAAAACTGATGAATACATTTTTTTTTTTTTTATAATTTTTTTTGGACATTATAGTAAAAAGTAACAAATATTGTTTTTTTCAAAATTGTCGCTATTTTTTGTTTATAGCGGTGATCAGAAGTGACGCAGAGGTGATCAAATACCACCAAAAGAAAGCTCTATTTGTGGGAAAAAAAGAACGCCAATTTTGTTTGGGTACAACGTCGCACGACCGCGCAATTGTCAGTTAAAGCGATGCAGTGCTCTGGTCCTAATGTGGGAAATCCTTCCAGGGCTGAAGTGGTTAAAGCATAAATATAAGCAGAAGCTGGGCTTTCCCTATTTATATGCTAACAAACTTATTGGTCTGGTTCATGAAACTCAAGAAAGGAAGTGATGTAGGCAGGAAATAGGGGTAGGGAAAGGGACTGGAACACAACCATGTGCTGAACAGGTAAAGAAGAAGCAGTTTTTCTCCAAGAAGCAAGCAGCAGTCTGTTGAGGTCCTGGATAAAAGGAAGAAGACTCCATCACCAGGAAAAAACAAGTTAAAGTGAAGTTTCACCCAAAAGGGGAAGCTCTGCTTATCTGTCTCCTCCCCCCCTCTGCTGCCACATTTGGGACCTTTCAGGGGGAGGGGTAACCTGGTTTTCACAGGCTGCGGCAAACTCAGCCGGAAGTTCAGCCGCTCCTCCTTCCTCCACAGCCAGGTCATTTACAAAGTGCAGGCCATTTACAAAGTGCAGCGCACGTGCATCACAAGGTGCAAAGTGCCCTAAGTGCACAGATTTGAATGACGTGTTTGTGACACTTCAATAGGCCTCATTCTATAGGCTCGGCACCCATACTGCATGCATTAGGCATTTCTTTTCCTGCCTGCATCTGTCACAGCTGCAGTGCAGGCAGCCTATGGAACTCGATGCAGGAGCAGAGGCTGCACAGACAACCGCATGGCAAAATTTGACAGGCGCACAGGAGTGGGTGCATGGAGCCAAACACAGACAGTGTGCTCTGCCACAGGTGAAAATACAAATACCTCATGTACGCAGTACGGGCGCTCATCTCAATGAAACCTAAAAAAGTCTGTTCACCTTTACCAAAAAATTACCTATGCAGCTAAGGGGCGCCTGTAGATTAAAAAAAAAAAGCGCAGCTTTAACTAAAGTTGGATAATGCCCTTGCTATATGTGTAGGCCATTTACGTTCCTCCAGAGCCTGGTCGAAAAACTCCCAGAGAGGGCATCATCCTGTGCTGCCTTGTTGCTAGGATGTTGCGAAAAAACTCCCAGCCATTACTGCTCACCCCCCCCCCCCCCCAATGCAGAAGCAAGCTCTCGAACCCCTGCACATGTGTGGTCCACTATCCCCTGCATAGCAGCATCACTGAGCTTAGAGCTACTAGGAAGGGGGAGTGCATGAAAAGGTGTTTGAATCAGCTGGACGTGTCCTAGCAACATCCTAGCAACAAGGCATGATGGAATGATCTCTGGGAGTTTTTCAGTCAGGTTTCGGGAGGTACATAAATGGCCTACACCTATAGATAGGGCATTATTTAACTTTGGTCAAAGCTGCACAGTTTGTTTGCAACTACAGGCACCTCTTCCTTGCATAGGCAGGTTTTTGGTAAGGGCGAACTAACCCTTTAACCACTTGCCTACTGGGCACTTTCACCCCCTTCCTGTCCAGGCCAATTTTCAGCTTTCAGCGCTGTCACACTTTTTTTGAAGGGAAATTGAGCAGTCATGCAACACTGTACCCATATTAAATTTTTATCATTTTTTGGGGCAGATAGAGTTTTTGTTTGGTGGTATTTAATCACCACTGGGTTTTTTATTTTTTGCTAAACAAACAAAAAATGACCGAAAATTTTGCAAAAACATTTTTTCTCTTAGTTTCTGTTGTAAATAAGTAATTTTTCTCCTTCACTGATATGCTGCAATGATGAGCACTGATAGGCTGCACTGATGGGCACTGATAGGTGGCACTGATGGGCACTGATGAGGAGGCACTGATGAGGCTGCACTGATATGCGGCACTGATGGGCGCTGATAGGTGGCACTGATGGGCAATGATATGCGGCACTGATGGACACTGATAGGCATTAATGATAGACGGCACTAATAGGCATCACTGATAGGTGGCTTGTGATTGCCAATGACAGGTATCACTGATGGGCACTGATTGGCATCACTGATAGGCACTGATAGGCAACACTGGTGGGCACTACTGGGGCTGCACTGATAATCAGGACACTAATGATCAGTGCCCTGATTGTCAGTGCAGATGCCTCCTGTTTGGAATTTCCGGTTTTCTACTCTACTCTCCTCACGTGCAGTCAATGCGAGGGAAGGATTGGCGATAACTGGCAAATCCTGTTTACATACGTGATCAGCTGTGATTGGACACAGCTGAGAAGATGCCATGATTGGCTCTTTACCGCAATCTGTGATCAGCTGCGTCCGATGTGTGCCACAGGGGGCGTGCAGGCAGAGTGAGCACAGGAGGATGTCATATGATGGCCTCCCAGCAAAGTGCGGCTGCGTTTCGGCTATAGCATGGCTGTGAAGGGGTTAAAGTAAAAAAAAAGTAAACAACCACAACCTCACCGCACCCACACCAGCCTGCCTATTTTTATCATGCATGCTGGGGTGTATTGGAAGACACTGCCAATGCACTAATCCCAGTCAATCACACTGTTTACTTTCTTTTCACAGAGCTTTATTGAAATGTCATGAGTGCATGCAATCTTTATTTTCAGCAACACTATGGTGTAAACTAGCATTGCGCTTTGCTCTGGAATTAGCTGCCAGCATAGCATAGCATTCTTACAGGAATCACACAGGAACGCGTGAACCAGCTCTAAAACTGAAAGTTTGCTTTTCTAGGCCTTGGGCCTAGATGCCTTTTCCTCAAATCCAGGCCTACCTCGTGAGGATCTCATGACTGAAATCCTTGGTTTGATTTCTGTGAAAACAATAGATTTTCTGTGGAAATGTATATAATCCAACATGACATAAATTGTTGATTGTTCTTCTGTTACTACAGAGCCACAGCTTTCTCGGCATGCAGAAGACAGTTAATGGTAAATGTTTAGGTGCGAAATCCAGTCAGATTCTCACCGTTTTCAGCGCGAGCATCCCCAGATACTGGCACAGAAACACTGCAATAACATGTCATTTCCACAAATTGCATATTCCATTCCACTTAGAAGTAGAGGATTCTAGAGCAGAGTACCGCAATTGTGACATTCAATTCAACACAAAAATAGTCCCTATTTGTGTTGCTTGTCAATGCAAGCTCACTTAAAATGGCCCGGCCTTGAATGAGCCGTCGATTTTCAGACATTGCTAAACATTTCCGTCTTCGGTTACAGTAAACATAGATTTCACTCAGCGTGTTACAAATGCATGAGCTGGCAGCCATAACACACATTTTCCTGTGAGGAACTATGGAGTACAATGGGCCTTGTTTGTTTCAGCAAGTGAAGAGCAATGTGGGGTTGCGGCACATAGCAACTAATCAGACGACAGCTGTAGCTTTTCTGAAATTGGTTAGAACGTGCAAAATATGAGATTTAGGCCTTGTTCACGTGGGTGCTGAGGCCTGTACAAAGTGAAAGGGACTTTCTTTTTTTTTGCAACCTTAGAGGCAGGAACGTTCATTCAAGTCTATGAGGACACAGCAACTTCACAGATGCCAGCTGCTCACCCTAATATAACCAGCGTGTGGCTGTGTGGCCCCCGAAAGGAAACTGTCTGCCTTCAAGGCTAGTCACGCTCACCCCCAGGCCTGTCACATTAGGGCAAGTGGCTGTGTCTGTCCAGATGCTGCATCCTCATAGAGTTCAATGGGCTGCCTGCATTCAGCACCCATGTAAACAAGGCCTTATGGTGCCCATTCATTTGATCATTCAGTATACAAATATTTTGATATTCCGATCAGATTTGGTGAATAAAATTGTGGATGGGCATACTAGCCAACCGCATAACTGAATGCACATCATTACTTTGACATTAAATTCCGTTGTTAATATGGCAGCCGCTAGCTGCCTTAAACCTCATATTGTTTTTTTTTTTTAGGTGGCCGGCTTTAGGATGGCAGAAAGCGCACCAAAACAGCTGGACATAGTAGAATTCCATGGAAAGGCGCAGCTAACCTGTACCAAACCTGCAGGTAGACTGCACTGCAGCTATGGTGTGGTCAAACCGCATCACATCAATGTAAGAGGGGCATTTAGGCTCCATGCACACCTGAGCATGGAGCCTAAAGTGTGGTCAAACCGCATCACATCAATGTAAGAGGGGCCTTTAGGCTCCATGCACACCTGGGCATTTGCAAATCTTCCGAGGATTAGTGTTAGGGTTCCAGGGAAGAAAAGTGTTATGGTTACATGGAAGAGTAGTGTTAGGGTTACAGGGAAGATTAGTGTTGGGGTTACAGGGAAGAAGTGTTATGGTTTCATGGAAGAATAGTGTTAGGGTTACAGGGAAGATTAGTGTTGGTGTTACAGGGAAGACTAGTGTTATGGTTACATGGAAGAGTAGTGTTAGGGTTACAGGGAAGATTAGTGTTGGGGTTGCAAGGAAGAAAAGTGTTGGGGTTACAGGGAAGAATAGTGTTATGGTTACATGGAAGAGTAGTGTTAGGGTTACAGGGAAGATTAGTGTTGGGGTTACAGGGAAGAATAGTGTTATGGTTTCATGGAAGAATAGTGTTAGGGTTACAGGGCAGATTCGTGTTGGAGTTACAGGGAACAATAGTGCTATGGTTACATGGAAGAGTAGTGTTGGGGTTACAGGGAAGAATAGTGTCATGGTTACAGGGAAGAATAGTGTTTAGGTTACAAGGAAAAATAGTGTTATGGTTACAGGGGAGATTAGTGTTGGGGTTACAGTGAAGATTAGTGTTAGAATTACATGGAAGAATAATGTTGGGGTTACAGGGAAGATTAGTGTTAGAGTTACAGGGAAGAAGAGTGTTTGGATTACAGGGAGGAATAGTGTTAGAGTTACAGGGAGGAATAGTGTTAGAGTTACAGGGAAGATTAGTGTTAGAGTTACAGGGAAGAATAGTGTTGGGGTTAAAGAGGAGAATAGTGTTGGGATACAGGGAAAAATAGTGTTGGGGTACAGGGAAGATTAGTGTTAGAGTTACAGTAAGAATAGTGTTGGGGGTACAGGGAAGAATAGCGTTAGGGTTACAGGGAAGAATATTGTTATGGTTACAGGGAAGATTAGTGTTAGAGTAAGAGTAAGAGTAGTGTTGAGGGTACAGGGAAGAATAGCATTGGGGTTACAGGGAAGAATAGTGTTGGGGTCACAGGGAAGAACAGTGTTAGGGTAACAGGGAAGACTACTAGTGTTAGAGTTACAGGAAAGAATAGTGTTGGAGTTACAGTAAGAATAGTGTTGGGGGTACAGGGAAGAATAGCCTTGGGGTTACAGGGAAGAATAGTGCTTTGGTTACAGGGAAGAATAATGTTACGGTTACAGGGAAGAATAGTGTTAGGGTTACAGGGAAGAATAGTGTTATGGTTACAGGGAAGAATAGTGTTAGGGTTATAGGGACGATTAGTGTTAGAGTTACATGGAAGAATATTGTTGGGGTTCAAGTGAAGAATAATGTTATGGTTACAGGGAATAATAGTGCTAGGGTTACAGGGAAGAATAGTGTTAAGGTTACAGGGACGATTAGTGTTAGAGTTACATGGAAGAATATTGTTGGGGTTACAGTGAAGAATAATGTTATGGTTACAGGGAATAATAGTGTTAGGGTTACAGGGAAGAATAGTGTTAAGGTTACAGGGAAGATTAGTGTTGCGGTTACAGGGAACAATAGTGTTAGAGTTACAGGGAAGAATTATGTTGGGGGCACACAGAAGAATAGTGTCATGGTTACAGGGAAGATTAGTCTTAGGGGTACAGGGAAGAATAGTGTTGGGGTACAGGGAAGAATATTGCTGGGGTTACAGGCAAGAATAGCGTTATGGTTACAGGGAAGAATAGTGTTAGAGTTACAGGGAATAATATTGTTAAGGGGAACAGGAAAGAATAGTGTTAGGGTTACAGGGAAGAATTGTGTTATGGTTACAGGGAAGAATGGGAAGAATAGTGTTGGGGGTATAGGAAAGAATAGTGTTGGGTACAGGGAGGAATAGTGTTAGGGTTACAGGGAGGATAAGTGTTATGGTTACAGGGAAGAATAGTGTTATGGTTACATGGAAGAATAGTGTTGGGGGTACAGGGAAGAATAGTGTTGGGGGTACAGGGAAGAATAGTGTTGGGGTACAGGGAAGAATAGTGTTGGGGTACAGGGAAGATTAGTGTTATGGTTACAGGGCAAACTAGTGTTATGGTTACAGGGCAGAATGGTGTTATGGTTACAGAGAAGAATAGTGTTGGGGGTACAGGGGAGAATAGTGTTGGGGGGGCAGGGAAGAATAGTGTTGGGGTTACAGGGAAGAATAATGTTAGGGTTACAGGGAAGAATAGTGTTAGGGTTACAGGGATTAGTAGTATTAGGGTTACAGGGAAGAATAATGTTAGGGTTACAGACAGATCGACAATCGAGTAATCTACAGATTATTAAAACATCACAGTCCCTCCACACTACCTGCTTCAACAAAGCTCTGAAACACATTGCTAGATTATTTCTCCTTAAAAAATTGACAAAATAAGACACCAAATCCTTACCACCCCACATGTTTTATCCATGTCACTTCCTGACCCACCTAGCTTCACTGGCTCCTCTCTCTCCCACTTCTCTGTACTTGACTCTTCATCTCTAACTAAATTGGTCTCAAATATGAAATCCTCCATCTGCATACTTGACCCTATTCCCACCCACTTATTTAAATCTTGTTTTAGCTCTCTATGCCCCATTATCCTCAATATCATAAATTACTCCCTTAGCACTGGTTTTGTACCAACAATCCTCAAACCTGCCGCCATCACCCAGGTACCAAAAAAACCCAACATGGCCCTAGACAATTTAAACAATTTTCGCCCAATATCTAACTTGCCCTTCGCTGCCAAGATCCTCATGCGGGCTGTGACATCTCAGTTACATAATCACCTGCCTTTAAATAGTCTATTTGAACCCCTCCAATCTGGTTTTCAGCAGCTACACAGCACAAAAAGAGCCTTGGTCAAAGTCACTAACGACCTTCTGTTAGCCTCTGATTCTGGGTCACTAACTATGCTTATTCTACTAGATCTTGGTTCTGCCTTTGATACTGTAGACCACAATCTATTACTCTCTCATCTTGAAACCATATTTGGAGTCTCAGAATTGGCTCTGAAATGGATTAAGTCATATCTCAACGATCGCTGTCTCTTTGTTTCTCTTGGTGGATTCAAGTCTGAATCTGGCCCAGTTAAGTACAGTGTTCTTTGGGGTTCAATCTTGGGTCCCTTACTTTTTAGCATATACATGTTTCCACTTGGCCAACTGCTTAGATCACATGGGCTCAAATATCACTTCTATGCTGATGACACTCAGATATACATCCACACTAAACCAGATTCTGCTTTGGCTGCTTCCCTCCTATCTAACTGTATTTGTGATATAAAAACGTGGATGGCCCATAATATCCTTCAATTAAACTGTGACAAGACTGAAGTCATGCTTATTTGCACCCCCCAACAATTACCTAAGGCCAGTCCAAATAGCTTATCTATAGATGGCACTGTACTTAAAGCGGTAGTAAACCCGCTGCCAAAAAATAAATAAATAAGTAAATCCTGCAAGACAATAGCATAATATGTTAGTATGCATTGCATACTAACATATTATGAAATACTTACCTTAGAACGAGGCCCCCGATGCCCGAGTCGGTCAGCGCTAAGGACGCTGACATGTTGGTCCTCTTCTTTCTTCCAGGTACGCGGCTCCGGCGCTGTGAGTGGCCGGAGCCGTGTGACGTCACTCCCGCGCATGCGCGCGGGAGCTCTTCGCTCCGGCAGCCAGCTCTGAGTTGCCGGACGCCTCGGCTGGATCATCAGAGCGCATGCGCCGCTAATGTCAGCAGCTGCATGCAGGGTGAATATCTCCTAAACCATGCAGGTTTAGGAGATATTCTTTTTACCTACAGGTAAGCCTTATTATAGGCTTACCTGTAGATAAAAACAGCTTTGGGGGTTTACTACCACTTTAAGCTTCGGTCCAAATTGAAAAATCTAGGGGTGATATTGGATGCTAGTCTAACCTTTGAGCCACATGTACAAAATGTTGTCAGAACATCTTTTTTCCACTTGAGAAACATTGCTCGGCTGCGTCCCATGCTATCATGCACTGTAGCTGAAAAGCTGATCCAAACAGTTGTGTTCTCCTGACTTGACTACTGCAATGCTCTACTTGCTAGTGTACCTAAATCCATCATAAATCGGCTCCAATATGTTACAAATTCTGCTGCCAGAATCCTGACTAGGTCTGGTACAAGTGATCATATTACCCCTATCCTGGAGTCCTTGCACTAGCTACCCGTCAGGTTTTGCATAGACTTTAAGATCCTCTTGCTCACCTACAAGGCTCTTCATGGCTTGGCACCCCATTATCTCTCTGAACTTTTTTCAACATACTCCCTCCCTTGTAACCTCCGCTCCTCAAATTCTGGTCTACTGTGTGTCCCCCCTACTCACCTACACTCAATGGAGGACAGAGCCTTCTCCTGCTATGCTCCCAAACTATGGAATTCACTTCCTAAGAATGTCAGAGAGTCCTCTTCTCTAAACTCATTCAAATCAAATCTAAAAATGTTTTTCTTTAGACAAGCTTTCACTTACCGTAATTGTCCCTTTATCCCATTTGTTATGTTTTATCCTGTGTATTTTCTGCTATCCTGTGTATTTCTTCTGTTTTCCTTGAAAAGCGCTTCTTACATTCTGTTGATGTATTTATAAAAACGTACCTACTATGTATATGACCTTCTAATAAATAAAGCTGTTGTAAACAAAAAAAAGAAAAGCGCTTTGAGAAGCCACCTTTAAAGGCGCTATATAACATAAAGTTCATTATTATTATTGTTACCGGGAAGAATAGTGTTAGGGTTAAAGGGAAGAATAGTGTTAGGGTTGGTTAGGGTTTAGTGTCAGAATAGGGCTAGCGTAAGGGCTACAGGAAGTGTAAGGACTATGTCACATAGGCCAAAACAGGATCGCTTTTGTGACATGGACCTTAGTATGAATGTTCCAGGGAAAGTTAGTGTGAGCAAAGGGTGGGGTACTACTCTGAGTGTCGGGATCTCTGCGTCTAAAATTACAACCTTGCCACTAAAAGTAAATCTATTTATTTGCATTAAACTGAAAAGAATGTCATTTGAACAGGTTGTAAAATGAGTTCCTTTCGATAGACTTGTAGTGTAGTGGTAGGTACATTTTGAGCTTAATAAATCTTTTTTTGAATTATTATATATATTGTATATATAAATATAAATATTTGTATTTTTATAAATAAATATAAATATATATATATATATATATATATATATATATGTACAGTATATATTTTTCCCACACATCACATGTACACATACAGTATTTCATTGATTTCTTTTGGGCTTAATTAGCATGTGTATAAAATAACCACTAAATGAATTACATGTATAATTGACAGTATTCATGAAAAATTGAGCGCTAATGGGGAAAATGGGCAAATTTGTTTCTCAGCATGTCTGTATTAAGCCAGATTAATATTTCTGTGTCAGTTATTTTCACATTGGAAGGGTTATGTCTAGGAGTCAAATTAAATGTGTTAAAATTAGTGGAAATTAAATAATTACTTTACAGGCCTAGTTGGAGAAAGTGTATAATTGATGCATTAATGCTTATTGTAGAAATATACAGATGTTGCGTATCTGAGTGGAGCAGGTGGAAGAATGAAAGAGTGAAGTGTACACTTAAAACAGATTTCATACAGGGGTGGAGGATGAAATTAGTATAATGAAATTGGTAAATATAAATTAATAGATAAATAAATCTAACCCTCTAATTTAGGCACACAAATATGTATTGTTTTTTGGCGTCTACAAGCTATTGCCGTGCACTGAGGGAGCCCCAAATATTGTTGTCAAGTTTAGGAGGTTGGGGCTCCAAAACTTAACCTTGAACTGTACAGTACAATGCAGGCACATCTTTATTGGATGAAGATACACATTTTGCTGCCTATTGCCTAAGTAAACCTGGCAATATATTAGTGGATTTTCAAACAAACATTCACACGAAAATATTCATCAGTATACGGCATATGATGACTTGATGGATGTTGTTCGAAAGTACTGGAAAAAGTTTGCTTTTAAAATTTTTTCCTTTATTTTTACCTGGTGAGAATGAACCTTCCCAGATAAAAACCACATTAATTGTGAGAAATTCATTTGTTCATGAAAAATGTTCCATGTTGTTGCTTTTAATTTTTTCATCACTTTGGTAGAAAATGGACATCAATAATTGGAAAATCAGGCACACATTCTCAAAATTAAAATTATCTAATAAAAGTCTTGTTTTTCAATCACAGTTTTTGGGAAAAAATATACTTTTTAAATTTTAATGCTAAAAAACTCAATACATAGCTCATATTATTTGTAAAATATAAAAGATGATGTCATAACGACGACAAACAATGTAAATTTTACTATCCATAGGCGACGCTTTAAAAGCCTTTACAAGTTACCACTTTAGATGTACAGAGGACGTCTAGTTACTGCCCATGATCTGACATTTGTGGTGAAACCTTACATGTGTGGGCCGATTGTGGTTTGCATTGCGTGCGGGACCGATGCTCGTGTACACCTTTGTGTGCTAGCATAGGAGTACAGGGGCAATTTAAATGTTTTTTTTATTATTCTTTTCTTTTTTAATTTTTCATTTTTACACTGTTGCTTTATAAAATGTTTTGATCACTTTTATTGCTGTCACAAGGAATGTAACCATCCTTGTGATAGGTACTTTTTATGGAGGGATCTGGGGTCTATAAGACCCCAAATCCCTCCTTTGCACTTGAAAGCATTCAAAACGCCAAGATCGGCATTTTTGAATACTTTCGATTTTCAAAAAGAGGCACCATTAAGATGTCGGTAAGCCAGAAGTGATATCATGTCATTGCTTTCAGGTTACCATAGCGGTGGCCCAGTCAAAACCGATTCCGGCTTTCTTTGGGTTTCTGACTAGCCGGCGGATGTGCTGGCTAGTAGCCCCTGTCTCCCGGTGGGACAGGAGAGCCCGAGTGAACCGCGGAAGGCAGCAGGAGGGTGGGGGACATCCCCTACCACTGCTTGCAATAACCAAGTGGCTGTTTAGCTGCCCTGGTTATTACTACAACAGAGCCGACTATTGGCTCTAACAAATGGTAACTCTAGCTTGCAGCTACAACCACTTGAAGTCAAATGATGCACCAGGTACGTGATTTGGTGGAAAGTGGTTAAGCAGTTACAGCCACAGTTTTTTATTCTTCTTTTGGGAATAACGGCTTTATATACAGTATATATATATATATATATATATATATATATATATATATATATATATATATATATAAAATTAAATACAAATACAAGCTGACTATTGTAAACCCTCTAACTGACATTTTTATTGGAATACTTGGTCTGTAAAGAGAGGTTGAAAATAACAGACTCAAAGGTCACATCACCATGTGAAAATAAAGGAAATACGCCAAAGAAGAAAATGAATGCAGAGACCACATCTAAGAATTGGTAAACTTAAATTTAATCTAATACATTCTTTTTGTTTTTGTTTTTTACTACTGCTTTAATATTCTGATCCATTACAAATGTGTTCAGCAGAGTTCTAAAAGTCCCTGACCACTCTATCTTCCCTTGTCATCTCTTGTCTCTTTCTCTTCATAGGTCGGCCCCTCTTTTCATATTTTTTTCTATCTCCTTCCTTGGCTCTCCTCTTTGTCCTCACTTCATCTTTCCCTCATTTCTTTTCTCTCCCTCCCTCCCTCCCTCCCTCCCTCCCTCCCTCCCTCTTTCTCCGTCTCAGCCTCCCTTCCTTTGCAGAGACAACAAACATCATTTTAAAGCAACAAAAGATGGTCTTTATCATCCACATAGACCAGAAAGGTCACCTTGTTGTGCTCTATGGTATGATAGATGACCTCCAATGTGTCATTTTGACAACATACAAACTCCGATCATTTCTGTGCCTAATGACTGCTTGGTAAATCCAGCTTCCAGGATAGACAAAACAGTGCAGTGTCCGAATATTTCCAGGCTTGAGGTCAGTTGTTGTCTAGAGAAGGTCTTGTGTTTCCCTTTCACCATTGCTGGGAAACTTCCCTTCATTGGAGAAAGAGAGCGATAATGGGGTGAAAGGTGAGTATAACAGGTTTTTTGCCTACAGGTGTTTTTTCTTTTTTAACCGTTTAATAGTTTTAAATAGTCCAATATGCTGCGCTGATATACAGGTGGTTGTGACAGTAAACCGAAGTAGAGACAGAGTAGAAGTCCCAGCACCAACTTCAGTGTGAAATGGAAGCACACCACACCACGTGAACAGCTGATCTCCTTACCAGATCCACAATGGAGTGGCGCATTGAATAAAACTCTAACTCCTTAGACACATCCAGATATAGGCATCCACCAGAATAAACAGATTGGATTCTCTCCATGAAGTAACACCACAATCATGGGAAATGAAGGAAATAATCCAATAGTGAAGCCCGCCAGGTTGAATTAAAAAGCATTTATTAAAACATACTCACATTCCAGCTGATACAAGGTAGCATCAACAAACAAATTGTATAGACCGCGGTCGGACTGGGGCGTGCTAGGCGTGACGCGGCATCACTGACGCGTTTCATCCAATAGGATGTCTTCAGAGGCGTGAAGCCTTGTATCAGCTGGAATGTGAGTATGTTTTAATAAATGCTTTTTAATTCAACCTGGCGGGCTTCACTATTTTGGATTATTTCCTTCAGTTCCCATGATTGTGGTGTTACTTCGTGGAGAAAATCCAATCTGTTTAATCTGGTGGGTGCCTATATCTGGATGTGTCTAAGGAGTTAGAGTTTTATTCAATGTGCCAATCCATTGTGGATCTGGTAAGGAGATCAGCTGCTCACGTGGTGTGGTGTGCTTCCATTTCACACTGAAGTTTTGCAGCGACTTCTACTCTGTCTCTACTTCGGTTTACTGTCACAACCACCTGTATATCAGCGCTGCATATTGGACTATTTGCCACTTAATTTTCGAATGATCAATCAAGACTATGCTAGCTGCTATTTTTTTTATTTTTTTTACCTTGTTTGTGTAGCACATATTTGTATATACATTTGAAGTTTAATAGGTTTAGCAAGGAGGACGGGGCAAACAGTTGACCTTACATAGGCCTATTTAAGCCCCCCCCCCCATTTTTTTTTAATTGTTTTCAAATTTGTAGGAAATTTGCGTGGCAAGTCTCTAGCAAGAGCAAAGTTGCAGTGGTGAGTCTACAGCAAGAGCTCTGCAAGTCTACAGCATGAAAATTCAGCCACAGTGACCCCTGTGATGGGATGAGTATTGCGCAACATAACTGAACCAGAACTTGCAGCAGACTTGCAGAAAAAAGTTGATCTGGAGTCATGCAATGCGGACTTGTTGCAATTATGCAACAAACTTGTGAAGCCTGGCAAGTCTAACAATAGCTTAGCAAGTCATTTTCAAACGTTCAAACAGCTCAATTGCTTGCTATCTGGGGAGGTTTGCACATACAGTAGGAAGGGACACTAATACACAGTGAAGATTGGAATCATGATGAAACTGCATAACATAAAAGTGGTACAAAACATAAATGCCCCTACCTCCTACAAAGCAGAGACGAAGACCGGTTGTGGTCTAGAAAGAATTGCAATTCAAAGGTGTAAACAAATGAAAAACACATTTTTTTATTTTTATCGAAAAAGGAATGCAATGTGAGTGAAAATAAAAAAGGGGGTGGGAGACCACCATTCCCTAAGGCCCCTTTCACACTGGGGCACTTTACTGGCGCCATTTAGCTAAAAATAGCGCCTGTAAAGTGCCTCTCCATTAAACCTAGTGTTTCACACTGGAGTGGCTCGGGAGGTGCGCTTGCAGGAGAAAAAACAAAATCCCCTGCAAGCATGATTTTTGGGTCGTGGGGGGGCAGGTAGCAGGGGCAATCTACACCACCCAGGGTGATTAGGGTGTGCCCACGCCTATGAGTTTTATGTTTGTTTTGGGCAGATCCAGGTCTTCCATACAATTGGTATCCTCTACTTTGCGTAGCCAGAGTTAAATAAAATGGGGGCTATGGTCGTTCGATTTTAGGAGGGTGTAAGCTCTGGCTGTGTTCAACAAATAGCAAAGTATGGATTTCTTGTATGTCTTGAGGGGGGATTGAGGAACGTAGGAAGAATGCCGGACAATCAGGAACACTAAAGGCCATAAATTTCTGCGTTATTGATCTGACCTCAGACCAGAAAGGCCATAATAGTGGACAGGACCAAATATATGCACAATTAAGCCTTTGCAAGACCCCTTTTAACTATTTACGATAAATAAAGGCATTTAATGGTTGAATAACTATTTCATATTAAAATTCTGAACTGGATTGTTTTGATGAGAAATCATTCATGAGATAATGTAACAAGTGCCGTTAAAATAAAATTAAAGATGCTGAAGTGGTATAGTGTGTACTGATTTTTTTTTTGGACATCTATATACTGTAAATTACATTTTGGCTGATAAGCACATTACATAAGCAATTTCCATCTTGTAGCTTGGCGGCACCATCTCTGTGCTGTCTCTGTTGCATGACAATATTGTATTTCAATTAAACTATAATTAGAACATGAGGCATTTTATACCTGCGGTGAATGTAATAAGCAGAAGCCAGATTTTATTGGGATCATTTGCTTCCAAACATAAAGAAACAAAATGTGATATTTAGATATGTCATGAATTAGGGGACAGAGTAATAAAATAATGATAACTATAATACATTAGAGCTAGACTTGAAGGCCAAATGAACTTTCAGTTTAAGGGCTCATTCGTTCACATAGCTGATTAGGAGCTGGAAGAACATTTTGCTGCGACAGGTATGCATACAGTGTCCAATCACACTGTCTGTCCCTAATCACATGTAAACGCTCAGATATGCAAACAGCCCTGCCACTTACAAGCATGGTGCAGGACTGCACACTGTTAATGTAAATCACAATAGCAAAAATTCAAAAAATGGCTTCAGTTTAGTCTCCACCTACTGGGTACATTCCTATAACATGTTTTACCCGTGTATCGTAGATTCAGCCTTACATGGGTGAAACACATTTGAGGTGGTGGTTTACATTGCACAGTCCTATACCATGCTTGTGGACTCACTATTGAGCTAGGTGTGCTCTCATCAGCAGACCGGCACCTAGTGACAGTTTTTGAACCAGACACTCAGTAGGTCGGAGGGACACAGTGAGTTTGGGACTGAGTCTTTTTGTTTGGGTCCGAACTGACGGTCGGTTCGGACTTAAATGAATGTGGTTGTTTGTTTTTAAGATGGTGAGCTCGTTGTGTCGATCCCCTACGATGTCATTATAACGTGTGGTAAAATAAAACTACGTAGACCTTACTAAATAACGAGTAAGGGTGTCGACTTGACCCCGTTTGTGGTGGTATTTAGACGTAAAGAAACCCCACCCGTACGTGTTGCACACACACTAGTGAGTGTCAGTTATTGGACATGTTTTTGTACAATCGACGGCGGTGTTTGAACGTGATCTTTCGTAACTTACCGGGTCACAAACTAAGGGACCGACCAAGTTTTTGACAGTGATCCACGGCCAGACGACTACTCTCGTGTGGATCGAGTTATCACTCAGGTGTTCGTACCATATCCTGACACGTTACATTTGGTGGTGGAGTT
>BLSH010429385.1:274835-291903 GCA_018402905.1 Glandirana rugosa | reverse complement strand
ACTATAGATTTTTCAGAGGAACTATAGACCCCCCCGCAATAATAGATCCCCCCCAGCAACAAAATACCCCAAGCAACAACAAATCCACCCCAGCAATAATAGACCCACAAATAACAATGGATCCATCCCAGCAATAATAGACACCCACCAGCAACAATAGGTCTCTCAGTAGCCAGCATTAATAGACTCCCCAGCAGCTAGCAACAAATAGACCCCTCTCTCAACAGTAGATCTCTCCCATCAACAAAAGATCATCCCAGCAACAATATATCCCCCACCAGCAGCAATAGATATCCCCAGAAACAATAGATCCCCAATGGCAATAGCTCCCCCAGCATCAATAGAACTTCCAGCACACCCCAGCCCACTATGACATTATATACATTCAGTGCTGGAAGGACCTCTAACCGCGTCACCCCGCATTCCTCCTGAAATATTAATACTTTCTCCTTCCCACCCAGCCCCAGTGTCACTTTATTAAGGTCTCTATACTTGGGAAGGATTGCCCAATCAGGTCACAACTGTTATTGGCTGTTACAATGGTCACATATTCAGGAACCAAAGCATATATTGCCAGCATACCTTAGATCTTCAAGACAATGTCCAAGCATATATTAAGATGATCACATCGGGAAGGTGTGGCCTCGAAAATTTGCACCTTACCGCTGTGATGTGATCACCTTAAAGCAGTGTTCCACTTATTTGTAAGTTTATTAAAAGTCAGCAGCTACAAAAAAGTGTAGCTGCTGACTTTTAATTAACAGACACTTACCTGTCCCACGGTCCAGCGATGCGGCTGCCCGAAGCATTGCTCCTCTCCCCTGCCTCTCCGCAGCGCCGGAATTGCAACTATGGGTGCCCGGCTGTAGCTTCACAGCCGGGCACACACTGCGCATTCTTGAGCTAGCTGCGCTCTCTCAGTGGCCAGACAATCTTCTGGGACTTGTGACATGTCCCAGAAGATTGCAGAGAGGGAGGAGGAGAGGAGAAGTCACCGGGTGATTAGAGCAGGAAGTGGGAGCTGGGTACCTGTTAAAACTAGGTACCCACTCCCCCCAAAAAATGATGCCCAAATGTGGCATGTCAGGGGGTTAGGAATGCTTAAAGCAGAAGTTCAACTTTTGGGTGGAACTCCGCTTTAATAAATATTTGGATTTCTCTTGAAGATCCATGGTGTGCTGGCAATATATGGTAATTGACACAGCCCCCTCTTACTCCATGCCAGGTACGTATGCAATGGGAATATTGTAGGATGTTTGGGCGCTGGTCCCGCCAACTCTATGTCTATGACAGCTCAATCACTGTGCTGGTCTGCAGTAGACATGCTCTTAGCACAGAAACCCTGGTCGCCCATGGATGCATATGTGCGACGTCTGGGCATGAAAGCCCACCCTCTTAGTTGCTGCACATATGCATTACGTGGGTGGCAAGAGGTTAAGAGACCAAAAGGGAGATATTTTTTTTTTTTTTGGGAGGGGGGGGGGGGATCAGATACTCTTTAAATCAATACCAACATTTACCTGGCCACTAGTCAGGATCTGCCAAAATGTTGAATAAAATAAATTGTATCTGGTTACAAAACCAATGTATCAAATATTCTTGCTAGGTACATTCTGATTCCATGCAAATGTCCTAGCATCCACACCAGCCTCGTGCCTGGCAACCTATCCCTACACCATGCATTTGTTCAGCAATAGATCTGCACTTGATTCATCTGCAATTTATTACACGTTGATTCAACACATGAATGAGCACTGAGGAAATCTGCATAAACAAACATGAAATCTGAGAATGAGGAGGTCTAGTATTAGCTGATGAGGATGAATTGTCCCATCATAAAATAACCAGAGTGTTTTCTAAGCATCATTGACCTTAGCGATCAAAGGGAAATCATGAACATTTGCAAACATGTTCCTTGCTTGTAATGTTATTGTCATCTGCTGAGATTATGGGCATTTCTGGTTAAAAAATATGAAAATAGTTCAATGCATACTATCATAATTGGGAACTCTTTGTGAAATTTGTTGATTTTGGAAACAAGTTAAAACCACACTTGCAAGCAACACACGTAAAGTTAAACTCTAGGCAAACAGCTACAGTATATACAGGTATATATATATATATATATACACACACATTACCAAAAGTATTGGGACACCTGCCTTTACACGCACATGAACTTTAAAGAGGAAGTAAAGTCTTCTTTAGGTAAGCCTATAATAAAGTTTACCTGTAGATACTGTAAATATCTCCTAAACTTGCACCGTTTAGGAGTTATTTACTATATACACCAACGTCATCGGCGCATGTGCTCTGAAGAAACGGCCATCCATGCCGTTTCTTTAGGGCCCTGTGCCATGACCGGGGGTTCCATGCAATCGTGGCTCTGGCCAATCACAGCCCTGGAGCTGGCGAACCAGGAAGAAACTCCGGGGAAAATGTCAGCCGTCTCAGTGGTGTGCGGGTGCTGCTGAGAGAGCTTCATTCTAAGGTAAGTATTTCATAATGAGCTAGTATGTGATGCATACTAGCTCATTATGCCTTTGTCTTACAGGTTTACAAACTCTTTAATGGTATCCCAGTCTTAGTCCATAGGGTTCAATACTGAGTTGGCCCACCCTTTGCAGCTATAACAGCGTCAACTCTTCTGGGAAGGCTGTCCACAAGGTTTAGGAGTGTCTATGGGAATGTTTGACCGTTCTTCCAGAAGCGCATTTGTGAGGTCAGGCACCGATGTTGGACGAGAAGGCCTGGTTGCAGTCTCTGCTCTAATTCATCCCAAAGGTGTTCTATTGGTTTGAGGTCAGACCTCTGTGTAGGCCAGTCAAGTTCCTCCACCCAAAACTCAGTCATTAATGTCTTTATGGACCTTGCTTTGTGCACTGGTGCGCAGTCATGTTGGAACACGAAGGGATCATCCCCAAACTGTTCCCACAAAGTTGGGAGCATGAAATTGTCCAAAATGTCTTGGTATGCTGATGCCTTAAGAGTTCCCTTCACTGGAACTAAGGGGCCAAGCCCAACCCCTCAAAATCAACCCCACACCATAATCCCCCCTCCACTAAATGATTTGGACCAGTGCACAAAACACTGTTAGAACTCTTCTATCCTGCACCTTCAAATTTCTCTTGACACTGTGGTCAAAAAAGACCATCAATTTGCTCCCCCTGACCATTAGAAAATGGAACAAACATTCTTAAGACAAAAAAATTGCCCAGCTTTAGACAGTTGTCCTCTTTGGGAACAGATGTCCCTCTTCTTGTTCTAAAATTTTGGATTTCCCTCAATTTCTTTCTTGTTGACAATGGTCACCAGTACAAATAGAGGCGTAAATCCCTCCAACGGGGACACAGAGAGCAATAAAAACCTGCCAGAGGGTCTAACCTTTTCCCACTCTAAAATGTAAAAAAAAAAAAACATTCTTAAGATATACTTTAAGATTTCCAGATCATCTTAACAGTCTTCTTAAAGCAAGAAGCTCTACTTTGAGGTCTTCCCATATCACTAATTATCTACATCTTCCTTCACGTACATAGCCATCTCTCTACCCAAGGCAGGTGCTTAAATTGACTACATACAGCCATCCCAGTTTTCTACTGGAGATCAATCAGCGCCATATGTTGTTCCATATCACCTCTGTAAAATGATATCATAATACATCTTACTTCCTGTCATCCTTTGTCTGATGCTCACATGGGTACCCATGGAATGAACAGAATCGTCATCCTACAATTACACCAGAAAAGCATACTGGAATTGCGCACTGTATGACAGCTACAGGAATTATACTGATGACTAACCGATAACACCAGATCAGATATGAAGGCTCTAGGAATTCAAGAAAAGAAAATGAATGGGGATGCTGAGCTTGCGTCATTTTTAGCAGGCATGTTAAAAAAAAAGGAATGCTGAATGTTTTATTTTCAAATGACACAGAGCAGGTAGACTTTTTGATTCATGTATTGTCATTTTTTATATTTTAAAGATGAATGAAAAAATGTGGAGAAACATTGTACACTAAAATTATAAATAGTTTAATTTAATAGTTAAACTTTAAAAGTAATTAAAGTTAAAAAATATGTTATATTTATAAAACTAATAATAAAACAAATAAACTTTTTATTATACATTCCATTATTGTACCATCTCAAATATGTCATTCAATGTCAATGCGATTTAGGAGGCTGTAATAGCAGACAACTAGCTTGAAAAATATATATTTATCTATATATATACATATATATATATAGATAAATATATATATATATATATATACACACACACACTTCCTGCCCCTGGTTGTTGGCCTGGGAAACCCTGGAAGCAGGAAGTGGAAAGAGAGGAAGTCTAAGCCATATGTCCTGTCCATGCCCCAAGCCAAAAGAGACTACTATGCAGCCACTACTAGGGAGGGACAAAAGCACACAGTAAATAGACTGACTCTGAGTTTTTAAGCCACCACTCACACAGTGGGGCACTCCCCCCTTTTCCCCCTCAGTCCCAGCCCTTTGGGGTGGGGTGCTGCTAGAGGGGTGTGTGGGTGTGTCTCATTGTGGGTGTATACCTGGGAGGGAACTTTTTGTAAGCATGTCTATAAGACAGATGTTTGTATTTGCTTGTGGAGACTGGACGTATGTGGCTTGGGCTCTGAGGAAGAGGGTCCTCCCTCAAAACGCGTCAGCCAGTACGCCATACCATCCCGTCCACCGGTTATCCTGGGTCCCGCCTTGGACTTTTATTGATTGCGGAGCACCCTACATGCCTATTATTAATGGTTTTATGTGAGTATGACCATTGCTGTTTTAAATATTTATTAAATATCTTTGGTAATGCACAAGGTCGGTGCGCCTTCCTTTTTTTTTTGTATATTCCAGTTCCAAGACCACCCGTTGTTCTGAGGAAGGCTGCAAGACTGTTTTGCACTCCATAGATAGCATCTTGTACCATGCATCCAAAGTCTGAGCACCCGAGCGCAGGAGAATTTTTTGGTTTCTGAGTTCTAGTGCCATACCACAGTTCCTGCCAGTGAAAAGTTCTGTTCCAGGCTGGTCAGACAACAGTTGGAGGATCCTCTCATGACCACTGATCTTGTCTTCAGGTGTCCAATACAAAGACAGACCCTGCATCGTCCTCAGAGCTCCCTCTAACGGGACTTTGTCGCAACATTCATCTATAGGTATCTCTATTAATAATTATATATATTTTTTTTTTTCCAAAAAAGAGATTTTATTGAACGTTTACATTAGTACACTCTGGCAAAAGAAAATCAGGACATGTACAATATACAATGTGATATGAAGGTGGCATTCGTATGCTCTACATGAGGTATAGGAACAATTAACCAATAGAGAGATGCAACATTATACATATTGTGGTACATCAAGATTATATTATATAATGTATCTTACGACTTGTATCTAGCCACTTCTAGTCTTGGCAAGGCATATCGGTTATCGAGCTAGAACCTAGGCTGATGTTAGTTAGCCCTGTAGGTGGCGGATATCGTTCTGAAAATGCGGGGAGAAGATATCTCTTGACAGAATTTAACGAGGAGGTGTGAACCAGCACACCTAACCTCGGCAGAGATATGGGGGGGAAGGTAGTTGGGGTGGGACCTGTTTTTGGTGGGGTAGAATAAAGGAGAGGGGGTATGGGGGTGAGGGGGCAATAAGAATAATGGGAGGTGTTAGGTAGATTCTTTCAGGAATGGGGGGGAGTGTAGGCCTCCTTGTACAGGCGGGCATAGTATATAAATGAGACCTATAATAATTATATATACCTGGGTATATGTGCACAATTTCACCTGGACACCTATCTGGCCCTTTGGCTGATAATATCTTTTTGTATATTGGATATATGTACTAATATTAATCTTTTGTGTTATTTCTATACTGGTATGCATCTATATACTTATGGTTAATGTTATATACTGGTTTCAGTAGTTCTTCTTCTGCTTCCAATTACTTTGACTGGACTACTGGTTAATTTCTTAGGAAATGAATCCCCTCTGTCTTAGGTGAAGATACTGCCAACTGTATTATCAAACCCACTCTTCCAAAAAGCAAAAGTTCTGGTTCTCTTATTTACGTACAGGTTTGGTGCCATATAACCTGTTTAGGGAGGGCCATTTCTCAAAAGAGGTCTACATCTACTTTCTTGAAAGAAGCTAACCTGCTTATATGAGTTAGTTCCAACCAACTCAGATTTGGCAACTAAGTAGATGGCGTGGAGCACACAGAGTAGCTACATTTTTATTCTGTTCACATGTACCTGTCAGCTGGGGGCATTTGAACACCATAAAAATATCTGTGTTTCACAGAACAGCTTTCCTAATGTTAGAACATGTTTACAATGCAAATCAAGTTTATAATGTTTCTACCTGCTGCAATCTATCCAGGGTGAGCCTCACATATATTGCAGTGGAGTAACCATACTTTTTGGCAAAGCATGAGCTCAGAATAAGTTTTATTCCTTCACAGAGTTGCTGACCTTATAGTGCTTAGAAAAAAAGAAAGTTTAGTCTAGTAGAAAATTCCATTGCACAGTTCATGGACAAGGTCAAAAAATAATGACAAAGACTTGAGAAGCGGCGTTTTTACATCCTAACATCGCGAGGGACTTCTCAATAAGAGCAATTTTTTTTTTTTGTTGTAATATCACATTGCAAGATGTTCTTCAAGAATAAAATGCATTACAAAACCCAGCCAGCTTGAGAGTAGCGATATATTTCATCTATATCTGAGCGACCAAACATTGCATGGTGACCCTTTCATGACAGCTGCTTTCCTTCCCGAATCAACTTTCTCTAGATTAATTGGCATCACCCTGGTGTCCTATTTTTCTGAAAAGGTTTCTAACCCTGTCTTAAAGATTCCCATAGTCTCCGCCACCTCCCGTAATGATTTCCAGGTATAGGCTGCCCTCCTGGTGAAGAACTTCTTTCTCTGTTAAAGGTGAAATCTTCTTTTCTCTAATCTCAAGGGACGTCCTCTTGTCATATGCCCTTGTGTCACAGCTTAATAGGCTCCATTGCACAATCTTTTGTACAAGAGAAAAGATTTTGCAAAGGAAAATGTGTAATTCAGAGTGTCTGATACATTTCTAATGAAGTGCTGAGTAATATATTACATTTTCAACCGGAACAGATGAAGATTCTGCAGATATTGGCCCATAATTGGAGATATATTTGTGAGCCAATTCGGAGAGGTTCAAGTATATCTCTAGACTTGCTTGAGTGGCTCAAACACATCTTTTTAGTTTGAGTGGGACAAAGTTAGATCCTCTGTCACTTTTTACATTGCTATCTGTGCTCACATATAAAACCACAAACACAAAGTTCAGTTCACAGATGCTGGTATCTGTAGCAGCACTTCCTATCACATTTAAAATGTGACAGATGACTAAATGTCCTCCATAGTAGTAGAAAATGTGCGGATAGGTAGTGAAAGCAGTTCAGAAGGTGGATTGATCTTGCTCAAAGATGATATAAGTGCACGATCAACCAGCAAACGGTACCTCGTGGGACACTGCTCTATGGGTATACACTTACCAAACTACGGTAAGTAAAAAGCCGTTCAAATCGCTATTATAAGAAGTTCATCCTCTCACTGATCACACTCCCAGTACTCCGTTCAAAGTGGGCATGAAAGAAAAAAACACTCGCATAGCGTAATTCCGCAAGGATTTATTAAAAACAAGCCCCCTTATAAAACACACTTACAAAATGTACAGATAAAGCAAGCAGGTTAATGCATCATATCACCATATCCCAGGGTCACTCCCGGAGGCAGCGTAAGACGCCTGCCTCCGTCACTTCCTGTCAGTGACACGCACAAGTCAGTTCCGGTTGCCGCAAGGTCACTCACTGATGCGTTTCGTCATCACGACTTCCAGAGAGGGCGTGGCCTAGTGATGCAGCATACTGTTTTTATGCACAGAGGTGTCTGACAGTTCCACCCACTCATCAGGCCGCTCAACTCATTTGAATGACATGTCAGCAGCATGACAAAACACAGCAGGATAACATTCAGTCAGAACAGCTCTTCTGATTGCTCACTTGGCCCCTATAGCATGCAAAACCAGCTACTATCCGGTAAAGCTCACTATTATGCGGACATCCATACCCGTATAGTCACATAATAGAACTATAGTTATAATAACCTGTTCTATATTAGTTAAAGTGACAAGTGCACAAAATAAATAGATTATACTATCAGTACAGTGCATGTAGAATATTGCATCTATACCACAATGAAATTTCATATCTACTTCAACAGGTGACTTACATCCATAAAAACAAATCAAGAAAAATATATATAATCAATGAAACTCAGAAAACCAATATAGAAAAACTTTATATTAACATATAATGTCTAAAAATCACTAATAAAACAATTAATATCAAGGTCTTTATTAAACCCTTTCTGTGCCAATGTGTCAGCCATATATATTCATCGGGCTTCATGTTTGGAAAGCTCCCTCACCAGATTAGAGCCCCGCCATACTGGATTGATCTTATCTACCCCCCAAAATTTTAAGCCTGAGGGGTCCTGGCCATGGAATAATTTAAAATGTAAGAAAACGTTATGATCCTTAAAACCTAGTTTGATGTTAGTTACATGGTCAGCATTTCTTACCTTTAATGGTCTTTTGGTGCGCCCTATGCATAATAACCCACATGGACACATAAGGGCATACACTACATGTGTCATATTGCATGTTATAAACTCAGAGATTTTGAATTCCCTTCCATTGACTGGGGAGACAAAGCTGTCTATACCTCTTACTGTCCTGGAGACAGTTTTGCATGCCTTACACTTACGGCATGCAAAAAAATCATTCCGATCTCAGAATGTCTGGGGTTTAGCAGGTGGTTCTAAAATTTCTTTACGATTTTACCCCCTACACTCTATGCTTTACAATATATGAATTTAGGGGCAGCTGGAAGCACTGGTCCAAGATGTTTATCCAACATCAGTACATGCCAGTGTTTCCTAAAGACAGCTTCAACTTCTTTATACTGTGCATGGAAACCCGTTATAAAGCCAAATTCCTGTTTATTCATATCCTCACCCGCTGGTTTATCACTCAACACAACTCCTCTTGGTATTTTTGAGGCCTCATCTATAACCTTATCCAAGTATTGAGACTCGTATCCCTTTTCTTCAAATCTACTTTTAATAAGTTGCGTTTGATCTCTACAATCATCTAAATTGGAACAATTCCTCCTTACTCGCATCATTTGTCCCTTGGGTATGTTCTTTAGCCAGAGGGGGTGATGGCCACTTTGTAGGGGAAGATAACTGTTCCTGTCTGTCGGTTAAAAGTGCACTTTCGTCTCCAGGCCTACCCCTCTCCTACAGACAGTCACATCAATAAAATGTATTTCATCCCTACTCCACTGGCTAGAGAGCTTAATATTGTTTTTATTATTATTAAGATGATCTCAAAACCCCTTTAGTGATTATTCTGATCCTATCCAAATAAAGAATAGGTCATCTCTGAATCGCCTATAAGGCTAATTCATTTCTCTTGTTGGCAAACACAAATTTGTTCTCCCGCTCCCCCATGAAAAGGGTCGCAATACTGGGTGTGAATTTAGCCCCCATTGCGACACCCCTTTTCTGGGTATAAAACTGGTTATCGAACCAAAAGTAATTGTGGGAGAGACAAAATTTAAGGGCATTTTGCAAAAACACTTTTTGTTTATGGGGGAGATCGTCTGTCTGTCTCAGGGCCCAATTTAAGGCTAGGAGAGCATCCTCCTGTTGTATAATTGTATACAATGATGAGACATCGGCAGTTACCAGAAAAAGTTCCATATCCTGAGTGAATGTCACTTTCTGTAGTAACTGCATGACATTTTTGGTATTTTTTTAGGTAGGCCTTGGTATTTACTACACTGCTTTGAAGAAACTGGTCTAGATACTGTCCCATTCTGGTGGTAACAGACCTTATCCCATTTACAATGGGTCTGGCCGGGGGATTAGCGGGATCTTCGTGTACTGTATCTTGGTAAGGGTGTAAATCTTCTGTATACGACAGCTACTTGGCACAAGATATGTTTTTCTTTAACCGTTAGCATCCCTGAACGTGCACCATAATCTACCAGGGAAGCCAATTCATCTTTATATTGGGCTGTGGGATCTCTTTCCAGTTGCTTATATGTATCAGCATCCATTAACATTTCAGTCAGTTGTTCTAGATAGAATTCTTTAGATAATATAACCACCGCACCACCCTTATTGGCCGGTCTTACCACCACGTCCCTTCTCTCCTCCAATTCTTTTATACCTTGTTGCACATACATAGGTTTTACATTCTTATTCGGAGTGGTTTGCTCCAGGTCTCTCAATATTAAATTCTTAAATACCTCTAAATGTTGAGTTGAATTATTTGGCGGGTTAAATAGAGATTTATTTTTTAAACCACTGTTGACAGCTCCCATCATAACACTTCTGGTACTGGTTGGTTGGGAATTATTATTTAGGAAATATTTCTTTATACTGAGTTTCCTCATGTATTTGTGGACGTCTATGAAGACATCAAATTTATTAATGTGCCTTTTCAGGCAACACTTTAATCCCAAATTTAGGATGTTGGTTTCTCTAGGGGTTAGTTGTATATCAGTAAGGTTATAAATTCCCCCTAGTCTGACTCCAGTCTTCTCTCTAATGGGTAGGACTGATTGGCAGTACTCCGACTCCAAGAAGTTGGCTCCTGTCCCTGGAATCCCTGGTAATTCAACAGACCCTGGGGTCCTTGATATCCCCATAACCCTTGTTGGTATGGGGGAGACCTCCCTCTTCTGAAGGGCCGACCCCTTCCTTTCTTTTGCCAACCTTGACCTCTCCCCAAAAAATGCTGCGGTGGGGGTCGTGGGTAATAAACATCCTCATTTTCATCCAATGGTTCAAACCAACTGGAAATAGGGACCCGATAAGAGGTTTCCCAGACTATGGGACTATAGGGTCCACTCTGTCTGTTTTTCATCCGTCCTCTCCCTCTCTTCCGCCACCACCCTTGGGCCACTTCCCATTCCCTCTTGGGGTCTTGGACCGCCCTTTCTCAGCTCCTCTACTGGATAGTGGTGATTTTGATATTCTAGGCGTATTAGGGACATTTCAGAACCCATTTTGGAGGTGTTATCTCCAGGTGTATAATTCTGTTGCCAAGCATATATGGTTTTCATTTTAAAATCAGTCACATCCCTATAGATTTTTTTAATTTTCTTTTTCTGAGTTTCTTTATCTACTTTCTGCAATTTTTTCTTTATTTGAATATTAAAATCCAGCACCTGTTGAGATTCCTTTGCAGGATCTAACTGACGCTGCAGGTCCTTGATCTTATGTTCCAATTTCGCCATTTTTTTATTTTCCGTTTCAAGACCATTTCCTGCAGCCTCAGTCCCACCCCATTGAAGAAATCTAGCCATTCGGTCATTGACTCTTGGTCATCCAGACCATCCTGAGATGCAACATCCCACCTGAGACTGCATACTATGATTTTCTCTTTTATATAATGTTCCATAGTGACTATGTCCCACCATGTAGTTTGCTGGTTCAAAGTGCACTTATATCATCTTTGAGCAAGATCAATCCACCTTCTGAACTGCTTTCACTACCTATCTGCACATTTTCTACTACTATGGAGGACATTTAGTCATCTGTGACGTTCTAAATGTGATAGGAAGTGCTGCTACAGATACCAGCATCTGTGGACTGAATTTTGTATTTGTGGTTTTATATTTGCAATTTACGTTTAGCAGCAGCTCATTTGAATTTTAAACACAACATCCATTAGCACTGAGCAGAGTTGGTAGGCGGTAATCTCTGATTGTTTATCTGTGCTCAAATGTTTGAGATTCACCACTCTATTGTAATGGTAACCATTTTCAATGGGAAAGCAATTGAGGGGAAATTCAACATAGAAGAGTTGCTCCCAGTACAAGACGTAAAGGGAAATCTTCCAATGGAGACACCTGTTCTAGGGACAGCCATCTAAAAGGGTAATTCCCCTTGAGAAATTTCATCTAACCTCTTGCCCTGTCCCTGGGATAGGAAGCTAAGGAAAATGTCCCCAATGGTACACAGACAACACAAAATAAACCAGCAGGGATTTTAATACTTCCATATTCTATGTAAAACTAAGAAAACAAAAACAAAGTTTGGCTATATACAGATTAAATTATACTGTAATTGCCAACATTTTTGATATTTTCAACTGGACTGCTGATTGAACGATTTTAAAGTAGAATTTTACTAATCGGTATTGGCATCTAAACCACCCAGATAACAAGAACCCCATTGGAATTTTAGAATTATGACAAATCTTTTTGTTTAAAACAATAACTATTCAAGGTGTTCGGTTGCCTTGCATAGTCATACAGGTGGAAGAAAGGAAAAAACTAGGACCTGCATATAAGCAATATTTTTTTAGAGATCAATGATGGGAATAAGCCCAGACACAGCTTAACTTGTGCTAAGTCTCAATGATCATAGAACATAACAAATTATTCCTGATTGCACAGTTAGACAACTAACTAATTTGCATATTAGCCTCTCTCCAAGCTTTACAAATTAAAACAAAATTGTTAATAGGCTATAGTTACAGACCTAAACATCTCTGGGATTAGAAACTATGGTAACGTTACGAAAACCAAGCAATTACCCTTTTCAGCTATGGCAGATGCCATATTTACCTTGGCTCCTTTAAAGAAGATCTTTGGATTTAAAAGGGAGTGATGATAATATGTACACTATCTCTCAAAAGTAAGTACACCCCTCACATTTTTGTAAATATTTTATTATATCTTTTCATGTGACAACACTGAAGAAATGACACTTTGCTACAATATAAAGTAGTGAGTGTACAGCTTATATAACAGTGTAAATTTGCTGTCCCCTCAAAATAACTCAACACACAGCCATTCATGTCTAAACCGCTGGCAACAAAATGAGTACACCCCTAAGTGAAAATGTCTAAATTGCGCCCAAAGTGTCAACATTTTGTGTGGCCACCATTATTTTCCAGCACTGCCTTAACCTCTTGGGCATGGAGTTCACCAGAGCTTCACAGGTTGCCACTGGAGTCCTCCTCCATGACAACATCACAGAGCTGGTGGATGTTAGAGAACTTGCGCTCCTTCACCTTCCATTTGAGGATGCTCCAGAGATCCCATAGGGTTTAAGTCTGGAGACATACTTGGCCAGTCCATCACCTTTACCCTCAGGTTCTTTAGCAAGGCAATGGTCGTCTTGGAGGTGTGTTTGGGGTCGTTATCATGTTGGAATACTGCCCTACGGCCCAGTCTCTGAAGGGAGGGGATCATGCTCGCTTCAGTATGTCCAAGTACATGTTGGCATTCATGGTTCCCTCAATGAACTGTAGCTCCCCAGTGCCGGCAGCACTCATGCAGCCCCAGTCCATGACACTCCCACCACCATGCTTAACTGTAGGCAAGACACACTTGTCTCTGTACTCCACACCTTGTTGCCACACATGCTTGACACCATCTGAACCAAATAAGTTTATCTTGGTCTCATCAGACCACAGGACATGGTTCACATAATCCGTGCCCTTAGTCTGCTTGTCTTCAGCAAACTGTTTGTGGGCTTTCTTGTGCATCAAATTTAGAATGGGCTTTCTTCTGGGACGACAGCCATGCAGACCAATTTGATGCAGTGTGTGGCATATGGTCTGAGCACTAACAGGCTGATCCCCCACCTCTGCAGCAATGCTGGCACCACTCATACGTCTATTTCCCAAAGAGAACCTCTGGATATGATGCTGAGCATGTGCACTCAACTGCTTTGGTCGACCATGGCGAGGCCTGTTTTGAGTGGAATCTGTCCTGTTAAACCGCTGTATGGTCTTGGCCAACCTGCTGCAGCCTAGACCATCTTTATGTAGAGCAACAATTCTTTTTTTCATATCCTCAGAGAGTTCTTTGCCCTAAGGTGCCATGTTAAACTTCCAGTGACCAGAGAGAGTGAGAGCAATAACACCAAATCTAACATACCTGCTCCTCATTCACACCTGAGACCTTGTAACACTAACGAGTCACATGACACCTGAGAGGGAAATGGCTAATTGGGCTCAATTTGGAAATTTTCACTTAGGGGTGTGCTCACTTTTGTTGCCAGCGGTTTAGACATTAATGGCTGTGTGCTGACTTATTTTGAGGGGACAGCAGATTTACACTGTTATGCAAGCTGTACACTCACCGTGTTACATTGTAGCAACGTGTCATGTCTTTAGTGTTGTCACATGAAAAGATATAATAAAATATTTACAAAAATGTGAGGGTATACACACTTTTGTGAGGTACATTCATTGGTTCTAAGATGGGCAACCTATAACAGAGAAATATTTTTTGGTGTACCCATTTCTTGGGCCAGGCTTGCTGCGCTTTTTCATTTCCTGAAGTTGTTTAAGATTTTTCATTTAATAAGGTCCCAATTTCTTCTCTATTTCATCTAAGCTTTCTGCTTTATTTTGCAGTTGCATTGCTTTATTAAAAAAAAATGTTTGGTTGAAATTGTGTAAACTGCAGTAATTTAATTTAGGAAATCAATACTCAGAATGTTTAGAATTTATTTTATAAGTAATACGCTATTCCCTAAAAGTTCTGTATTATTTATCATAATTAGGTGTGTGTGATTTTTAGAAGAGTTATCCTGAACAAGTTTTCAGAAATCTAAAGTTTTAGACTTTAAAATGTCAGCTTCCATTACCTGATATAAGGAGAGAGAATAGATACAAAATATAACAACATATCTAGTGTACCCAATTACTGCTGAATGTTCCATACCACTGATGGTCCTCAGCTACCACGACGTTACCTCTCCCACTGTACATCTCCAAAGCTAGTTCTAAATTGATTGCATGTCTGCCATTTTACTGTTGCCTTTGGTGCATGCAAAAGAGAAGTCTTCAGTGACTTTTTGCAAGTAAGGATTTTTCATGGCTATGCTGTAAGGTCCCGATTTCTTCTCTATTTCATCAAGGCTTTCTGCTTTATTTAGCAGTTGCATTGCTTTATTAAAATGTTTTCTGGCACCTTTAGCGAAGTTAAAATTGTGTAAACTGCAATAATTTAATTTAGGAAATCAATACTCAGGATGTTTAGAATTTATTTTATAAGTGATACGCTATTCACTAAAAGTTCTGTATTATTTATCATAATTAGGTGCATGTGATTTTTAGAAGAGTTATCCTGCACACTTTTCCAGAAATCTAAAGTCTTTGACTTTAAAATGTCAACTTTCATTACCTGATATAATGATAGATACTAAATACAAAATATAACAAAGTATCTAGTGTACCCAATTACTGCTACAGTTTCTATACCACTGATGGTCCTCAGCTACCGCAACGTTAACTCTCCCGCTGTGCATTGCCCATGCTAGTTCTGAATTGATTGCATGTCTGCCATTTTACTATTGCATTTGGTGCATGCAAAAGAGAAGTGTCATGAATCTGCAGTAATGTTTCATGCCCTGACTGTTTGCTTACCTCTCGGGTCTGTGTATCAGCTTTAAGGAAACGTTCAACATTTTCATGATTGTTTGTTGATGGACTCTAGTCCTAACTGTTCATTTCATGCATTTAGATTTATTCATTATGGTGGTTTGATATTGTGGTGATTTATACATGAGCGCCATATTTTATGTTTGCATTTTATGATTTGAGATGTATTTTCCCTTTTATAAAAGGAGCAGCCACATTTTTTAGATAATTAATTTATTAATTCATTCATTAATTCATCGCTATACACTGGTAATATTTTTACATAGAGGGTGGCAGTTGATTATTGGTGAGGATAGTGTGCTCCATCATAATAGATATAGATAAGGCATGGGAAAAAACTCAGAAGAGTTAAGAGTGGACAAGGGAGCAAGGGATATAAAGTCCCAGGAGAGAACCTTCTGAGTACAGCCTTATGGTTTCAATTTTTTGCATTACATAAATCAAAAAGGTGATATAGGACCAATACTTACATTGGGTTTGCAAGACACTCAGTCTGGATAATAGGGCTTGCAGGGAATGTTTCTGTCTGTATGTAAATAGAGGTTAGGCCCACTGTTTTTCAGATGATCCAGTGCTGAGAAGGTGGATTCTAATGAAAGATGTTTGTGAGGAAACAAGCCACTAAAAATGGCTACTGATCTGCAGAGGCACTTGTATAGAAGACAATACTTGAGATACATTTTTGAACCAAACATTGGTCCTTGTGTGACACACTATGACAGCTACAGAAAAGATGGCCGCTCATCAGCCTTAAAGTGTCCACCCACACCTTCCTGATTATGTGGCTGTTGTTAGTGCCACTAAATGCATTGACAGCGTTTTATATGTATTCCATATCTGTAAGGGCCTATCTTTGATGGAACCTGAAAGCTAGAGGAGATTACTGTTGTAGCGGTGTCTAATACAGTGATTTCCAGCTTTCATAGTGATTCCACAGGTATGACAGATACTGTATATACTTACATTCGTCCAAGCTGGACCAATTTTACTAATTAAGAATTGCCATACCTGGAATTCATCTTGATACTAAACATACAATGCTTAATTTACATTGCCCCTTCTATTTCTGTATGTGAATGATGACACGCTATTTATTTTAATGAAAAAACGAAAACTCTAAGTACCTCTTTCCTAATCGATATACAGCGGTCACATGACCCAGATCTTTCCCAGCCTGTCTGCAGGGAAATATCAGCAGGAGGAACTTCTAGTCCTTTGCTACTTATCACATGTTGGAAAAGAACAGCCTTTGGAATACAGAAAAAATATAAATAATTCATATCAATAAATTATTTTAAATTGTCATACAAATATATATTTGAAATCAATTATATATTTTTGTGTTAAAAACATGGTGTAGGCAGATTTCTGCCAGTCACGGGCTGTGTCACGCCCCTCCAGCCTGTGTCTTAGAATTAAAGGGAGGTGAAGCCATCATTAAAGGATAAGTTCACCTTTTTTTTCTAAATTCCAGCCATTCCTCCTCCATTCCCACTAACCAGCTAAACACAATGGGGGGGGGGGGGGGGGGGTTTTT
>BLSH010429385.1:248978-263020 GCA_018402905.1 Glandirana rugosa | reverse complement strand
AGACTACCCTGCAGTAGAGGTAGATCTGAAAGCGAGGCTTGAAGAACTCGTGGAGCGCAGCGTGGAAGGGATGACATCAATAGAGGTGCAGAGGACGGTCTATGTGGACAGCTTTACCCCGGATACCTGCATACTTAGACATGCCTGTTTTAAGCATTAACCATGTGAGCTGCTAAATGTTGTACCTTCATTAAATGCAACAATATTGCTACATTAAGGCCTCATACACACGGACGTTTTTTGACGCCGGCGTTTTCTGGCGTTTTTTGCAGCTCTCCATGTTAGTCAATGGCCCCATAAAAATGCCGACGTTTTTGAGCTGTAGATGACGTCGGCATTAGTGAGCTGAAACTAGAACCCACGGCCAGCGCGTTCTGAGGCTGTAATGTTTTGGCATTTTTTGACGCCGACGCCACAAAATGCCAACAAACGCCACCTAATATTATACCGGCGTTTTCCGGCGTTTTTTGACGCCAACGTTTTTAGGTTGAAAAATAGCAGAGGGATGATTTTTTAAAAAAAACGCCTATTGACACCTACGCTCACTAACGCTCAAAAACGCCGATGCATAACGCCGAAAAACGCCGACTTTTTTTCCTTGACGTCGGGCCCGACGTTTTGTTTATTTTTTCAGAAACGTCCGTGTGTATGAGGCCTTAGAGGCACCTCTCTTCTCTTTTATACTCAGTTGTGATGTGACTCTACTTGTACATCAAGACATCTCTGGTTTATCAAGTCAAAATTTTACAACAATTTTTTGCTTTTCTTGCAGAACACTCTCAAACCAAGTTAATTTTGAATTCAAGGTTTTCTGTACTTCCATTACAGATCTGCTTCCTTGAAGGAAAACATACTCCACTGTATATCCAACAGAACCAATTCTCAAATCTACTGGTTCAGCGCCATCACACACATGGAATACCTTCATGAAAGGAAAGGATTGGATTATGAACAGTTGCAATGACATCAGCAGCTCATCAATTGACGTTACCTGTTTCTTGGGCTCTTTCTTGAAATCAGCTACACTAGGTTACAACACTTGATTCCTATTTCTCGTTGCACAATTTGTATTATGAAGTGACTATTGAGTGAGTCACAGTGAGTTACTGATCTCCTCATATCAAACGAGGTTTCATAAAAAATAATGCCTATACACGGCATTCATCTCTCTGAACAGATGGCATATATTTAATTAGGCCTAATAAAACAACAAACGTGCCATACATGACATTATGGAAAATAATTGTCGATCATGCGAATCAGTATCATACAATGACAAACCAATGACTTTGTAAAAGTCAGCTGCCAATCGCACTAAACTTTGAGATTACCAAATAGCGATCCTGTAAAAATAAAGGTTGTTTTATGGGAAAAAGCTATTGCTTTATTACGTTGTTTTTACTGGGGCAATCCCTCTAATGATTTTACACAATGCACTATAAAGTCCTTTGGTGCCAAGCCAACACAACAGACCCATGTGTTTTTTATATATATATAAATGTACAGTATATATAACTGCATCTGCTTATACTATGATATTGATCCAATAAAAAGAACATTACACAGCCTGCGGTGCATGCATTGCCTGGGTCACTGGCTTTTTACTAACAGATGTTTAGCTATACAAGAGCAGTCTCATTAGTCACTGGCTGTCTGCTTGTACCTTAAACCTGTCAAAACAAGAATGGATATGGATGCCTGGTGTATGGAGCTTGTGTTTATATTCAGGGAAAGCCATTATGGCTACAGAAATCTAAACCAAGCATTTCTGCTTTAGTTTAGCCTTTCAGTTACACTCAAACCAATGAGCAAATCTACGTATTAAAGTGTAAGTAAACTTAAAATCTATTTTTTAATATGTGGGTCATCATGTCTTACTGCATACATTTTATTAATAAAATCAGTTTTTTGGAATCGTGTGCAGTTTCTTTCTTGGCGATCCTGTCTGTAACATTACTTCTTGTTTTATGCTGACAATGCTAAGCCAATGTCTTGCAATTAGCAGCAGTGTTGTCAGCCTGCTGGGAGACTCCTTCAGGTGGCTGCTGGGCTGCCTATTAGGTCTGCAGGAGGCATGTGTACACCTAATGGGCAGCCCAATGGTTAATTTAAGAAATGCACATAGGAGCAGCCATGTCTCTTGGAGAGAGTTCAATAATTGGCTATTTTGGCTGCATTTCTTACTGCATCAAGTCACCTTTTCTCCTGGTTCAGGCCCTTAGCTGTTTATACTTCCTGAAGAGCAAGAATGCCTACACATACAAAATAACATTAAAATTCTTTCAGGCAGGGATGGCAGTTAGGACGGGTATACATGGTGTAAATTTCTTCCTGCAACATGAAATTCACATGATTCCCCGATCAACACAGACAGTGCTGATAGGTGAATTCCTCCTGCTGAGCAATTGTTTGTGCCCGGCAGGAAAAACCACCCCCGCCAGGAGGAGACGGCTATAGGAGCCACTAGCGATAATCATAAGAGAATCCAGGAGGTTGGCTGTACCCAAGTTGGTCAAACGATCAACTTGGTACATTAAGCCTGCCCATTAACGGTTCGAAGCTCTCTCAGTGCCCACCAGAAGCATGAGGCTATTATATTGAATTGTTCACACAAGATGTAAAAACCGATGGTTCGGCTGCATTTTTACTGCCCTACCAAATGCCTACCTTCAAAGGAGCATGGTGGCAGCTCAGGTGAGTACACATTGGCGCTGTACTTTGCAATTTTAACTTGGCAGGCAGAGTTTGGCAAGCAGTGGTGCCTGCTTCCTTGGTATGTGTTTTACTGCTGAGACCATTACATGAGAAGTGATCCAGTGACCCCTTTATGGGGCAAGCCATTCAATAGAGAGTGAGGCTTGAGGCTTGCTGAGGTGTGAGAGGAGAGCTGGAGCCATCCATCAATTCATCCATGCGGGATTTGTCATCTTTTAAATGCTGATTTAAACCTCTTGAGTTGTGGGGAGTAAGGATTTGGTGAGCGGCATTGTAATCACTTTTTGGTTGGTGCGCAGCAGCTGCATGAAGATTTTGCACACTTTTGGTGGACTTTGATATTTCCTTTATAATACTTTATTATTTTTTGGTTTGTTTGTTATACACTATATATTGAATTTAAACACAAATTTTTTTGTTTTTAGTAAAAAAAAGTTGTAAAGGGTTCAAAACTGTTTCATTCTATCCACAATTTAAAAAGTTGACACTTGGCTTGTGTGCCAAAAATAGGCATACAACATATCTCGCTGGAAAGAGAGAAGAAATTTGCCCATCCTTGTTCAGATTGCCTACTAACCAGAATTTGCTACTAGCAATGGCAGATTGCCATACTTGAATCCTTCTCTTTGCACAGACTTACTCACAGATAGAGTGTATCTGTGTGATAATGAACATCTCATACCAACAAGGTATTTATTATTGCAAAATATATGGGCAGAAATGGTTTTGATAATCACAAGCTTTTCTATTCATTACTGGTCTGCCTTCTATGGCCTAAGACCTAACTACAACTATCAAATAGTCTAGACATGTATGCTGCAGAAGGAGCCGGGATCTTTGGGGAAGCTATCTAAAGTCTAAAATGAGCTGTAAATTCTTTGATGTCTGGGGATCATTTATCCAAACCTTACCTGTAAGCACCTAACAGTCAATAGTGCAATGTGTCCAATATACCCAATACAGGCAATCCCTGAATTACAAACATCCGCCTTACATATGACTCCTACTTACAAACGGAGGGAAACAACAGGAAGTGAGAGGAAATCTATCCCTAGGAAGGTAAAATTAAGAGTTACCATGGGAAAAAGGTATCTCCACTGAAGGTTTATTCCCAACCCTTGTTTCTACAACAACCCATCATTTTCAAAATCCAATTGTCACAGGGACAGAAAGTGAGGTGAGATCTTCTGAACAGAGGCACAGACAGTAAAAACAAATGCAACAGGGGTGGTTAACTTTTCCCTACGCTATCCAAAAAAAAAACTTAAAAATGATTTTTTCATCTGAAGTTACACTTAAGGCTGGGTTCAAACTAGCTGGGGCTGCGGCTCGCAGTAGGAGGTCTAGTGCGTCCCTGTTCTCCATTTCAGGGAAGACTCAAGTCTGAAATTTTGCCTGATTTCGGACCTCAAATAGAGCCAAAGATGCACAGGACCCTTTTCCAGTGTGGACCACCGCTGCCGTCCGGGAGATGTGTGAACCAGCTCCATTGAGAGTCGGTCACACTCTCCTGTCATGCGAATTGGAATGCGGGAAAACCCGCATCCAATTTGCATAAGTGTGAACCCAGCCTAAAAATGTACCTGTTCCAACATACATACAAATTCAACTTAAGAACAAACCTACAGAACATATCTGGTTTGTAACCCGGGGACTGCCTGTAGTACCAAACCAAAATGCTATCCAATGACCTCCTACTAATCTTTTATCCTCCACCTTATTTGAAATATGCTTTAAAACCCAGTAATCTAGGTCTACCCCTTTTCATCTCTACCTGCTTCTTATTTAACCGACTTCTGCCCACTCTGACACTTATTGTAACTCATTTCTAGATCTTGCTTTACTGGTTTATTTTTTCAACCATGCTCACCAATCGTACATTGTCATTCTTATTTTTTCTTTGGCCAAATGCTGGGCTTACGAATGTTAAGTGCATTCTCACTTTATAAAATAAAGTAAAAAATGAGAAGCATATGAAGGGGCACAAGTCTCCAAGGCCCTGAATCCAAAACCCAAGACAGTCCCTGGATGTCATTACACTTGGCAGCTTTGCAGAGGGAAGGAGGAAGATGACAGTGGAAATCTCTTACCTCCTTAGCTTGGTTTACAAACTTCATCTTAGCACCAATCAAGGGGAATTATGAAATATGAAGAATATTCCTCAAGCCATTAAACAGGTGTCACTTTACAAAATTGCCAGCTCCCCCATCATGTTTAAAACTGTGTTAAATGTTCCCTGCTTTCCTACCCCAGATGTTATGTTTATACGCCATTAATCCCAATGGTAAGTCATGGATGTATATAAAGTACACCTGTTACATATAGGCTCGAGGCAAGCTTATTGTAAATTGATGGATGTGCAGATTCACTAGGAAGAAGTGAGCTCTCTGAATCATGATATGCCATAGCGATGTCCCTACATCCCTATTAGTTGGTAAGTCCCATCCTTGGGAATATCAGAGCAGCCCATTATAATGGTAACCTCTATTATATGAGTAATATTTTACACGAAGGTATAACACAATCCTCTTTTTAAGCTGGGGGTCTACCGGTTGCTTAGAGCAGCCTTTTTCAACCAGGGTGCCCAGGCATCATGTGGTGCCATGAGGATTCTTCAGGGGTGTCTTGGCAAAATGCCTAAAAATTCCCCAATAATTGTATACAAGCTGGTGTGTGGATGGAGGCTGTCTTTTAGTTACACTAAGTCACAGGTTTTCATGGTGCACCATTACAACCTTCTAGCTGCCTGCATCCTAATGACCAATGGCGTCATCAGTTGAGAAGGAGGATGTCGGTTGCCTGCATAGCATCCTTGTTTGACCTCCTCTGCCTCTCTCCATCAGCACTGGGGTCACATTAGTTGAGTGATGGAGAAACATTGGAATACTAGTCAGTACCAGTTTGCAAAAGTGTAAATCACCTCTAACGTTAGGTTTCCTACTTGGAGTGTGTGCATCATCATGTAACACTATTAGAATAGGTTTTACTTTATAGAATGGGGTGCCTTGAGATTGTCCATCATTTTTAAAGGGTGCCTTGACTGAAAAAAGAGCAAATAGTGTAAATAGTGTCACCAGCACAACAGGATCTTCAAATGAGTCCAACCTTTAATGAGATGATCACATTGTGACTGAAAAAAGGTTGAGAAACATTCGCCTAGAGGACCAGTAAGTTAAGACACGGACCCATTAGCTTCATAAGCCAAGTTCCCTTACTTGCAAGACCCTTGGTGGTCTCACTGTCTGGGGCAAGTCCCCTTTCCGCTTTAAAAAAAAAAAAACAGCCCTGCAATAGATATAGAGGTATTCAAGGCTAAACTTCAAATATGATCCTTATTGCATACTTAAAGCGGTAGTAAACCCATCCATTTAACAGTTTAAAAAACAGTTACATTTCTGGCATGTGCCGGAAATGTAACACTCCTATTGGTTGTGCTCTAAACCAAACTGTCAAACCATCCAATGGCTGGTGTCATAGCTGATCACATATGCAGCATCATGACAGCTGTAGATTAAACAGAGGTCAAGATGCCAGCTTCCTTGGCTGAAAATTATACTATCACTTTAAATTGGTCCAGCTTGGAACAATGTAATAATGCATATATCATATCGAAGGGCCAAAGAGATAGCTGAGAATTTTGCACTACTACAGTGATAGCCGCAATTTTCCACATCCTATGTGAGCAGCTTGCCCTCTGCACGCTGACCACAGGAAGTCACCCTTATGTCACTGCTGCCATTTTTTCAATGAATACAAGGTGTTCTCTGATTGGATGAGATAAAGAGGATACCCCATACCTCCTCTCCACCTTGTTAAATCAAAGAACAGCTTGAATTCATATAACAAATACTGGGCATTCTATGAATGCCAGTAGTGTTGCGCAAACACCCCCTGTCGTCAGTGTGCAGAGGTGAAGTCACATGCACAGGATCTGGAAGATTGAGGCTATCACTGTAGTAGTGCCGGCTATAACAGCGATCATTGGCTTCCCCAGTGGCCCCTTAGAGATGAAATATACTTACTTATATTGGTTCAAGCTGGGCCAGTGTAAGCATGCAATAAAGATCAATCCCGGAGTTCAGCTTTAATTAAAGCCCAGCTCCAGCCAAAATGGTATTCTAGTTTTTGATAGAAGGGGTCACAAATAGTATACAATATATGACAGAATTATGAACCCACCCCCACTTTGTCTCTCTCATCCCAAAACAAGAATGAAGAAGAAACCATGTCCCTGGGTTCTAATATCTCCCTACTGTAATATAGACATTTCCCATCCCTTTCTGTTCCTTTGACACTGTCATGGCACCATGAAGGAAGAAGAAATGTCCCTAGTAGGGACAGAGCAGGCAATAAAAACCTGACAGAGGCTCTAACTCTCCACCACACTATCCAAAACGAAGATTCAATACAGGGGTACAAATACGACATTTGGTTTAGCCGTATCAAGTCTTTGAGCATTTATGGATTCCACTGGCCACATTATTGATTTATCTGGCCACTGGAATGAATGAAGGCATAATTGCTAAACTCGTCTTACGCTTAAGTAAATTTAGGGAGTCAAGCATATTTTCTACCCAAAGGCTCCTCTCCTGAAAGTGCTGGTCATGGGATTTTTTTCTGCCTGTCAACACTCCTCCCCTAATACACCTGTAAATGTTTATGTGCTTCAAAAAACGACAATACTCAGTCTCATGCGGTAAGCCCTAACGCAATTACAGTCTCTTATTTTGACACATATGAATGGATAATGCACACCTCATTGCTTTCCAAAGACTGGGGAGGTCCGAAAGCACTAACTGCATAAAACAAAACAGAGGGCGCATAGGCCTAGTGCATTATCCTCAATGAATGTCTTTAATAAATAAACTGAGGTAAGTATCATACTCGCAAATCATAGCTTATCATAAAATTATCAACTTAAGTCCATGTAGGAGTCTTAACATCACAAAGGACTATCTTGCAGAAACATAGGCTAACACATTTCAAGGATTCCCTCTTCCTCAGAACCAACCCTGAGGAAGAGGGAAACCTTGAAACGCGTTAGCCTATATTTCTGCATTGGTTAAGGATAATATGCTAAGCCTATGCATCCTCAGTTTTGTGCGCATGGACACCTAGGCAAGCATTTACAGGCAGAAAAAAAAAGTCAAACACTGGCAAAAGAGGCAATTTTTTAAAGCCCTGTTACATGAGCCCTAAGGAATATGTGTATATGATCTCATGGCTTGCTGTGCATCAAAGCTGATTTAATAAGACCTACATAGAGTAATGCTGGTGTTTAGAGTATATTTAAACATATCAACGTAATTTTACATGTTCATCAATTTGGCACATTAATCGTGGATACTGCACATTGCCTTAGTAAATGAGACATACCCATAGATTCAGTGCACTTTCAGAAAGTATTAATGCAGCCCTATGAAGCCTCTAATGCTTTATAACTACCAGCAAATTGTCACAAGATGGGTTTCCCATCATTTGCAATAACTGTAATTAGGAAAACTGTTATTAAGTTTTTGCATCTGATAAATTAATATTTTCTGACAGGCTTGCTTCTAGTAAGTAACATCAGCGCACATATACACAGTGGGGAAAATGCATTTTTGATCCCCTGCAGATTTCATAAGTTTGCCCACTTACAAAGAAATTAAGTGTCTATAATTTTTATCATAGGTGTATTTTAAATGATAGAGACAGAATATCAACCAAAATCCTGAAAGAACACATAAAACAAATGCTATAAATTAGGTTGCAATTCAGTGAGTAAAATAGGTACTTGATCCCCAAGCAAAACATGACTTAGTACTTGGTGGAGAAACCCTTGTTGGCAAGCACAGAGGTAAGACATTTCTTGTAGTTTGTTACAAGGTTTGCAAACATCTCAGGAGGAATTTTGGTCCACAGATCTTCTCTAAATCCTTAAGGTTTCTTGGCTCTCTCTTGGCAACTCGAAGTTTCAGCTCCCTCTGTACATTTTCTATAGGATTTAGGTCTGGAGACTGGCTAGGCCACTCCATTACCTCAATGTGCTTCTTTTTGAGCCACTCCTTTGTTGCCTTGGCGGTATGTTTTTTTTGTCATTGCCATGCTGGAAGACACATCCACGACCCTTCTTGAGGGTTCTGGCTGAGGAAAGAAAGGTTCTCATCCAAGATTTTAAAATACATGGCCCAGTCCATTGGCCCCTCAATGTGCCAAAGTCGGCCTGTACCTTTAGCAGAAAAACAGCTTCAAAGCATAATGTTTCCACCTCCATGCTTGACTATCGGGATGGTATTCTTAGGGTCATAGTCAGAATTTTGCTTCTTCCAAACACAGAAAATTTAGTTAATGCTAAAAAGCTCAATTTTGGTCTCATCTGAACACAGCACTTTCTCCCAATCTTTCTCTGAATCATTTAGATGTTCATTGGCATGATTGTACATGTGCCTTCTTGAGGAGGGGGACTTGCCGTGTTTGGAGGAAGAGAAATGCTGACTATGATACTAAAAACACCTTCTCTACAGTCAAGCATGGGGGTGGAAAAATTCTGCTTTGGGGCTGTTTCTCTGCTAAAGGTAAAGGCGGATTTTGCCACATTGAGGGGCCAATGTACAGGACCATGTATTGCAAAATCTTGGATGAGAACCTTCTTCCCTCAACCAGAACACTGAAAATGGGTTGTGGGTGGGTCTTCCAGCATGACAATGACCCAAAACATACCACCAAGGCAACAAAGGAGTAGTCCAAGAAGAAGCACATTAAGATCATGTAGTGGCCTAGACAGCCTCCAGACCTTAATCCTATAGAAAATATATGGAGGGAGCTGAAACTTCATGTTGTCAAGTGACAGCCAAGGAATCTTAAGGATTTAGAGGAGATCTGTAAAGAAGAGTGAACCAAAATCCCTCCTAAGATGTGTGCAAACCTGGTAACCAACTACAAGAAAAGTCTTACCTCTGTGTTTGCCAACAAGGGTTTCTCCACCAACTACTAAGTCATGTTTTGCTTGGGGATCAAATAATTATTTTACTCACTGAACTGCAACTCAATTTATAACATTTGTATCATGTGTTTATTTCTGGATTTTTGGTTGATATTCTGCATCTATCATTTAAAATACATCTATGATAAAAATGATAGACCCTGATAAATGATAAAACCCTTCTACAAAATCTGCAAGGGATCAAATAATTACTTTCCCCACTGCATATATATATATATATATATATATATATATATATATATATATATATATATATAGATACATATAAATATATGGCTTGACTTCAATGCCCTTCGTACCAAACCCCAATTTTGGATTTAAAAATTCTACTCCCTCAGCTAGTGTTATTAGCGAAAGTGCCCTGTCTATATTTAAGGGAAAACTATACTAAGGAAGTATGGGAGCTGCCATTGGTGCCAACACCAGTTCTCTGGCTGCCATGATTATCCAATAAGTTTCTGTGCTTTTGAGGAGCTGAGGCATAATAAGGCTGATGTCAGAAGAGCAATAGGATTGATAAGAGCCCGCTTTCCTTCTCCTATGGACTTGCTCCTTCATTGAGTAGAACAGTGACGTGGTGCTCCATCACTGCTCCCTTGCTAGTACTGCAGATTCTGCATTTGTATCGGTCACCAAGGGAGTGACTTCCATTATGAGAAGTGTTTACCTCTCCTTCATGATCCTGCACATTTTTAGCTGCTGATTTGACCCTCTAAAAATTTGCCTGAAGTTGACCATATATGTTACAATCCCATTGTACCATTTCTTTTAGATCTGTAGTGCAAGGGCCTGTCTGAATAGATTCAAGAGTGTTGAATTACCAAAGGCAAATAGGCAGTTTACTTTGCAAGGAAAATTACATTTTGCAAGGGTTATACCCCCACAGCCTGGGGAATAAGTTGAAGTTCTATTGACTTTCATCATCCAATCATTTTCAAGCAAACATACAGTTTTTTTTTATTTTCCTTGCACATGATTAGGGATTATTTGCAAAGCAAAATTTCACCAAATTCACTAAGTTCTGTGGGAAATTCCTAAGTGAACAGTCTATTGGCCTTTAGTAAATCAACCCAAAAGTGAATGGATTGTTTAGGTAGGTCCTTACATTGCATAGATATTGGTAAATCTAAAGAAGACATAGGTGTGTGCAAAGGGTGTGCCAGATGTGCCTGGGCATACCATACAAACCTTGTACGCATTAGCATTATCACTCTGTGTGCAAGCGGGGAGATGGGAAAGATCACCCTCTTATTGGGTCTGCCATCAGAGACGTGCATACGCACTTCTCTCTCACTGCGCCGGCAGGGAGATCAATGTGCCTGGGTCATATATATGTAGACACACACATGCATGAGTGTTTGAACTTTGGCGTGCACACCCTAATGCAATAGGTTGCGCACACCTATGAAAGAAGATGTGTGTATCTAATGGGGGGTATGTGCAAAATGTATCTCATACTTCTAAAGAGACTAAGTTGCCCATAATAGTCCAATGTGTCATTAGGTATTTTCAAATTGCTACATAAAAAGTCAAAACTCAAGTGTCTGCTATAGAGAAGTAAAATGCTTGAATTAAAACATTTTAACATAAACATGAAGGTATGTTTTATCAATCAATGAACCTGATCAGTTGCTATTAGTTGTCACACCCTCATTGTTTTTACTGATCTGCCTTACTGGTGTTTATCTCTTTTAAATAATGTACAATTCTTGATGAAATGCATGTTGCTTGCACATTCCCAGGTTTATGGAGAGCAATGTACAATACCTCTCCCTATTCTGACTCTTCTGCTCTAATAAAAAGATAACATCTGATTGGTTGCTGTGGATTGGTACACCCTTATTGCTCTATGACAGTGATTCTCAACTCCTGTCCTCAGGGCCGGTTCACACTTGAGCGGCGCAACTTGCCAGGGCGAAGCAAGTCGAGGCGATCTCAACGCGGCTTGTCAGGAGACTTCTATCATAGAAGTCAATGCAAGTCACGCTGAGATCGCCCCGAAAATAGTGCAGGAACTAATTTTCTAAGTCGGAGTGAAGCGATTCGCTACTATTAGAATGGTTCCATTGCACAGCACTGAGGCGACTTGTCAGGGACTCAAGTCGCCTGACAAGTCGCCTAGATGTGAACGGGCCCTAACAGGCCAGGTTTGCAAGATAACTGAAATACATTACAGGCTCAGTGATTGCAGTATTCTAGTCTGCATCTCCCCAAGGTAATACTTAAAATCTGGCCTGTTAGTGGGTCCTGAGGACCGAGTTGAGAACCACTGCTCTATGAGCTGCCTAAATGCTGGAACCCATAACACCAGATCCATCATCACTTCTGCAGTGAGCTGAAGCTGGTTGCCACGGCTTATTGCAGATTGCACATTCATGAGCCAATTAACCTGCCAGAATGTCTTTGGAGTGTGGGAGGAAATCCACGCAAGCACAAGGAGAACATGCGAACTCTAGATCCCTGCATGGCAAGTGATCCTAGTGCTGCAAGGCAAGAGAGGGCCAACACTATGCCACTGTGCTGTCAATAGACCTATCCTAGAAACTGTGTCCAGCAATCTGCCTGGATTGAGCACATGTGTGGTTTATACAGAAGTCCACTGACCCACTGCATGTCTTTGGAGTGTGGAAGAAAACCCACGCAAGCACAGGGAGAACATGCAAACTCCAGATATCCACTAAACCGCTGTGCTGCATATACATATATATATTAGGGTTGCTACCTCATCCCTTTAAAACCGAACACATATTAATTACACAGGTTCTGTGGCTGATTAAGTTGGTAATTAATTCACTTGGTACCTTATATGCATTAAATTAGCATCAGAACCTGTGTAATGGACCGCCCCACATACATATACTGCAGCGGACGGCTCCTTAGTGCAAAATCACATACCTGTACGTGATCTCTTCCATCGGCTGGAGCCGCGCTCCCGCTGTGATTGGATACAGCAGGTCCAACGGCCACGATGGTCGTCGGCCAACCGAAATCGTTCGGGAATGACAGAACGGCGGTCTGCCTATGTAAACAAGGCAGAACGTCACTCTGTCAGCAAGGGAGAGAGAGATCTGCGATTCCTGCTAATCAGGAACAGAGATGTGTCTCTTCTTCGAGTGAGTCCATCCCCCACACAGTAAGAAAGCACACCAAAGGAACACAGCCAACCCCTTGATTGCCCTGATGTTAACCACTTCCCTGCCAGTGTCATTTATACAGTGACAGTGCATTTTTTTTTAGCACTGATCAGTGTATTGGTATCACTGGTCCCCAAAAAGTGTCCCTTGTGTCAGAATTGTCTGCCGTTATGTCACAGTCAGTAAAAAGCGCTGATCACCACCATTACTAGTAAAAACAATAAAAAAAATAAAAAGTTCATCAATCTATCCCATAGTTTGTAGACGCTATAACTTTTGCGCAAAGTCAATATACGCTTATTGGGATTTTTTTTGTTTATAGAGCAAAAAATAAAAACCGCAGAGGTGATCAAATACCACCAAAAGAAAGCTCTATTTGTGGGAGGAAACAAGGCATCCATTTTATTTGGGTACAACGTCGCATGGCTGCACAATTGTCAGGTACAGTAACGCAGAGTCGTATCACAAAAATGGCCTGGTCAGGAAGGGGGTTAAAACTTTCTGAGCTGAAATGATAAATATGTGTTCAGTTTTAAAGGGATGAGGTGGCAAGCCTAATATATATATATCCTAGAAATGGTGTCCAATAATCTGCATGGAGTGAGTACACACATGATTTAGATAGGAGCAAATGGACCTATCAGTATGTCTTTGGAGTGAGGCAGGAAGCACAAGCACAGGGAGAAAATGCAAACTCCATGCAGGTATTGTTCTGAATGAGATTCAAACCTAGTGCTGCAAGGCAAGAGTGTTAACCACTAAGGCACTGCAAGCATGCACACACTAGTGCCTAATGACCTACCAGCATGTGTTTGGTGTGTGGAATGAAATCCATGCAAGCATGGGGGGGCGCATGCCAACTCCAGTCCCCTACATGGCAATGGATCCTACTGCTGCAAGGCAAGAGAGTGCTATCAACTAAGTCACTATGCTAACCGTATACATATCCTAGAAACTGTCCAGTAATCTGCATGGAGTGAACACACATGCGATTTAGATGGGAACCAATGGACCAACAAGTATGTCTTTGGAGTGTGACAGGAAACACAAGCACAGGGAGAAAATGCAAACTCCATGCAGGTATTGTCCTGGATGGGATTTGACCCTAGTGCTGCCCCCTGACCTCAACCGTACGCGGGGGGGTACGAACGTACCTAAAGTAAGGTGTGTGGTTTGTGTACGACCATCCAGTAATCCGTGATCACACA
>BLSH010429385.1:216543-240898 GCA_018402905.1 Glandirana rugosa | reverse complement strand
TATATATATATATATATATATATATATATATATATATATATAAATATATATATATATATATATATATATATATATACACACACAGATTCTCACAAAAGTGAGTACACCCCTCACATTTTTGTAAATATTTCATTATATCTTTTCATGTGACAACACTGAAGAAATTACACAATGTGAAAACAAAAAAAATAAAAAAATAAAAATAACAAAAAAAATAAAAATAAAAAAGGGCAGACTTGATGGACTTCTCAGTCTTTTTCTGCTGTCACTTTTCTATGTTTCTATGTTATACACACACACTAATTACAAACAAACAGATCACAGGTGAGGATGGTTACCTTTAATAGCCATTCAGACCCCTTTGTGTCAACTTGTGTGCATGTTATCAGGCCAAAATCACAAGGGTATGTAAACTTTTGATCAGGGTCATTTGGGTAGTTTCTGTTATCATTATGATTTAAAAAGAGTAAACACAGTTGATTGATAATAAATGGCTACAGCCAAACACTAACCATGTGTGAAAGAAAAGTTTTTGTGTTATCATTCAAATTCTCTAAAAAATGGCCAAGAAATAATAAATTCTACCAGGGTATGTAAACTTATCAGCGCAACTATATATATATAGTAAATGTAAACAAACATTTTAAAATGTACTAAAACAAGGACATCAGTAGAGCAGTGGATGGTGTCAGTAGAGCACTGAACGGTGTTAGTGGAGCACTGGACGGTGTCAGTGGGACAGTAGATGGTGTCAGTAGAGCAATCGACTTTATCAGTAGGGAAGAGGACAGTGTCAGAAAGGGCAGAGATTGGTGTCAGTAGGGCAGTGGATGGTGGATGGTGTCAGTCAGTAAGAAGTGGACTTTGTCAGTAGGGCAGAGGTAGGTGCCAGTAGAGCAGAGGTTGGTGTCATAAGGGCAGTTGATGGTGTCAGTAGTTTTTTTTTAATTTATTTATTTTTTATTATTTTTTATAATTTATTTTTTTATTATTAGTGAAATATTAGGGTTCTAAACAGACCCCCAGGGTCTGACCTATGAGACAGTGAAAGGGACTGAGGGCAGAGCTTCTCCAGTCCCTTTCTTTGCAGCCTCAGCTGCACTGGACAGTGAATGAATGGGAAGTGCTTTGTGCTGAGCGGCCTCCTGTTCATTGACAAATTAAAGCATAGTAAACACACTATACTGTTCAGTTATGAATTAACACGGTGAGTGATTGGTACCGATCACTCACTGAGTTTATTCAGAAAAGGAAGGGGCCTGTTCCCCCAGAGATTGTAAGGAGTTCCTTGGGCAATTGCTGACCTCTAGAGAAGTTTCCACTGACCCCTATTACCATTTTAGCTATAAGAGAGGATTCTTTCCACTGACCACCAAATTAAGGGAGCAAAGCATCAATCACCTTATCTCCGGTTTAAGGTGGCATAAGGGGGCACCTTTCCACTGATCACCAGTGTAAGGGAGCACCTTCCCATTGATTACCATTGTAAGGGGGCATCTTTCTACTGATCACCAGTGTAGGGGGACATCTTTATATTGATCACCAGTTTGGGGGGCATCTTTCTACTGATCACCAGTGTAGGGGGCATCTCTCTACTGATCACCAGTGTAGGGGGGCATCTTTCTACTGATCACCAGCGTAGTGGGGCATCTTTCTGCTGATCACCAGTGTAGTGGGGCATCTTTCCACCGATCACCAGTGTAGGGGGCATCTTTCCACTGATCACCAGTGTAGGGGGCATCTCTCCACTGATCACCAGTGTAGGGTTGGATCTTTCTACTGATCACCAGTGTATGGGGGCATCTTTCTACTGATCGCCAGTGTAGGGGGCATCTTTCCACTGATCACCAGTGTAGGGGGCATCTTTCCACTGATCACAAGTGTAGGGGGCATCTCTCCACTGATCACCAGTGTAGGTGGGCATCTTTCCACTGATCACCAGTGTAGGGGGCATCTTTCCACTGATCACCAGTGTAGGGGGCATCTCTCCACTGATCAACAGTGTAGGGGGGGATCTTTCTACTGATCACCAATGTATGGGGGCATCTTTCTACTGATCGCCAGTGTAGTGGGGCATCTTTCTACTGATGACCAGTGTAGGGGGGCATCTTTCCACTGATCACCAGTGTAGGGGGACATCTTTCCACTGATCACCAGTGTAGGGGGACATCTTTCCACTGATCACCAGTGTAGGGGGCATCTTTCTACTGATTACCGGTATAAGGGGGCACCTTTCCACCGATCACCAGTGGAAGGGGCAGATCTCCACTGACCGCTAGAGTAAAGGGGCATTTTACCACTTTTCACGATCAGAGGGTAAGATCACCTGGGACTGTAGCTCAAGGTCTAGTGGCCAATGCAACAACATGGATGCGAGAGCAGTGTGAACACATGCAATAGTGTCGCCGGATCTAAGGGGCCGCCCTGTCTTCTCCAGAGCCACTGGTGGTGTGGATGTTGCTCTGCGGGGCAGCCCCCAGGTTACGGCCCTCTAGCACACCCGTGCAGGCACAGTGCAGCCAAATAGCATGCTGGAAGAACATGTGGTGCACATAGGAGCCTAAGCAGAGAAAGACACACACAGTAACAGGGAATACAGGAAACCACTGACAGAAACCAAAAGGAGTAAACTGCAAAGCCAGAGGGAAACACTGAGAACAAAGACAGGATCAAACAACACACAGAATGAGGGAATACTCAGAACAGCAAATGCCAGAGGAACAGAAGGGTCCGGCTTCAGCGTGGAGATACATTGCTCGAACACTAAGTCACAGGTTCACAGACTTAATAATACTATAAATATAAAAGAACAGGTGTTGGCGCCCTGTGGGAAAAAACCTTAAAGTGAAAGAATGAATAATAAGTGAATGTTTTTGGTAATGCAGCCCACTTAACTTCCAAGAGAAACACCTGGATTAAAATTGTGATAGTGATAAACACGTGTGTGGCGCTCACCTTCACCTAGTGCAGTGGTTCTCAACTCCGGTCCTCGGGACCCACTAACAGGCCAGGTTTGCAGGATAACTGAAATACATCACAGGTGATATCATTTGCTGCTCAGTGATTGCAGTATTCTAGTCTACATCTCCCCAAGGCAATACTGAAAATATGACCTGTTGGTGGGTCCCGAGGACCGGAGTTGAGAACCACTGACCTAGTGTAAACAAATATAAGAATATAAAATTATTGAATTCAATTAATCCATCAAAGTGTTCATAATACCACATTAAGTGCATTGTATCCAAAAACAATATGAAAGTCCCCTCAAGCTGATGGTCAGTAGAAAAATTCCCCTACACAGTGATGGTCAATGCAATAATGACCTCTTATACTGGTGATCAGTAGAAACATGCCCTCTTACTTTAGTTGTCATTAGTGTCGCGGTTCCGTGTACATTGATCTGACACCAGGCTTTACCTCCTGTTTGAGCTGTTCAGGTTCCTGCCAATCCGCCCTGAACCTAGGTATCATTAAGTCTGTGATAGTGATAAACACGTGTGTGGCGCTCACCTTCACCTAGCGTAAACAAATATAAGAATATAAAATTATTGAATTCAATTAATCCATCAAAGTGTTCATAATACCACATTAAGTGCAATGTATCCAAAGACAATATGAAAGTCCATTAAGTGATGATAAGTAGAGTTGAGCGAACCCGAACTGTAAAGTTCGGGTTCGTACCGAACTGTGGGGTGTCCGTGACCCGGACCCGAACCCGGACATTTGAAAAAAGTTTGGGTTCGAGTTCTGGGTTTGGGTATTTGATCACGCATGTTGAATAGTTGCAGGGCAGCCAATCAACAAGCGTTTCACTGGTTTGCCCTTAGAAGCCATCACAGCCATGCCTACTAATGGCATGGCTGTGATTGGCCAGTGCATCATGTGACCCAGCCTCTTTATAAGCTGGAGTCACTTAGTGCTGCATGTCACATGCTCTCTGGGTAGTGTAGGGAGAGGATGCTGCCAGCGCTGTGAGGGACAGATTGCAAATAGATAGATAGGTAGAGATTACTACTGCTACTGCTTTTAGGGACAGATTGCAGATCTCATCCTGCATTACAGAACAATCTGACTGGACTAGGTAGAGGCTACTGCTTAGAGGGACAGATTATTGTTCTAAAATTATCTTCTAGTTCTATAGGGTCAGGTTCCAGCTGTTGCTGTAAGGGACAGATAATTGCTCTAAAATCATTTTGCAGCCCTCTAGCATTTTCCAGGACTTTTTTACACTCATTTTTGTGCCAAAAAGTTTGGGTCCCCATTGAATTCAATGGGGTTCGGGGTAAAGTTTGGGTCAAGTTCTGTACCGAACCTGGACTTTTTCCCGAAGTTCGGCCAAACCCACTGTACCCTAACATCCAGGGGTTCGATCAACTCTAATGATAATGTAAAACAGAAATAATTCATCAAAAAAAAAAAAAAATGATAATAATTCCTTCTGTGATAAAAAAAAGTTCCTTCAACCGTGCTCAGAAAAAGTGCTATAGTACAACCAAAAAGTCCTTCTTGGATCTTGTTAGATCAGTGGTGCACCACAAACGTGCGACAGGGGTTCACACTCACCGAACAAAAGATGTATATACGCCCAATCAATATATGGTACTGCAAGCCGATCTTACATCAACCCAGATCAAATATAACTGCAATTCGATCTTACATCAACCAAGATTAATGATCATCCATCAAGAAAACTCGCTCATGGAAGCAAAATGACAAAATCTTCATTGCGCAACTCCATTTATTTAAAATAATGAAAACAGATAACATCTCTGCAAATATTCGCTCACATTTCATTGTGTCTGTATGCCGGCAAAAACAGTTCTCGGCATGTAGTGATGTGCATATGGATGCGGCTGGCTCCGTGCCTGTATGGCGTGCGTTCCACCGCTCCAATTGCCGGAACCACGGAAGTCGGATGTGGCGTCAGATGAAGGCGTGACTTCTATGCATTTCGTGTCCAATCAACACGTCATCAGAAAGTCACTTATCATATATATTGATTGGGCATATATACATCTTTTGTTCGGTGAGTGTGAACCCCTGTCACACATTTGTGGTGGAGCACTGATCTAACAAGATCCAAGAAGGACTTTTTGGTTGCACTATAGCCCTTTTTCTGAGCACGGTTGAAGGAACCTTTTTCTATCACAGAAGGAATTATTATCATTTTTTTTTTTTGATGAATTATTTCTGTTTTACATTATCATCACTTTATGGACTTTCATATTGCCTTTGGATACATTGCACTTAATGTGGTATTATGAACACTTTGATGGATTAATTGAATTCAATAATTTTATATTCTTATATTTGTTTACACTAGGTGAAGGTGAGCGCCACACATGTGTTTATCACTATCACAGACTTAATAAAAACCTAGGTTCAGGGCAGATTGGCAGGAACCCGAACAGCTCAAACAGGAGGTAAAGCCTGGTGCCAGATCAATGTACATGGAAACACGACACTACTGACAACTAAAATAAGAGGGCACGTTTCTACTGATCACCAGTATAAAAGGTCATTATTGCATTGACCATCAATGCGTAGGGGCATTTTTCTACTGACCATCAGTGTGAGGGGGCATTTTACAACTGATCACCAGTGTAAGGGTCATTTCTTCAAGTGATCACTAGTGTACGGGGCATTTTACCACTGATCACCAGTGCAAGAGGTCATTTTCCCACGAGGACCAATGTATGGGGGCAATTTACCACTGACCATCAGTACAAGGGTGCATTTTAGCACTAATCACCGGTTTAAGGGGGCATTTGTCCACTGACCAGCAGCATTAGAGGACATTTTCCACTGATTGCTAGTGTAAGGAGGAATTTTTTCACTGATCACCAGTGTAAGGGGGCATTTTTCCACTGTTCATCAGTATAAGGGGGCACTGTTCCATTGCTTGCCAGTGTAAGGGGGCACATCTCCACTAACTGCTAATGTAAAAGGGAATTCTACCACTGACAACCAAAGTAAGAGGGCGTGTTTCTCAGTTGTGGGGGGGGGGGGGGCGCTGCCTGCCTGGCCCTAATCTTCATGCAGGGTAATGGACGCATGGATTTCAATGGGGTTTGTTTTTTTCTAAGCACATAATTAGAGCTTCAGGCTCTAATTGGCTTAAAAAAAGGAAGAGCTCGGGGCACAGAGCCCACCCAGTTGTTTGACAATAGTGAATAAATATTTCCTATTGTCTTCTGATTCTCCTCTCGGCCAATCAGGAAGCGGGTCCTGAGACCCGATTGGTCAGGGAGTCTTAGGACTCCCTGGCCAATTGGGTCTCAGGACACACTTCCTGTTTGGGTCTCAGGACACACTTCCTGTTTGGCTGCCTCCTAAGGTAAGGTCTCTGATCGCTGCCTTCGCGTCCGTCTCCCACGGGGGGATGGGAGGGGTTTAATCGCAGCATTCATGTCCGTCTCCCACGCGCCCGCGTGGGGGGTTGTGGTATTAGTTTGCTCCCCCCCTCCAAAAAAATATTGAGCAACGGCCGCCTCTGTTGTTTCTACTGATCACCAGTGTAAGAGGTCATTATTGCATTGACCACCTATGTATAGGGGCATTTTTCTACTGACCATCAGTGTCAGGGGACATTTTACCACTGATCACCAGTGTAAGATACTATTTTTTTCACTTACGATGTATGGGGGCAATTTAACACTGACCATTAGTTTAAGGGTGCATTTTACCACAAATCACAGTTTGGGGGCGGGGGGGGCATTTTTTCTTTGACCAGCAGCATTAGATGCCATTTTCCACTGATCGCCAGTTTAGGGTGGCACCTTTCCTCTGATCATCAGTGTACGGGGGCCTTTTTTCCACTGATCACAAGTGTAAAAGTGGCATTTTTTCACTGACCACCAATACATATTAGTGTAGAAGTAGCATTTTTGCACTGACCATCAATCTAAGAGGCCATTTTTCCACTTTTCTATCAACCACCAATGTAAGAGGGCAATTCCCACTCCCCACCAGTGTAAGAGGGCAATTCCCACTCCCCACCAGTGTAAGAGGGCATTTTCCACTCCCCACCAGTGTAAGGGGACACTTATCCACTAACCATCAATGCAAGGGAGCACTTTTCCACTGAGCAACAGTGTAAAGCCGCATTTTTAGTGATCCTGCCGCTGGCAATTTGTCACTAGTAACAGACTTGCGTGTGTGAAAGCAAAATCCCAAGCTTCTAAATGTGCAGTTTATACTTTGAAAAAAAGATTTCCAATACTTTGCCTCAGAGTAGGTTTATTGATTAACACATCATTAAAAAGGTTCCCTGCGTTGCCAATTTATTCTGCCACAGTGTAATGTGATCTTAGCTTTTTTCATGGATGCACCTCCAAGAAATATGATGAATACTCCAAATGTTAGACAATTGTTACAAACTGAACCCCCCTAAAAAATAATAATAATAATAAAGAAATATATATATATATATATATACATATATATAAAAAATGTGTGTGTATATATACTGTATATATATACATAGAGTATATATACACGCACACACGCACACTATATATATATAATGTGGACTGGTGTGCAGTCATGTTGGAACAGGAAGGGGCCATCCCCAAACTGTTCCCACAAAGTTGGGAGCATGAAATTGTCCAAAATGTCTTGTTATGCTGACGCTTTAAGAGTTCCCTTCACTCGAACTTAGGGGCCAAGCCCAACCCCTGAAAAACTACCCCACACCATAATCCCCCATCCACCAAATGATTTGGACCAGTGCACAAAGCAAGGTCCATAAAGAATTAGAGCGGAGACTGTGAGCCAGGCCTTCTCATCCAACATCAGTGCCTGACATCACAAATGCGTTCTGGAAGAATGGTTAAAAATTCCCATAGACCAGTGTTTCTCAACCTTTTTCCAGTGGGGGCACCCTTGAAAAGTATTTTCAGTCTTGAGGTACCCCTGTCAAAGGCTTGGGTCACATTACTGTGTGTTGCGGAACACGCAGAAAACTGCGCTCGTTCCTGACACACAGATGAATGCTCTCACATTGGAAAACATGGGGTGCTTTTGGTGCAGCGCAATTTGGAAAAAAAAAGGTTGGGGACTTCTTTCCCTGCATTTCTGTGGGTAGGACAGCCCATTGAAATTAATGCCACTCAGATGTGAACCAAGGGCTTGTTCACATGTCAGGTTGGAGGGGTGGTAAAACCATGTAGTGAAAAACAAAGGGAAGTGTTGGCACTAGAATATAGTCCAAATAATAATGAAATGTTGCTGCCCCTTTAGGATAAGGGTAGGTTATCACTTATAATGGATAAAGTGCTAGGTGCAAAGGCGTGGTGCAATCATATAGTGAACCATAATTGATCCCTTTACATATACAGATAAAAATATAAACATAAATGACAATCACATATCCAAAGGCAATAAAGGATTATCACATGCAGTAATGTCCCTCATCTGGTATGAGTCAAATAGAGACAAAAACAGATAAGATTATCCAAAAACAATAAAGGATTATCACATGTAGTGATGTCCCTCATCTGGTATATGTCATATAGAACAATAGAGACAGGGTGAGCCAAGTTTCAGCCCTGTATCTCCACCTATTGGTGGATAGAGACAAAAGCAGGTAAAAGACAATCACATATTCAAAGGCAATGTAGGATTATCACATGTAGTAATGTCCATATAGATCAGGGTTTCTCAACCAGGGTTCCTCCAGAGGTTGCTAGGGGTTCCTTGAGCAATGGTCAATTTCTACCTCTCAGATAAATTCCCAATGACATCATTGATCTTTTTAGCTATCTGTAAGGGAGTAATTCTTCCCAATGACCATCACACTAATGTATCATGAGTTGTAGATTTTACATTTTATCAGGGGATCCCCGAGACCGGAGAATTATTTCAAGGGTTCCTCGGTGTTGAAAAGGTTGAGAAAGGCTGATATAGATAAACAATGAATAGTCCAAGGTGCTTTCTGTTCCCAACACCACTTAATGGGGATATTCTGGAGTGCTGCTAAGGGAGCTGGTCTTTCCACCCGTGCTCTTAAGTGCAAAATGCCCACTCACCAAACCCTTATGACTCCTTATTACAGGAGGTCAGTAGCGCTTGTGGAAACACAAAGGTTCCGATGGTATCAGCCGTGGATCCGGATATGTGGGTTGGTGACTACAGGAGCTGTAAGGAGTGGAAATGACTCCACAGGAGACTTATTTAAAAACTCATTGTGCAGTCATTTAAATAAAAATTAATAAAAACAGCATAGCAAGTATTGCACTCACATGTTATTGTGCCTATCCTGGCACCAGGTACAAATCGCATTGGGTCTTAGCTGCTCCTCCGACCGCAGCGTGCGGTTCACAGGTGTGTGGATGGGGAGAACCTCAAAGCCAAGCCTTGATGTGGATATTGAAACCTGATAGGGTAGCTTGGAGCCCTGGACAGCAGTGACTCCTACGTATGTTTCGCTGTTACCAGCTTCTTCAGGATCAGGTCACAACAGGAGGTCAGAGCAGAGAGGAGCCCTAGGGCAAGCCAAGCCAACAATGGGTGCGTAGATCACAGGAACAGCTGCAGGTTCAGGTAGCAGCAAACCTCAACTTCAAGGCTGCATCACTGGAATCCATTGCTTGAGTCCAAGTCAGGACCTTACCTGCTTGGAGTTTGCATGCTCTCCTAGCACTTGAATGGGTTTCCTCCAACACTCCACAGACATGCTGGTAGATTAATTGGCTCCTGTAAAAAATAATGGTCCTAGTATGATATTCTACTGAGCGCTCTCAAGATGGCTGCCTCATCATCTACCCCAAACAGCGGATAAAGTGCTTTACGTCCCCAGGGAGATATGAAAGTGCTATAGAAATAGGGAGGGGCCTGCGTGCTGACGTCATTGCTCCGGAGTCCTAGGTGCAAGAACAGCGGCTACTCTTGTAAGTTTCTTCTGGACAATTTTTATGTTTTTATGCTGCAGCTACTGTAATTGATTTTTTAAAATGTATCGATAAAATACTACACTATGTGAGCATTGTTTGGGCTCCCGCTGGCGAGCTTTTTTTTATACAGCGTATGACTCTTTTGGATACCATCACCTGATCGCTACACTAGGACAGTAGGCTATTATGCTTCATTGCAAGTTATCATTGTGCATTGGTGTTCACCATTCATGAATATTTACTCTGGAATTCACCATCTGATTGCAACATCTGGGCAGGAGGCCACTTTGAGTCATAGCAATAATTCTAGACTCATCGATGTCCGCTATCTGGTGAGTGTCTAGATTGGTGGAGGTGCGCGGTCGTGGCTGTTCAAATCCTTTACATGCTGGGTGAAGTGCGTTTCATTTGATGTTTGTTATTATTTGTTTTCTGGTGAGTGTTTCTGACTCAACAGAAATTTTGAACACGCGGAAGTTCTTCTTCAACCACGTCATGGATTTATTCAATTTAGAACTTTATTTGTATATACAGTAACTTATTAATATGTTTGTCATAGTTGAGCGCTACACACTATTTTCTGGTTTATTCTATAGAAATGTCTAAATAAATATTATCTTTGTACATGTACTTACTTTAGTAGTAGTGAATGGAGCATGTTGAAATATTTTCGGGAAATTGAGGCTTCGAGGAAGAGGAATTTATCGAAACGCGTTAGCCAGCCTATGCCTCCACAGAGGTATTGTGGACAGTTTCATGGACCCATGTGGAAGACCTATAAGATATGCTTTTATCAAGTCTTTGTGAGTATGATACCTACCTTCCACGCACCTTCTGTTTCTTTTCATGTTCCATGGTAAATTTCTGACATGCTTCAGGATCTAATAAAAGGAAAAATAGCAAAGCCTCATAGGTTTATTGAACCCCATAGAAAGTGCATCCTCCATGTATGTGGGCATGGCACATTGCTGAGTGATATAAATAAATAGGTTTCCTGATAAGTAATATGCTGGAAATGTGCAGCAGAGACTGATACAATGATAAAGGTAGGAAGACATGATATACCAACTTTAGTTTCCTTTTGGCCATGCCCACATACACAGCATGTTCAATGAATGCTTAAAGGCTTCTGCTCCTTTTTCTTCTAGTGGAGCTGACATGAGCATTGTTTATAGCAGTGGTCTCCAAACTGTGGCCCTTTGCTTACTTTCATCTGGCCCATGGGGCATTATTTTCATCCACTGATACCAACAATGGGGCATAATCCCCCCCCCCCCCCAACAACAGGACACAATTCCTCCCAATGACACCAAAGATGGGGCACAATTTCTCCCAATGACACCAATATTGGGGCCCAATGACACCAATGATGGGGCGCTATTCCTCCCACTGACACCAATGATGGGGCATTGTTTATTCCCACCAATGTCCAGAACTTTTCTACTCCCAATAACCACAGTCTGCCCCCCCCCCCTTAAGTCTGAAGGACAGTAAACTGGCCTTATGATTGGAAAGTTTACAGACCCCTGGTTTTTAGGGATAGCGAGCACCCATGTACTCAAAGCTTTAATAGTATTTTTAGCTTTTATCAAGAATACTTTAATTAATTTAAAGGATAACTCAAATTTGTGGGAAAAATACATAGTTAATAACAAAAAAATAATGTAGCATATACAATTGCGACTCAAGTCATATTGTAGTTGAATGTTATTAAAAATCACCTTACTTTTTCAATCTGCAGGTCTGTAATTTTCTGTAAAATGCAATATGGCTACACGGAGGTGTTCTGTACACAGATAATGTACAGGATGCCCCCCGAAACATCATTTCCTGCTTGTGTGATTGGCTCACTGATTTTCCCAGAAGTCTGCACTAAGTCTCAAGTCAGATTTTTGGCATCCGCTGCAACAAAAATGTCATTTTTGGTGAGATACTCCCAAATGGAAGTCACGCCTGAAAATATGCAGAACCTGCCACTTTCCCCATTAGAGCCCATTAGGTGCACAGCTGATTGATAATTAAAAAAACACTCCCATACAGACTTACTCTGAACATGGACATAGACAAACAACCGGTTATTTTTTCAAAATAACAAAAGGTAGGAATCTGCAACAGTTTGTTCACCCCTTCATGCAGCCCCACTGGACTGGGTTTTTTTCTGTGGGGCCGCATGTTTGCGTATCTCCCCTTGTGCTGGGTGTGTACCGCATGGCATTCTCCCAGCACAAAGGACTGGGGTCTCACAGAGAGCTCCGGACCCCATACTAACAATTGGGGCTTGGATCCCCCGATTCTGGGTCACCTGATCACTATGATAGCCTCTGATTGGCTTACTTAGTATCTCTCTCTCTCCTCGCAGAGAAAAAAAAAACAAAAAAAAAGCGTGTAAAACAAAAATAAATAAATAATAATAATGATAAAAAAAAATACCAAGGTCTGATCTAGGTCAGTGCCAGGGTTAGTGTATGGTTCAAGGTCAAGGTCAGGTCAAAGGTCAGAGTATTTTTTTTCCTGCAGGATTTTTTATTTTTAGTATCAGTGTCAGTGTGTTTTAGGTAGGATAAAAAAGCAACATGCGCACTATTGTTTTTGCGTTGTATTATGGGTATATACAACAAATAACATACACATGTGTGATATCGCTGTGTTCTTTGGTGGAAGGTTATGGCAATAGCAAGAAATAGACAGCTAAGTGTAAAAAAAAAATATTTTATTTTTACTATTTTGGGCATGTTTTCCTATGATAATAAAAAAAAATTAGGAAATATTGATTACCGTTTATCACCAAAAGAAAGCCCAAAAAACAACGTATAATCTGCCCGGATGCACAAAGCAGTTGTGATGATATGTACGGTTTTACTAACACACAGGGCTGCTGATGGGGGGGGGACTACCCACACAGGGTGGCCCACATAGAGAGGGGGATTAGTGATGGATGACAATTGTGTCTCTCTTTCTTCAGCAGCTGAAAGCTGGTCTCTCTCGCTCTCCCTAAAGCCAGCTATTATCTTCTGAAAATAGAGACAGTTCTGTAATTGTTGTCTCTCACTAATCCCCCTCTCAGGCTGGCTTCAATGTTATCTCTGCTCCTGAGTTTTTTCTCTGTAACTTATCTCTGTATCTCTGTATATTTTTTTCTTCTCATCTTCATTTTTATTTATTATCTTTTAGATTTAGCAGGAATTATGTGAGTTATGTTGTATTTGTGTCTGCTAATAGTTTTATTGTATTTTTAGCGAAACATAGCTTTAATATTTTCTTGGGGGGGCTGTGAGGTAGTCTGTATGGGGCCCCACCATTTCTATCAGCAGCCCTGCTAACACATGTCAAAGTTTCAAAATTGTGCTTATGCATTTACATTTGTTTTACCCTTAAACGCGAAGGGGTTACAATCCATGCAATGTACAAAGATCACCCAGAGTTACTCTTTAATATATGCCATGTAATGCAGGTTAAAACCTCCACTATAGGAGCACTTGTCAAGACCACCATTGATCAACTCTTTGCAAACTATTGAGTCTGGAAACCCCCCATTGTATATAAGAATCCTGTTATCCTCAAGAGATTGTTACATTTGACAAAACCGGGTTTGTTTTTGGGACAGTTGCCTCTCCACAAAAACAAAAATTTCCATCCAGCTTCAAAAAAGGGACACCTATTACCCTGCTATGTACTGTATATCACAATGCCATTACTCTAAGTTATGTTACAGAAAATATATTAACGCAATACATTTACAAGTACAGGGGCATGTGACTTTGAGTCAGACTGCAATCTACAGCGCCATAAATCATTCAAGGCTTTATATAATGTGTCAGTTAATTTGTGAGACTTGGAGCATTGTAAGTTGCGTTTACAATAAATCCATTGCTCCACCGAACCGGTATTGGGCTTTGCCCATGCATGAAGCAGATCATATTAACTACAGGCAATACATCTTGAATAATTGTTTGGGCGCAAAGGCAATTGTTAGTCTCCAGTAGCTTAGTGATGGATATTTGATAAATACTGTGTGCTCCTTTATTTAAAGGAATGTTTAGTGTTTTTGTATGACGTTATTTTTTTTACACTGGGCGATAGGTGCTGATTGTTTTTGGTCTAGCTTGAAGTGCAGTGATTGACCTGAAGACCTTTCCTAATGTTGACCCTTCCTGTAACCCTAGCACCATCCCTTCCTGTAACCCTAACCCTCAAGCTAACCTGCTCTTAAACCCAGGAGCGTATCATAAAATTAGTGGGCCCGTGTGCAAGCCCACACTGCACTGATCATCCCTGGCTGTCAACCAATCATCCATGGGTGCACAATGGGCCCCCCAACCCCTCAGGGCCCATGTTCAGTGAACACCCTGCACCCATGGATGATACACCACTGCTTAAACCCCAAAACTAACTCTCTCATGTATACCTAATTCTAGGTTTGCATTCTCACTTCAATGGTGCTGGGATCCTTTGCACCGAAGGCCAACCCTTGTTGCACCAAAAGATACCAGAGGTGAATCACGAGGTCTAGAAATGTCTGCTTTGTTTTTTGTATGTGTAGCACTACTCCCCTCAGGAGCCACTGGTAGTTTGGTCCTATTTCCCCCATCAGAGCGCATGCAGCCAGGCACAAAGCATTTCCATCATTCTTCCTCTAGGTCAAAAGATCTAGGGGTACATTTTTACCTTTTTTTTAACCACTTGCCATCCAAGCCAATTCTGGCATTTCTCTGCTATTTTTATGTAAAAACATCATTTTTTGCAAGAAATGTAATCAGAACCCCCAAATAATATATATATATATATATATATATATATATATATATATATATTAGCAGAGACCCTAGGGAATAAAATGGTAGTTGTTGCAATTTTTTATGTCACACAGTATTTGCGCAGTAACTTTTGAAAAGCGATTTTTTGGGAATAAGAACACTTTCATGAGTTAAAAAAACAAACCACATTATTTATACCAATTTTGTATAATGTGAAAGATGATGTTACGTAAAAAGATACCTAACATGTCAAGCTTTAAAATTGAGCAGACTTGTGGAATGACGCCAAACATTGGTACTTAAATATCTCCATAGTCTACACTTTAAAACATTTTACAGGTTACCCGTTTAGAATTACAGAGGAGGTCTTGTGCTAGAATTATTGCTCTCGCTCTAACGTTTGCGGCAGTACCTTATATGTGTGGTTTGAATAGCGCTTACATATGCGGGCGCTTTTGCGTGCAAACACGAGGGGATGGGGGCGCTTTACATTCTTTTTTTTTCTATTGTTTATTTGATTTTGATATTTTTATTTTTACACTTTCCCTTTGATTCTTTATTTTTTGATCACTTTTAATCCTATTACAAAGAATGTAAACATCCCTTATATTAGGAATAGGGCATGCCAGGTCCCCATAATGGAGAGATCTGGGGTCTATAAGTCCCCACATTTCTCTTCCAGGTTGGAATGCCTGAGATAAAAAAAAAAAATGATCTCAGGCTTTCCAGCTAAAAAAGGGCAGTGTTTATATCTGCCGGTGCCAGAAGTGACGTCATGTGCACAACAAACCAAGATAAAAAAATGGAGATTAAATACAAATATTAGGGTCTGCTGCTATATACCTAATTGTGTTCCCAATTAAATTAAAGTGATTGTAAAGGTATTTTTTTGTATTAATTAAAATAACAAGCATGTCTATACTTACCTGCTCTGTACAATGGAATTAAAAGCACTCCCCTATGCTGAATGCAATCAGAAAATGTGCTAAACACACACTATGTAACACAAATAAACCCAGTCACTAAAATTACTGTGATAAGGTTACAGTGACAAATTTATACTAAAATAAAACTAATGAAAAGTGAATCACAGTAGAAAAATATCCAAACATATGTTTTCACACCACTGTGATCACAGTGACAGTATTTCATGCAATAATTAAACACAATAATAAATCAAGTCCAATTGTAGATATATTCTTCTGTGAAGTTTGTGCAAATAATGCAAATCACCCCATGTGCCCCTTCCCCCTTCAAACTATGCGTTCACCTCCAATATTGACCTTATGCAGGTCACTATGTGCCTTCCCTTTTAAGGGTGTCACAGTATGCGAGGCGAAGTAGTAGACGGATGCTACCTGTCAACTTGTATGCATTCGTGTGGACTGGATTAACCGGAGTAGGGTCCGGATTTTGCCAGCCACCATGGCAGGGCTGGTTCCGGTCCGGAGTTTGTGGTCCACCGCAGTGTTTGGAGATGGCCGCGGAGCTTGCTTTGCAAAGGGGCTGCTACTCAGCATACCTTACTCATCAGATCTAAGTGTTTGGAATACCTGAAGGATTTCCTGCTGTGCTCAACTTGGAGGTTGTTGTTGCTGTATGATCCGCACAGGGTCGTATCAGTGAGGTAAGAGGCTGGTGTTTCCTGTGGTGGATGGGATGTCTCACTGTCTTCACCAAGTTGATCTTGCACCTGTTTCACTGATGGACTCCTAATAGCACTACTTGAGCAATTGTATGACTACCTTTATCTACTGACAGACTTTTTTCTTAACATTTTTTAAGCAATGCATGTACATTGTTTTACCATGATTCATTATTTTTATCACCACTTATAATTTTATTAGCGCTGCACTTTCTCATTGTATACTGTCTTTTAAAGGTTTTTGAATTTTCCTTGGAGTGTGCAGCTGCTGCTTTCATTCTAAAATCATATTGTCCCTTACGCTGAATATTTTCTATGTTTTAAGACCCAGGCCTCAGGCCTTGCAGCCTTCACAGATCCCTTTGCAGCATTCCCCACAAGGGGCCAACCAGTCTCTGACACAGTTTTAAAGGGCATCCCTGCGCTCATCCCTCCACTCTGACATGATTTCTTGTGTTACTCAATTCAAAGATGAAATCCAGGATCTAGGGGAAAGAGAGGAAAGGGTAGAAACATCCATGTCCCAGGTATCTGTCTCATGTGGCTGAAAAACAAAATGGCTGACCTGGAAGACAGATCCAGAAGAAACAACATAAAAATAAGAGGAGTCCCAGACTCAGTCCCACAGGACCAGTTGATGCAATATGCCCACACTCTTTTTTCCACCCTGGTCCCCTTCCTCTCTGACTCCCATCGAGCTACTCATTGACAGAATACATAGACTGCCAAAGCCTTCCTTCCTCCCCCAAGAGGTTCCGAGGGATATCCTGTTAAGGATTCACTTCTTCCACACAAAAGAAATGATCCTATCTGCCTCTCGCCAACTACAAGGCCTCCCTGAACCCTATTCCTCTGTGCAGTTACCTCCAGACCTCTCACAATGCACCCTTCAAAGTTGCAAAAATTTAGTGACAGTGACGAAATCCCTGCGGAACCACAAGATCACCCACAAGTGGAAATATCCAGCAACTCTTCTAGTCACATACAACTGTACCATCACCCACCTTAACACCCTGTAGGAGGGCCTGTTGGCCATGAGGCAATGGGGCATTGTAACAGACCCACTGTGAACAGAATGGCACGGTGAACACCTCAATCCAGTACAACTGGACTGGCAAGTAGTCTCCCGCAAGCGTTCTGCAAAACTGAAAGCAGCTGGAGGATCCTGACCCACCACATCAACCAACAACCTTATCCCTGGCCCGACACAAGCCGTTTCTCTTCTTCTTCTTTGTCCCCCTGCTTAGTTCAAATGCAGACTGTACATCTCTGCGCACAGCCCTTGATATGTGTCAACTTCTTAGAACCCTCATAATGTTTTTCCCCTTCCAAGTTATGTTTCCTGTAGCACTCAGTTGGTTTCCTAATGCAAGCCTGGCCTCACCACCTCACATAAAAACCTCTTATTTACTACACCATATGAATCCCCATCATCTCTGGTGGCCAAGACCCTTCCAAGTCCAGACGATCGCCAACCAACCATTATAACTCTCCAATGTAGTTAAAGTGCCTATCTCTTAACATCAAGGACCTTAACCACCCAGCCAATAGGTTTACTCTTTGGAAAGAAGCACTTACAAAGAAAGCTGACATTGTCTGTGCCCAAGAAACACACTTTTGCAAAGACGCAACCCCTAAATGCACGCACAATGACTACCCACACATCTTTTTGACCAGTGCACCTTAGAAGAAATGGGGAGTCCTCCTGGCCATAAGTAAGATTGTACCTTTCCAACTCAAGCAATCCCTATTAGAGGATGAAGGTAGATATATCATCATTACAGGAGAAACTCCATGCCACTTACTATTGTCACTATTTTTATGCTCCAACACACACCAATTGCGATTTCTTCGCAGGATTTTCTGACTTATTTCCCCTATTCGATATGGCCAACTAGTGGTCTGTTGAGACTTTAATGTTACCATGGACCCTATCCTAGATTCCAGCTTGGCATCAAGAGGAAGACACCAATCCCCACGGGACCTCTTTCACACAGAAGGGGTATATGATGTCTGGCGATGTCAACATGCCTGTGAAATAGACTATACATACTTTTCCCCCAGACATCACACTCATTCTCATATAGATTTTTTGTAACTGACCAATGGCTTCTGCAAAAGGTTTCCTCCTCCTCCATCCATGATATTACATGGTCTGACCATGCAGCTATCGCCATCATAATTGAGGAGCAGGTCCCCCTTTCTAGAACACCTCTATGGCCATGTAATATTAAACTGCTACAGTATAAAACTGTGTCTCAGATTGTGTCGCAGCATCTCCGGAACTTCTTCACACACAACACCCACTCTGTTTTGGATCCATCCACTTCATGGAATGCCCACAAGGCTTTCATACGGGGAATTTGCATCCAACAGGGAGCCAGAGCTAAAAGACAATACACATCCAAACGAAACACCCTACTTGCAGAAATTCACTCCCTTGAATCATGAAACAAACAGCTCCCCACTCTCTCCATCTCCACCTCCTTGAACCTCCTCCAAGGGAAACTGAGAGATCTACTTGCGGAACAATATGACAGACATCTCCGCTCTCTCAAACTCACCTACTATGCCAATGCCAACAAGGCCGGGAAACGCTTAGCCAACAGACTAAAAATCGCCGAGGCCAAAACCAGGATTTCTCACCTTATATGCCCTACCTTCAAATGTAGGATCTCTGACCCTTAGGCAGTTGTGGATGAATTTGCCAAATACTATAGCGCCCTTTATAATCACAGAGAAGACACAACTAACCCCCAGCCCTCCTTATCTGACATACAAAACTTTCTGTCCAAATTAAAACTCCCTTCCATAACACTGTAGCAACTCTCTGTGCTTAATGCCTTCTTCTCGCACTCAAAAATGTCTAAATCTATCCAATCCCTCCCCGTTGGCAAATCTTCCAGCCCTGATGGCCTGCCAAAGGAATATTACAAATTGTTTGCCCAGACCCTTATCCCACACCTTAACGCCATGTTCACCAAGGCCGCACACTCATCCTGAAAGCACAGGTGGTTACCTTCCCTAAACCAGGTAAGGATTCCACCATGCCTTCCAACTTTTGTCCGATCTCGCTGTTGAATACTGACATAAAAATCTATGCCAAAGTGTTAGCAAAACATTTAATGGAAGTCTTACCCACTCTAATCCAAAAGGATTAAATGGGGTTCGTTTCAGGAAGACAGACATCAGATGCCACAAGACGCATTATTAACATTATTCACTATGCAAACAAGACTCAAACGCCTTCTCTGCTCCTTTCCATGGATGGATTCCAAGGTCTTAGAAAAGCTTGTCTTTCATGGGACTATACTTATTGCTATCATGGCCCTCTACTCCACCCGTCTGCACAGGTGAACACCTCTGGACTACTGTCCAAACCCTTCTCAATCACAAATGGAACTAGACAGGGGTGCCCCATATCGCCATCTATCTTCAATCTCTTGCAGGGGCAATCCGTTTCAATCCAGGAATCATTGGCTTTCAGATTGGTAAATCTACCCACAAAATAATCCTCTTCATGTACGATATCATTCTACTCCTAACGAACCCTGATTCCTCTTTACCAGAGGCCTTCTGAATCTTCACTCAGTTCAGTCTTGTATCATATTACAAGGTTAATGCCACTAAGTCACTAATTTTAGATTTAGGAGTTCGGCCCTCCACAAAACTAAGTTTACAAAGCCAACTCCCATTCAAGTGGTCAGATGAAGGAATCCCCTATCTCGGCATCACCTTAACTGCCTCCACTACCACCTTGGCAGCTGCCAACTATGTACCCCTGCTCTCCAAAATAGATAAAGAACTTATAGCCAAAAATTAACTCTCCTGGTGCGGTAGGCTGGCAGCGGCCAAGATTATCATCTTCCCCCAAATTATCTATATTTTCAGATCACTTTCCATCCCCGTCCCTACCCGATACGTAGTATCCTTGTCTACATCTCTCAAGTCCTACATTTGGATTGCACGTAGGGCCCGATGTTCTCACCTGTACCCAATTAAACACAAAACATTTGGTGGAGCGGGCTTTCCAGGTGTCAGGTACTACTACTGGGCTGTGCAACTTGACCAACTTAAGAACTGGTTCTCTCTCACAACATTCCCACTATGGGTGGACAAAGAAAGCCGTCTTTTCCACACCTCAAATCTAAACCTATTTCTCCCACGAGACACTTGGGAACCATGGGACCTCAAACCCTTCTCCGACCTCATGCAAGCATCACTAAGGCCCTGGAGACACCTTCTCAATGCTTAATCAAGTCCTAGATCCCCAGTCCATATTGCTTATCCCATTCAGATTCTTATTCCATCTATTACAGTCAAACCCCTTCTAGCTCTTGACCTCCACAAAATCAATACTTTCTTAAAAATTAAGGTCCCTCTCTCTCTAGAAGAACTAATTAACAAGCACCACATCCCCAGACATCTCCATTACACATGCATGCGCATCCTACACCACTTGACTAAGCACCAAATTCCATCACTGTCCCTTCCTCCTGCAGTCTGGGATTTCCTCAATCAACCTGCACACTATGCAAGCCCATTCCTATGTTAAAGTGGGAAAAGGACCTTGGGACAACCTTCACCCCTAAATAATGGCATGCCGCACTCAGTTCCATATCCAAAGCCTCTCACTGCTCTAGTCACCAAGACATGACAATCAAGATTATCAATAGGTGGTATTATACACCTTACTGACTGGCAAGATTCTACCTCAATATCTCTTCCCTGTGCTGGCGTGAAGGGAAAAAGAATCCCCTTAGAGAGTACAGCATTGGGGGTACAGTGTTAGCCAGCACTACAGAAGAAAAAGATTTGGGGGTGCTTATTTCAGATGATTGCAAAAGGAGCAAAAAGCGTGACCATGCAGTGGGAAAAGCAAATAGAATTCTGGGATGTATCAGTAGAGGGATCACCAGCAGGAGGAAGGAGGTTCTGATTCCTCTATATAGATCTTTAGTGAAACTTCATTTAGAATACTGTGTCCAGTTCTGGAGACCTCATTTACAAAAAGATATTGATAAGATAGAACGAGTCCAGAGACGGGTAACAAAAATGGTGAAAGGTCTGGGGGATAAAACATATCAAGAGCGACTTCAGGAACTTAATATGTACAGTCTGGAGGAAAGAAGGGAGAGGGGAGACATGACTGAAATCTTTAAATACATCAAGGGGGTGAATAAGGTAAAGGAGGGCAGTCTTTTAAATATGAAACCAAAATCAAGAACACTGGGACATGACCTCAAACTAGCTGGAGGAAAGTTCAAAACAAATCTTAGAAAGTATTATTTTACTGAAAGGGTGGTCGATGATTGTAATAAGCTACCAACAGAGGTTGTGAGACAGTCAACAGTAAATGGCTTCAAACATGCTTGGGATAGACATAAACCTATAGTCAGACAACAAGGTTAATGTGAAAACAAAAAAAAAATAAAAAGGGGCAGACTCGATGGACTACTCAGTCTTTTTCTGTCGTCACTTTTCTATGTTTCTATGAATATTGTAAAGTGGGCAACCTTCTGCCTGTCCTGTGGAACTGTCCCAACCTCACAAGCTTTTGGTCCCAAGTGTTCCACCTTATTGCATCATGCACGGGCATACTACATGAGCCGCAACCTGAATTAGCCTTACTTATTAACACTGGAATTGACCAGTATCCAACCTTGCACAGACCAGTGGTAACCAATATTCTAGTTGCAGCCAGGCTCACTATCCTGAGGAAATGGAAAATGAATCAATCCCCGAACATATCTGATGTAGTGGTAAACAACTACTAGCGATTAACTCTCTAAGCCTCACCAAAGTCACCCAAAGAAGGGATATATGGAACAACAGATAGCTCTCCCTTACCGTTATCCCTAACCTATTATCTGTACATTGATTGCTTATGCCTTTATCATGGCCAACCTAATGCTTGCATTACTGAATGCTGATGTTATTTTCACACACATTATACTTCATATGCTGCAATTTACCTGTGTTTGCTTTGTAAAAACAGAAACTTAGTAAAAATATATTGTATTAAAAAAAAATAAATGCTTTAAAGTGGATGTAAACCCTCACATATACCCGGTGAAGTGAACAGCCTCAGATGATACACAGAGATGACACAAACCTCCCTATATACGTTGTACTTGAATATATGCTGTCTTCACATTTATATACTGTTTAGAAAGTGCACGTTCTGTTAGAATTTTCACTTCCTCATTCCCCTGTAGGAGGGGTTATTGCTGGACACCGTGAGACCGCTGATTGGAGAAAAGGCACACACCCCCTCCCCACACATGCAGAGATCTGCTGTTAGATGACAAGCAGTGTGCTAATCTATAGCAACCTCCTCCAACACACACTTCTATCTCCGGGTCCCAGAGAGCTTGTCGAAAGTTGATGGCTGATAACAGAGGAACAGTGCAGGACAGAGCTATGAGACACAATGCTTTGAAGAGAGATAAGAAAACTCTACAGATAGATGTGCCCGGCTTCATGAATCGGGTTTACATCCACTTTAACTGCTTATAAAGTGTGAGCTAGAGTGTGGCGCTAATGTGTTAGTGTATCTAAATCAGCTAGTACATTTAACACTCCCCTTCCCCCAGACTGACAATGCTGCTGTCTGCTGTGCCCCCTTTATTCAGAGTGGGGGCACTCTACAGTGCCTTGAAAAAAGTATTCATACCACTTGAAATTTTCCACATTTTGTCATGTTACAACCAACAATATAAATGTATTTTAATTGGGATTTTATGTGATAGACCAACACAAAGTGGCACATAATTGTGAAGTGGAAGGAACATGATAAATGGTTTTCAAAATGTTTTACAAATATGTGAAAAGTGTGGTGTGCATTTGTATTTAGCCCCCTTGACTCTGATACCCCTAACTAAAATCTAGTGAAACCAATTGCCTTCAGAAGTCATCTAATTAGTAATAGAGGCCACCTGTGTGTAATTTAATCTCAGTATAAATACAGCTGTTCTGTGAAGCCCTCAGAGGTTTGTTAGAGAACCTTAGTGAACAAAAAGTATCATGAAGGCCAAGGAACACACCAGACAGGTCAGGGATAAAGTTGTGGAGGAGTTTAAAGCAGGGTTTGGTTATAAAAAAAAATATCCCAAGCTTTGAACATCTCACGGAGTACTGTTCAATCCATCTCCTGAAAATGGAAAGAGTATGGCACAACTACAAACCTACCAAGACATGGCCACCCACCTAAACGGACAGGTCGGGCAAGGAGAGCATTAATCAGGGAAGCAGGTAACTCTGGAGGAGCTGCAGAGATCCACAGCTCAGGTGGGAGAATCTGTCCACAGGACAAGTATTAGTTGTGCCCTCCACAAATCTGACCTTTATGGAAGAGTGGCAATAAGAAAGCTATTGTCGAAAGAAGAAGTCCAATTTGCAGTTTGCGAGAAGCCATGTGGGGGACACAGCAAATATGTGGAAGAAGGTGCTCTGGTCAGATGAGACCAAAATTAAACTTTTTGGCCTAAAAGCAAAAGCTATGTGTGGCAGAAAAAATAATACTGCACATCACCCTGAACACACCATCCCCAACGTGAAACATGGTGGTGGCAGCGTCATGTTGTGGGGGTGCTTTTCTTCAGCAGGGACAGGGAAGCTGGTCAGAGTTGATGGGAAGATGGATGGAGCCAAATACAGGGCAATCTTAGAAGAAAACCTGTTAAGAGTCTGCAAAAGACTTGAGATTGGGGCAGAGGTTCACCTTTAATGGAATGGTTTAGATCAAAGCATATTCATGTGTTAAAAGGGCCCAGTCAAAGTCCAGACCTAAATCAAACTAAGAATCTGTGGTAAGACTTGAAAAGTGCTGTTCACAGATGCTCTCCATCCAATCTGACAGAGCTTGGGTTATTTTGCAAAGAAGAATGGGCAAAAGTGTTCCTCTCTAGATGTGCAAAGCTGGCAGAGACTTCCCCAAAAAGACTTGCAGCTTTAATTACAGTGAAAGGCGGTTCTACAAAGTATTGACTCGGGGGGGGGGGCTCAGTTATGAAACATCTTGGCGGAAAGTGACATTAATTTCGACGTTCAGAAAAACCCCT
>BLSH010429385.1:187237-206874 GCA_018402905.1 Glandirana rugosa | reverse complement strand
CAATCTAACCATGCGCTTAGCAAAAAAAAAAAAAAAAAAAATTTTATTGTGTCCTACTGGTTTATCTTCAATCAAATTAATACACCAATGTGTTTATTTAACTCAACACTGTTTATAAACCATGTTTTCTTATTTTCAAAAATCCTTACATGATTTATTATATATGAATTACATGTTGCGATATGAGAGGCAAACAATTTATATGGACCATTCAAGGCCATTTTTTATGCATGTTATGTACATGAATCTACATGTGATACGAACGGTTGTCATTTATTTGTAGACGAATACGTCATGAATGAACAAACAGTATATTTTAATATCCTTGTAATCATGTAACAATTAATAAACAATTCTTTTTCCTCATATCCAATTTTTTCTCTGCACCTTGCATGCTTCATTTAAAGTCCCATACTTTAGCTTTGTTTTTCAATTTAATTAGGGATGGAGTTGCATTGCTTTTTTAGAGTGCACCTCATTTAAAGTCCCGCTCCCTCTGGCTTGTTTTAAACTATCGTATATTAAAGGTGCTAAAGAGAATAATAAATCAAGCAGCAGCAGCTAATTCAACATACAAATCGGAACTGGATTCTTTATGAACTAATCCAATTCTACATAATTGTTGTAACCAGCCCAAAAAAGTGCAGGTTGCAATAAATATTGTAAATAGTCTCTAAGGTGCAAATCTAGTGACAAGAGTGATAATCCACGTGGGTGGTAAAATTGTCCCAGTTCATAGAGGGTCAAGAATAAGGATGTAAATGGAAGAAGAGGTATAATCCAATAATATTCACACAAAGATCTTTGACATTATCCCCAATAATAAATTATGCGCTTACCGGATAGAAATTATATTCAAGCCTGAATATAATGGAGGCTCACACAGCCATAGGGTCAGTTCCCTTCCTCTGAGGTCCACTGGGGGGCATCATGGTGTCCTAGGTGCTTAGCAATGCCTCAGGGCTGGAACTTCTTCGGAGGTCCACAGGGGGGCACTACAGGGGGGGTAAAATCTTCACAGATGCGTTTATTTGTTTAAAATCACGCTTACATAAAAATCCTGGTAATGAGCTCGAGAATATATAAGCCGGCAGTACAGTGAGGCGCAGCGGTGTGGGGTCGGCAGCCCCCGATGCGTTTCGACCTCTAAAACATCTTCTGGGGTTGAAAAAAAAGATATCTGGATGATGCCTGCAGCTGCAGGCATCATCCAGATATCTTCACTCAAAGTAAATGATATCATATGATGTCTACTCGGGGGAAGTGGTTAACCACTTCCCGCCCGGCGTATAGACAAATAACATCCAGGCGGGTGGTTCATTATCCTGACTGGACGTTTATTGACGTCCTCAGGATAATCCGCGATCGGGGCGCTCATCGCGGCGATCGGTGGTGCCGTGGGTCAGTCAAAATAATTTGGTTCATTTTGTTTAGATTCGTTAACCTAGTTATTTAGTTTAGTTAAATGCATTCAATTTGTATTCAGAAATCGTTTTATGCGTTTTATGAAATTTTAATTTACGATTTTTTTCGATTCGAAACCTTCAAAATTCAGTCAAAAATGTTAGATTTTTTTTATTCTAATGTGGCAGCCGAAATGTTTTTATTTAAAAAGTGCATTTTGATTACAATGACTCTTTAAATCACCTTTGGCTTAAAGGCTAAGTTCACCTTTGTTCACTTTTTTCTAAATTCCAGCTCCCCTATGTAACAATATAGCATTAATGTACTTATTTTGCAAAAATAAAACAGCTTTCCATTAATTCTACACAGGCTTACCTCACTATCTTCATGGCTGTTAAAAAACACTTATTCATTACTTCTGCCTTACTTCCTGGGCTGACTTTAGGTCATGGCACAGGAAGGAGTTAACCAGCTGAGGGTGGATGATGCATGGTGTGTGCTAATGAGATCAGCTGGTCAACTCCTTCCTGTGTCATGACCTAAAGTCTGTACAGGTCCAAGTAAGGCAGAAGTGATGGAGCAGTGTGTTTAAACAGCTATGAAGGGAGTGAGGTAAGCCTGTGTAGAATAAATGAAAAGCTGTTTTATTTTTGCAAAATAAGTACATTAATGCTAAGTTAGTACATAAGGGAGCTGGAATTAAAAAAACAAAAAACAAAAAGGTGAACAAAGGTGAAGTTAGCCTTTACCTAAAACAGCATTATTTTGAAAAGGTATTCACACGCATCGTCTTTGATTTCAGAAAAATGTTTACAGTTTGAATTTGAGTGGAATTCAATGTAAAATTCGATTTGAATTCCAATTTGAATTTTGGAAATTCGGCCAAATTTAGTTTAGTTATTCAGAGCATTCGGTAAATTTTGTTTATGCTGTCTTTCGGATATATTTGTCCATATACGGTATTTATTTGGAACGAAATAATCCACACATATCTAATGAAATATTACTAAAAAAAATAAAAATGAAATGTTTATTTTTTAGTACAGGACATCAATAATAAAACAAAATATATAGAAATACATTGTACATTCCCTTTAAAGGAAAGGGAAGAAGTTTTTATTATATATGAGGAGGCTGTACAGTATTCCCACATGAATACTGATGTTATTTATTGTTTAAGGGGCTCACACAGAGAAAATGAAGGGAAAGAATGATTTTACTGAGAATACATTCTTCTTATAGGGAAAAACCATAAAGGTAATCAACGGTGGCCTAAATCACATGACACAGAGCAACCAACAGATCTCCACCTGTCTCTATGAATGCCACCCTAATCCACGCACCAACAGCTAATCTGCATGTCCTTTCCGCCACAGTAGACATGGCCACCTGCACAGCCCTGGAGGGCAATGGTACAGAAACTGGGTTCCAACTTGCATCTGGTCACATAACAGCTGTCAAGCCAAAGAGCTGTGCATCTATTTGCCTCTATTAAACTATAAAATATGCAAATTAATGCAGCCCTGTAATCATTATTGCATCATTAAATGTATGCAAAATGTAAGTAGTATAAGTATCGAAATTTGACTTAACATCAGCCTCTTGAAGCCCATGTAGAGCAGGGAGTACTAGAGTTAGAAGCAGAACACGGAGCAAGTCAGTTCATGTGCTGACAAGAAGCGAGTGACAGAAAGATGAGCTCATCACTGTGTTGCTTCTCCTTTCACTGTTCATTCACAAGCTAGGGATTGGACCAGGATGGCCTGGGCTCAGATAAAATGGTTTGAACAGTGGCAGCCCATCCATTAGGGCGCATGGGCGCAACCCCCCTATCCATGCGTCCGGCCCTTTGATCTACATACAGGGCGCCAGACTATGGATTGCAATGAGGGGGTGTTTTTTTTTTTTGAAGCACATGATTAGAGCCAGAGGCTCTAATAGGCTTCATAAAAGGGTGGGCTCGGGGTGCAGTGCACCAAAGTAAACAAGGCAGATCTCCGTTCTCACAGGAGATTACATTGAGATCTTTTCTTTCTGCTATGCAGGAAGACGGATCTCTGTGTTATCCCAGGCAGCCCATCCCCCCATACAGTTAGTAAACACACCCAAGGAGCACAGTTAATCCCTTTGATCGGCCCCGATGTTAACCCTTTCCCAGCCAGTGCCATTAGTACAATGTCAGTGCATATTTTTAGCACTGATTGCTGTAATAATGTCACTGGTTTCCAAAAAAAGTGTCAAAAATGTCAGTTAGTTGTCCGATCTGTCTGCCACAATGTCGCAGTCACGCTAAGAATCAATGATCGCCACCATTAATAGTAAAATAATAAATAAATAATAAAAATGGCATAAATCTATCCACTATTTTGTAGATGCTATTACTTCTGTGCAAACCAATCAATATACGTTTATTGTTTTTTTTTTGTTTCTTTTTTTACCAAAAATATGCAGCAGAATACATATTGGCCTAAATTGATGAATAAATTATATATATATATATATATTTTTTTTTTTATTAGATAGGTTGTATAACACAAAATAAAACATTCAACATTGTTGGTCTTTTTTTGTTTATAGCGCAAAAAATAAAAACCGCAGAGGTGATCAAATACCATCAAAAGAAAGCTTTATTTGTGGGGAAAAAAGGACATCAATTTGTGCACGGCCGCACAATTGTCAGCTAAGATAACGCAGTGCTGTATTGCAAAAAAATGGCCTGGTCAGTGGTTGAAGTAGTTAACTGACAATTGCGCGGTCGTGCGACGCTGTACCCAAATAAGATGTATATCCTTTTTTTCCCACAAATCAAGCTTTCTTGGTGTTTGATCACCACTGTGTTTTTTACTTTTTCAAAAAAAAAGAACGATAATTTTAAAAATATATATATTTTTTTACTTTCTGCTATAAAACATATCCAATAAAAAACTACATAAATTTAGGCCAATATGTATTCTGCATACATGTTTTTGGTAAAAATAAATCCCAATAAGCATATAGTGATTGATGTGTGCAAAAGTTATAGCGTCTACAAGCGGTCAGTGACTTATAGTGGAACTGCGGCATTGCGGTGGACAAATTGAACACCTACACTTTTGACACTTTTTGGGAACCAGTGACACGAATACGGTGATCAGTGCTAAAAAATATGCACTGTCCCTGTACTAATGACACTGGCTAGGAAGGGGTTAACATCAGGGGCGATCAAAGAGTTAATTGTGTGCCTAACCAGTTTTTTACTACTGTGTGGGAGGTGCTTTTACTAATGGAAGGCATTAATTTATGTCCCTGCTTTACAGTAATACTGGATCCATGCCTTCCATACTGACATAACAGCAATCTGCCTTGTTTGCATAGTGTCTGCAGACATCGGGTCCGCTGAGCCCACAAGCACATTGCTAGCGAGCCTCCGGCAGCACGCATGCGCGCCCGATACCCGGAAGTGCAGTATCACACATATACATTTTATATATATATATATATTTATATATTTGATGCTGCACAGTGCAGCTGCCCTGTTACAGTAAATCTGCTATGGGGCAGTCGGCAAGTGGTACATCTTTAAATAACAGAGTATGCCCCCCCCCCCCCAATTTATTCTTTTGCATAAAAAGGGAATGCATAGCCTTTTTCGTTTTTAAAGATGACCATGTAAACCTGAAAAGTTTAAAAAATCATAATAACTCAATATACAGTATCGCACAAAAGTGAGTACACCCCTCACATTTGTGTAAATATTTTACTATATCTTTTCATGTGACAACACTGAAGAAATTATACTTTGCTACAATGTAAAGTAGTGAGTGTACAGCTTGTATAACAGTGTAAATTTGCTGTCCCCTCAAATAACTCAACACACAGCCATTAATGTCTAAACCGCTGGCAACAAAAGTGAGTACACCCCTACATTACATAGCAAATGCATTTTTTAAAAACAGAGCATGCATTGCTGGTAATTTATTATGCATTCTGCCTGTACTAGGTGCTGTGTTGTGCAATTCTGCGATTGCAAAAATGCATAGACCTACAAAATGAATTTATACATGTATTTAGGATGTTAAAAATGCACAAAATAGAAGGTAAAACTCATCCTTTTTCAAATGTAGACGCAGAACAATAAGGGATGTTGTAGATCTCAGCAGAGCAGAGAGGGAAGTCAAGTGTCCCGGAGGGTTGGTGATTAAGGCCACACTTTACAATTCCAAGGTAATGGAGGCCAACCTACAATGTACTGAAGCTGTAGAGTGTAAATGAGGGTTACATTTTATAGGATTTGCCTGGTGTTTCCACTATTTGTGCCATCAATGACCAATGAACTGTAAAATAATTATATTTAGAATGAGCATTTTGTTAGTGTTTTTTCGTGTGACTTAAGTTCAGATCTAAACCCAACTGCTAAAACCTCAAATACAATTGATGTTAATGTGATGTCAAAATAATTTTTCAGTCTTTTTAAATCTGTAATATTTATTAACCACTTCAGTCCCGGAAGGATTTCACACTTTAGGACCAGAGCACTTTTTGCGAATCGGCACTGAGTTGCTTTAACTGACAATTGCGCAGTCATGCAACGTTGTACCCAAACGAAGTTTGCGTCCTTTTTTCCCACAAATAGAGCTTTCTTTTGGCGGTATTTGTTCTCCTCTGTGTCATTTCTGATCGCCACTATAAACAAAAAAAGAGCAACAATTTTGCAAAAAAACTATTTTTTCTTACTTTTTGCTAAAATACAAATCCAAAAAAAATATAAAAAAACATTTTTTTTCATTGGTTTTGGCCGATTTATATTCCTCCTCATATTTTTGGTAAAAAAAAAATCAGAACTGGCTTTTATTGATTGGTTTGCACAAATGTTAACGCGTTTAAGAATGATGAGAATTAATTTCTGGGGTTTTTATATTTATTTGTTTTTTTTACTAGTAATGGTGGCGATCTGCGATTTTTAGCGGTATTGCGATATTGCGGTGGACATGTCGGACCATTTTGACACTTTTTTGGGACCATTGGCAAGTATACAGCGATCAGTGCTATAAAAATGCACTGATTACTGTGTAAATGCCATTTGCAGTGAAGGTATTAACCTGGAGGTGGCACTCTAAGGGTTAACTGTGTTCCCTCAGTGTGTACTAACTGTATGAGGGCTGGGCTGGCAGGAGGAGGGGAGTGATCACGGCTTCCATATACAGGAAGCCTGTGATCACAGCCCTTCCCCCTCTGTCAGAACGGAGATCCGTGTTTACATACACAGACCTCCATTCTCTCACTGCGGGGGGGCCATCGCAGGTAGCCAGCGGAGATCGAGTCTGCCATTTGCGATAACGAGCCACTTTGTCGCCGTCACGCTGCGGTGGGCAGTCAGCAAGTGGTTAAACAAATACCTGCCGCTCTTCACACGAAGGCTCTTGCTCAGTTGCTTCCATATAAAGGGTGACAACTCTCTCCCAGTTGTGTTTCTGTGTCCTCAACCCTCTGCATTTGCCCCTGCCTGAGTTACACTGATACAATTGCACTTCCAATTCCAGGTCTTTAAAGTAAATCTAAATCCAATCACTAAAATCTTTCATAAGTTATAGGCCTCATACACACGGGCATTTTTTCCAGCCACGTTTTTTAGCGTTTTTTGCATCTCTCCATGTTATTCAATGGCCCCATAAAAACGCTGACATTTTTGAGCTGTAGAGGGCGTCGGCATTTGTGAGCAGTAAATGGAAGGCTGGACCAGCGCGTTCCGAGGCTGTAGCATTTTGGCGTTTCTGACGCTGAGTCGGCAAAATGCTCACTAACGCCATACCGACGTTAACTTTTTTGACGCCGACGGTTTCAGGTTAAAAAATAGCAGAGGACTGTTTTTTTTTAAAAGAAACGCCTATTGACGCGACGCTCCCTAATGTGCATTAACGCTCATTAATGCTGATGCAAAACACCAAAAAAATATATTTTTTTTTTCATACGCCCGTGTGTTTGTAGGCCTTAAAGCTGATTTCCAGGCACAAAAATGTTTGTTTAATGTAAATTTGGGGGATTGTAGCTTCACAGGATTGAGTGCAAAAGCCGGTAAACTTAAACAGACAGGGTTTTTATTTCCCAGTAAACAAAACAAGGCTTCCAGCAGCATTTCAGAAATGGAAACATAACAAAAGAAAGTCTGCTTGTCTTCAGCACAGGGTAAATAAAAGTAAAAGGCACATATAGTTTCTTGATACCCAGGACTTTGCACAATCCTTGTTAGGTCTTATATCAGCCTCCAGCCACATCCAGCTCTCCAAACACACGCCGCTCTCCAAACACAGGTGTCTCCTCCCAGCTCCTCCTCACCACCAGCTAACACCATTTCCTCTCTTTAAGAGTTGCTTCCTGGAGACTATTAACCCTGTGTGTGCTGGATTACCTGTAGTCAGGGGTGGAGGCCCCATCCCACCCGAAGATCACATCAGGGCCTCCAAAATTCCGGGTCCCTTCTACCTCTCTATCAATGCAGGGATAACTGAGAGTCAATCCTCTCTGTCATATTGCTATCCCCGGAACTTCTCGCCCCTCTCGGGTGACCCCCTGAGCACTTATCACCTTTCTTTAAAGGGACCACAAACCAAATATTGGTGCTATATAGCACCTGTCCAGGACCCAACCTTGGCGTCCTGTACATTAAATTTACTCCTCAATAGCCACAAAGGATATCCACTTTGTGTGCACCAAATGTCATCGCAAAAGGAATAATTAGTAGTTGTGACATCATTCCTGTGTTGTGCATTGATGGGCCGAACACCCTCCTGTTTGATTCGCAGCAAAACTCCCGAACAGGGGAAATGTTCTAAACCGAACAGCGAACCCCATTGAAGTCTATGGAAGCTGAACAGGAAAAATCGAAGTGCCCATTTTGAAGGCTTATATGCAAGTAATTGGCAATAAAAGGGGTCTGGGTACTGCCCGGGGGGACATGTATCAATGAAACATTAAAAAAAAAAAAAACAATTAAAACAATTGTTTTTTCAAGAGCAGTGATTTTAATGATGCCTACAATTTCAACAATAAAAAAGAGAAATTCCTTTAAATATCATGCGGGGGGGGGGGGGGTGCTTAATGTGCCTTTAAAGTGGCGCATTTGTAACATATACAGAACATGCTTACACTGTCAATTAGGCACAGAGTGTAAGGCAGAGTGTTCGTTGGGGCAAACACCCCGCAAATTCGGGGGTTCGGTGAATGCCCAAACAGGCAAATGTTCGACATGAACTCATGCTCGGGCCAAACCGTTCACCCTTCCCTACTGTGCAAAGCCTAAGCAAAGAACAGGACATTGGGAGTGACACAGCAGGCTCCACCCTATACAGGCTGCCTGTAGGAAATGACAGGAAGGGCCGTATACTGTATATACACAGTAAAAGTGAGTACACCTCGCACATTTTTATAAATATTTTATTCTATCTTTTCATGTGAAAACACTGAAGAAATTACACTTTGCTACAATGTAAAGTAGTGAGTATACAGCTTGTATAACAGTGTAAATTTACTGTCCCCTCAAAAATAACTCAACACACGGAGCCTGCAAACAGTTTGCTGAAGACAAGCAGATTAAGAACATGGATTACTGGAACCATGTCCTGTGGTCTGATGAGACCAAGATAAACTTATTTGGTTCAGATGGTGTCAAGCGTGTGTGGGGGCAACCAGGTGAGGAGTACAAAGACAAGTGTGTCTTGCCTACAGTCAAGCATGGTGGTGGGAGTGTCATGGTCTGGGGTTGCATGAGTCCTGTCAGCACTGGGGAGCTACAGTTCATTGAGGGAACCATGAATGCCAACATGTATTGTGACATACTGAAGCAGAACATGAAACTGGGCCGCAGGACAGTATTCCACACATGATAACGACCCCAAACCATACCTCCAAGATGATCACTGCCTTGCTAAATAACCTGAGGGTAAAGGTGATGGACTGGCTAAGCATGTCTCCAGACCTAAACCCTTTTGAGCATCTGTGAGGCATCCTCAAATGGAAGGTGGAGGAGCGCAAGGTCTCTAACATCCACCAGCTCTGTGATATCGTCATGGAGGAGTGGAAGAGGCCTCCAGTGGCAACATGTGACACTCTGGTGAACTCCATGCCCAAGAGGGTTAAGGCAGTGCTAGAAAATAATGGTGGCCACACAAAATATTGACACTTTGTGCCCAATTTGGACATTTTCACTTAGGGGTGTACTCACTTTTGTTGCCAGCGGTTTAGCTACTTTACATTCTAGCAAAGTGTCATTTCTCCAGTGTTGTCACATGAAAAGATATAATAAAATATTTACAAAAATGTGAGGCATCTACTCACTTTTGTGAGATACTGTGTATATGTTTATATATATATATATATATATATATATATATATATATATATATATATATAGTTTTTTTTGCCATTGGGAATGTGCTTGCAACGATTACAAAAGGCTATGCTTGAATGCGTGCTTGCAACAATTGTTCCCCATAAACGTTTACTGTTCCCCATAAACGTTTACTGTACAAATTAAGGTCTCTCAACATGGATCAAGGGGTGAGCACCTGGATTGAAAACTGGCTACAGGGGCGAGTCCAGAGGGTGGTGATAAATGGGGAATACTCAGAATGGTCTGGGGTAGAAAGTGGGGTTCCCCAGGGTTCTGTCCTGGGACCAATCCTATTCAATTTATTCATAAATGATTTGGAGAATGGGGTGAAGAGCTCAATCTCAATATTTGCAGATGATACCAAGCTAAGCAGAGCAATAAATTCTCCACAGGATGTGGAAACACTGCAAGAATATCTAAATAAATTAATGGGGTGGGCAGACAAGTGGCAAATGAAATTTAACGTACAAAAATGTAAGATAATGCATTTGGGTACCAAGAACATGAACGCAAATTACTCACTAGGGGGAGAGCCCCTGGGGGAATCAAGGATGGAAAAAGACCTAGGGGTCATAGTGGAGAACAGGCTCAGCAGTGGCATGCAATGCCAAGCTGCTGCAAGCAAAGCTAACAAAGTGTTGGCATGCATCAAAAAAGGGATTAACTTCAGGGATAAATCAATAATTCTCCCACTATACAAGTCCCTGGGGAGGCCGCACCTGGAGTATGCCGTCCAGTTCTGGGCACCGGTCCTCAAGAAGGACGTCCTGGTATTGGAAAGGGTTCAGAGAAGGGCAACAAAGCTAGTTAAGGGATTAGAGGACCTAAGTTATGAGGAAAGATTACAAGCACTGAACTTATTCTCTCTGGAGAAAAGACGCTTGAGAGGGGATATGATTTCAATGTACAAATACTGTACTGGTGACCCCACTATAGGGGCAATACTATTCAGCGCAAGGGAAAACAAGAAGACACGCGGCCATTCACTGAGAATGAAAGAAAGGCGTTTTGACCTTAGGATGCGTAGGGGATTCTTTACGGTAAGAGCAGTGCGAATGTGGAATTCTCTTCCAGAAACAGTGGTTTCTGCTGGTAGTATAGAAGATTTTAAAAAACTACTAGATGCACACCTAAGGGACCACAACATTGGGGGATATACAATGCATTACTGACATAAAAAAAAACACACACACACATGGGTTGGACTTGATGGACTTGTGTCTTTTTCCAGCCTCACTGACTATGTAACTATGTAAGTTATGCTTGGATGCATGCTTGCAATGAGTACAATAAGTTATGCTTGGAATGGATACATGCTTGCCATGATTGCAAGGGAGTTTGTGTCACTGGAGATGTGCTTGCAGTGACTGTAGAAGTTTGCATGCCTGTATATGTGCTTGCAACGATTGCAAGATGTAGTGCTACTGGAGACGTGCTTGCAATGATTGCTAGAGTCTGTGCTGTTGGAGGCATGATTACAACGATTGAAAGAAAGAAACCTACTGATAGGCCAAAAAAAAATAAGGATTGCAGAAATTGAATGCATAGGAATAAACCGTGACCCTAACCGGTTGTAGCTGTGCTTGATAGTGTAAGAAAATGAATCCGATATGAATCGTTGTGCCGACAACGCGACTAGATTTGTATTGGACTGTGATGAGTATGAGAAATGGATCCGCTACTAATCGGTTGTAGGGTAGGACATGAACCGATACTAATCGGTAGGTAGGGTAAATGACATGAACCGATGCGAATCGGTAGGTAGGGTAAATGACATGAACCGTTAAGAATTGGTTGGAGGGTAGGACATGAACCGATAAGAATCGGTAGGTAGGGTAAATGACATGAACAGAGTAAAGGACATGAACCGTTACAAATTGGTTGGAGCGTATGATATGAACCATTATGAATTGGTTGGGGGGTATGACATGAACCGTTACGAATCGGTTGGGGGGTAGGACATGAACCGTCATGAATCGGTTGGAGGGTATGACATGAACCATTACGAATCGGTTGGGGGTATGACATGAGCCGTTACGACTCGGTTGGAGGTATGACATGAACCGCTATGAATCGGTTGGGGGTATGACATGAGCCGTTACGAATCGGTTGGAGGTATGACATGAACCGCTACGAATCGGTTGGGGGGATATGACATGAACCGTTATGAATCGGTTGGCGGGTACGACATGAACTGTTACGAATCGGTTGGAGGGTATGACATGAACGGTTACAAATCGGTTGGGGGGTATGACATGAACCATTACGAATCGATTGGGGGTATGACATGAACCATTACGAATCGATTGGGGGTATGACATGAACCGTTACGAATCGATTGGGGGTATGACATGAACCGTTACGAATCGGTTGGGGGTATGACATGAACCGTTACGAATCGGTTGGAGGGTATGACATGAACCGTTAGGAATCGTTTGGAGGGTATGACATGAACGGTTACAAATCGGTTGGGGGGTGTGACATGAACCGTTACGAATTGGTAGCTTGGGTAAATGATATGAGCAAAGTAAATGACATGAACCGATACAAATCGGTTGTAGGGTAAGCGTCATGAACTGATACGAATCGGCGTGTGCAATGTATCCGATGTGAACCGTTGTGCCACTGAAGCGACTAGGTTAGAATTAGACTGTAGTAAGTATGCAATGTATCCGGCACGAATCGGGCAACTATAACAATAAAACCAGCCTGTGACTGGCCGCGTGGTGTAGCGCGGTGCATGAACCATTTGGAAAATAACTCTGGGGTTGGTATGTTGGTGGAATAATGACTGCGCTTTGGAGATTTATAAACGATTTGTAAGTTTCGCTGCGGGAAACCGAACATACGAAATGGGGGACACAATGAGCGGGAATCATTTACACATCATATGAAACGATGGTTTTGAATCCTACCTGTGACAGTGAGAAACACTCGATTGACAAAAACCATGACTAAAGCAACCGCAACACACTGAATTCGGGAACAACAGACTCACAAACACAAAGTGAGCTGGGAAGAGTCGGCCTGATGATGTAATGAATCGCACACTGGAACCGACAAAGTGCATGGGCGAGTGGTCTGCTTAAATACCCTCCGGGCTCCTCCCATAAATTCAGGCCACCATACTGACCATATATATATATATATATATATATATATATATATATATATACACTTCCTATATCTGAGTATCTCTTTGTCTCTGCCCCACTGCATCATTCCTTGGTTCCACCCCCTAACCATCTCCGAGCACCGCCCCTTTTAGAGAATATAGAACCAAGTAACATTTGTGGTATTAAGTCATTTATGTGGAATTAAACAAGAAATAACAAGAAAATCAGTAAAATTGATCACCTGCAGCCAGCAACACGAAACCACCCCAGCAACAATAGATTCCCCCAGGAATAATGTTCCACCTGCAACAAAATACCCCCCCCCCCGAAAGCAACAATAGATCCCCAGCAGCAAAAACAGATTCCCCTGAAGCCAGCATCCATAGACTCTCCAGCAGCCAGCAGCAATAGACCCTTCTCCTCAACAGTAGATCCCTCTCAGCAACAACTGACCCCACAGCAATAGAAGACCCACATCCAGCAACAATAGATCCCCTACCAGCAACAATAAACCTCCCCCTCTGGCAAAAATAGATCCCCTCAAGTGACAATGGATCCCCAGTAGCCAGCATCAATAGATCCTGTAGCACACACCGTAGCACCCCTTGCCATTACATAAACTCAGTGCTGGAGGTGCCGGAGCGGCATTCCCCCTGCAAAAAAAAAACACACATACCACACACACATATATATATATATATATATATATATATATATATATATGTGGGCTGGGAGCTCTGATGGTTTAGGGTTAGCTACCTGACTTTTTAGTCGAAAGCCATAAACTTAAAATATTAACACAGATTAATTAGGCTTTTTGTGCTGACTAACTGGAGAATGTGCCTTCAAATGTTTGCATTAGTCGTTCATATTGATCTACCCCTGTGCACCTTTCCTTTTGCTCATTATGTTGTGAGCGGCTTCCATGTTTTCCTGTAAGGCTTACTTTCCCCAGCACAGGGAAAGCTATGTTCTTCGAGTTAGGTGATGTCATGCATTGGTAGTAGTATGAAGGCTATAAAAGGTGGCCATGTGACCAATGGTTGCGAGGATTGTGCAAATGGAGTGGTCGGTGATGTGCAGGTTCTTGGTTTTGGGAGGATCCACCCTTCGGCGGACTACAGAGTGTAGACCGTCAAGCTGCAATGCTCCGATTATGTCAAGCTGTGGGACTCAGATAAGCATTAGAGCAGCGAGTGAAACCATCATTGATGCAATGCAACAGACATTCCTATTACCCTTAGGGAAGAGAATATCTGTTAGGGTACTATGGAATTCCCCGCAGCTGGCCTGCAGCTAGCATGAGATGGACACTAGAATAGCATGTCTGTCACATGTTCATATATTTCCCTGCAAGCAAAGTTTGTTTATCTGTCAGTGAGGTACTAATTGTCTGTGTCATTCTTGGTGGCATTAAGTGTGCAGTAATGTATATTTGTTGTCATCTCCGTATCTACATCTGCTTCCTTAGTAAAGGGGCACCAGAACACCTTCAGCTGATCTTTCGGGCCAAACTCTGCAGTAACTAAAAATGAGCAAATTTCTGAAAAGTTCAATCAGTTGTGGCTTACCAAAGACTTTTTCAAACCACTGAAACTTAGAAATTTTGAACCAGAAATGCTATTGGAAAGGTACCAAAATGTGACAATTACAGATTCAAATGATACAACATAGAATAGTTTGGGAAGTTAAAATGATGGGGCAAAAAAAAAAAAAACATTCTGAGTCACCTACTTTAAAATGTTACCATCTGTACATAGGAGCATCTGGTACAAAAGTTTATCACACTTAAAGGACTTTTTGAAACATTTAATGGTTAAGAACATAACATATGATGTTCTTAATCATTCATTTTTTCAAAAAGACCTTTAGGCCTCACACACACAGACGGTTTTTACCTCCTCGTTTTTTAACTTTTTTTTTCAGCTCTCCGTGTTATTCAATGGCCCCATTAAAACGCCAACGTTTTTGAGCTGTAGATGGCATTGGCGTTAGTGAGCTGAAAGTAGACCCCACGGCCAGCGCGTTCTGAAGCTGTAGCGTTATAGCATTTTTGACGCTGAACTGTCAAAACGCTCACTAATGCGCATGAACGCCGTAGTGACGTTAACTGGCGTTTTTAGCGCCGATGTTTTCAGGTTAAAAAATAGCAGAGGAATCTTTTTTTTAACAAAACGCCTATTGACGGCGACGCTCACTAACACTGATGGAAAACGCTGACGAAATCGCATTTTTGACGCCGATTTTTCCCTGACGTCGGCCCCAACGTTATGCTTATTTTTTTAAGTATGCCCGTGTGTATGGGGCCTTAAATGTGATAAACTTTTGTACCAGATGCTCCTCCGTGCACATCCAAGAATTTCCCATTTGGTGAGAACTTCCTTTGCCGCTATCAGAGAAGTAGCAGCCTAGGAAGAGAACAGGGTGCACTCATTCTATATTTTAATCATGGATATGCTTCTTTGCAAGGGATATTCATTAGAACCTATTTTCACTTCTATGGGTCCAGAACTATCAAACCCATCACACATTCAAAATTCAACCAGGAATACTAAGACAGATGGGTGGGACCTGGTGTCACTGGCAATCAAATTAAAGGGATTGTAAAGTCAGAAGATTTTTTATCTTAATCCATTCTGTGCATTAGGATAAAAAGCCTTCTGTGTGCCGCAGCCCCCCTAATACTTACCTGAGCCCATCTCTGTCCAGTGATATCCACAAGTGTCTCGGCCATCTGAGACTCCCCCCCCCAATTGGCTGAGACACAGCAGTGGCGTCATTGGCTCCCGCTGCTGCCAATCAGGAGAGAGAGGGGGCGAGCCGGGCCGTGGCTTTGACACATGGACTGTGACTCGGCTCGGGTGCCCCCATGCAAGTATAACATGTTTGTTATTTTTATAGAAAAATATGAGACTTTACAATCACTTTAAGGGAGCTTAGGCAACAGCAGAAGCAGATATAAAGCAGAAGCAGCCCGTTGTCCCTTCAGCCCAGAATCGGAACCTCTGCAAATAAAGTTGAAATTTAGATTCTGCTTTTAATTCTGCTTTTGCAGTCTGACTCTGTGAAATTTGGTTTGAATTGAACTTCATACTAAATTCTTGATCAACTCTATTGATAACACTAATGTGATATACAGTAACATCTAAACACTCTCAGAGTACCCTAGCTGTCCTTAAGTTTGACATCAGCTCAAATAATTCACCATCCACATGATTTTTTCTGAATATATACACTATATTGCCAAAAGTATTGGGACACCTGCCTTTACACGCACATGAACTTTAAGAGCACCCTAATCTTAGTCTGTAGGGTTCAATATTGAGTTGGCCCACCCTTTGCAGCTATAACAGCTTCAATTCTTCTGAGAAAGACATCCACAAGGTTTAGGAGTGTCTATGGGAATGTTTGACCATTCTTCCAGAAGCGCATTTATGAGGGCAGGCACTGATGTTGGACAAGAAGGCCTGGCTTGCAGTCCCCACCCAAATTCATTCCAAAGGTGTTCTATCAGGTTGAGGTCAGGACTCAGTGCAGGCCAGTCAAGTTCCTCCATCCCAAACTCGCTCATCCATGTCTTTATGGAACTTGCTTTGTGCACTGGTCCAAATCATTTGGTGGAGGGGGGATTATGGTGTGGGGTTATTTTTTAGGGGTTGGGCTTGGCCCCTTAGTTCCAGTGAGGGGAACTCTTGAGGTGTCAGCATACCAAGACGTTTTGGACAATTTCATGCTCCCAACTTTGTGGGAACAGTTTGGGGATGGCCCCTTCCTGTTCCAACATGACTGCACACCAGTGCACAAAGCAAGGTCCCTAAAGACATAGATGAGGGAGTTTGGGGTGGAGGAACTTGACTGGCCTGCACAGAGTCCTGACCTCAACCCGATAGAACACCTTTAGGATGAATTAGAGCAGAGACTGTGATTCAGGCCTTCTTGTCCAACATCAGACCTGACAAATGCGCTTCTTGAAGAATGATCAAACATTCCCATAGACACTCCTAAACCTTGTGGACAGCCTTCCCAGAAGAGTTGAAGCTGTTATAGCTGAAAAGGGTGGGCCAATTCAATATTGAACCCTATGGACTATGATTGGGGTGCCATTAAAGTTCATGTGCATGCAAATGCAGGAGCCCCAATGCTTAAGACAATATAGTGTGTTTTCCTGCACACTTAAAGATATATGTAACAGATGACTAAAAGCTTTATTTTGACCAAGTGTTTGTTATTGCCTTCAATACAAAAAGTCTTTATATCAGGTTCTAGAAAATATATGTACAGTATATGTCACAGTTATTTGCGATGATGGAAGTAGCCAAATAGCTCATGGTACCCCACGTAAAATAAGGAAATGTCTCATACCGAAAAACAGAACCAAAGATGGTAACATATAGCTAAAGAGTATGTCAAGGCATTACAAATAGTCAATTTGTACTTTTAAGATCCACATAATGGTACTTCACATCCAGTACAATACATACTAGCACTGATGTGAAAATGTGCGTATGAACAATCAATAACTAATCAGTGTAGCTAAAGTCCAGTGATGGTAGAACTAGTATAATCAGAAGAAAAGAAAAGGGAAGATCAGGACATGATCCTTCTTGTATATGCATCCCTTAAATATTTATCTAGGGAGGCCATGTGGCCTGGGTTATTAACCACTTGCCAACCGCCCCATAGTAGATTTACTGCTACAGAGTGGCCGCTCTCTGCAGAATCACGTATATAACAGTGGTGTAGTGGTTAGCACTTTCGCCTGGCAGCAAAAGGGTCACTGGTTCAAATCCCAACCACGACACTACCTGCCTGGAGTTGCATGTTCTCCCTGTGCCTGCGTGGGTTTCCTCTGGGTATTCCGGTTTCCTCCCACACTCCAAAGACATCCTGGTAGGTTAGATCCTGTCTAAATTGGCCTTAGTATATGTATGAACGTGAGTTAGGGACCTTAGATTGTAAGCTCCTTGAGCGTGTAGGGACTGATGTGAATGTACAATGTATATGTAAAGTGCTGCATAAATTGACAGCGCTATATAAGTACCTGAAATAAAATAAATAAAAATATGTCATTCTGCACTTCCAGGATTTGGGTGCGAGCACACCGCACCAGCAGCTCATTCCTGCTGTAAACAAGGCGGATTGTCATTCTGTGAGTACAGAAGTCATGGATCCCCTGTTTCTGTGAAGCAGAAACACTGATCCATGTCTTCCAGTAGTAAAAACACCTCCCCCACAGTGAGTAAGCACTCCCTAGGCACAAATGTAACCTTTTGTTCGACCCTGATGTTAACCCCTTCCCAGCCAGTGTCATTAGTACAGCGACAGTACATATTTTTTAGCACTGATCACTGTATTAGTGTCACTGGTCCCCAAAAAAGTGTCAGTTAGTTGTCCGATTTGTCCGCCGCAATATCACATTCCCGCTATAAGTCACTGATCATTGCCATTACTAGTAAAAAAATAAAAATAAAACATACATAAAAATATCCCATAATTTGTAGACGCTGTAACATTTTTCGCAAACCGACCAATATACGCTTAATGGGATTTTTTTTTTACCAAAAGTATGCAGCAGAATACATATTGGCCTAAACTGATGAAGACATTTGATTTTTTTACATTTTTTTTATTGGATATGTTTTAGAGCAGAAAGTAAACTCTTTTTTTTTTTTTCAAAATGTTCGGCAGTTTTTTGTTTTTAGCGCAAAAAATAAATACTGCAGAGATGATCAAATACCACCAAAAGAAAGCTCTATTTGCGGGAAAAAAAGGATATCAATTTTATTTGGGTACAGCGTCGCACAGCCACGCAATTGTCAGTTAAAGCAACGCAGTGCCGTATCGCAAAAAATGGCCTGGTCATTAAGGGGGTAAACCTTCCTGAGCTGAAGTGGTTAAGTCAGACCCATAGGATGGAGTATTTCTATGACGTCGTTAGTTTCCCATGTTTTCTCAAAGACGGCAAGACTGTCATGAAGTCTAGTAGTAAGGTATAATACAGTGATTCAACTGACGAGAAGTACTATGACCATCCAACGTATTTGGGCACAACCACTGTTTGGATAATTTGGTAGAACCAACCAATCATGTGGTTCTACCTGAAGACACTTTCTGGGAGGTGAAAAGGTCTATGTGATACCTGAGCTGAATCTAGAGCTGGAGTGAGCCTGGAGAGGGTATTAGGTGAGCAAATTATTATTTCCTGTAAGCTGAATTGAGTTATTTTTGAGAACTTTCCATTCTACCTATCAATTCTGCTGTCCACCTTATTTGCTACTCTGTAAGTCACTTCTGTGGAGTATTCAAACTCTTGTCTCCTATTGTCCTTTCACTGTTCTATAGTTATAATCCTCTATTGTTGAGAATAAAGCCTCGTACACACTAGTAGTTTTTTTTTTGCTCAACCCAGGGGGCTGAAGGAAAAAAATCTGAAGAGCTCAGGAGGAGCCACTGTACTAACTCTCCGATGTTAGTACAGCGATCTTGCCACTGAGCTAGTGTGTCCTGACAGGGGGACTGCCCTCTCTATGAAAACACACCGGTCAGGATGCTGATTGGCAGACCTTTTTCGGTCATGCTCCTCCCGATATTCGACCTGTATGTACGCCCTTTAAACATGCAGACAATATATACAACATAATAGAAAAGAAGCCCTTTGGGGAACTTTATACAAACGTGTGACCCTATAAACAAAATCACTTAACATTCCTAACTTTATCAGTTTTTCATTTCTGCTTGTGACTCGCTTTCCT
>BLSH010429385.1:148000-178736 GCA_018402905.1 Glandirana rugosa | reverse complement strand
GAGAGGTTCTTGTTGGTGCTCTGAGGGAGAGTTTATCGTTATAAAACCATCTACTACTGCATTAGGGAGAGGTTCCTGTTGGTGCTCTGAGGGACATTATTGTTATAAAACCAACTACTACTGCATTAGGGAGAGGTTCCTGTTGGTGCTCTGAGGGAGAGTTTATCATTATAAAACCATCTCCTACTGCATGAGGGAGAGGTTCCTGTTGGTGCTCTGAGGGAGAGTTTATCATTATAAAACCATCTCCTACTGCATTAGGGAGAGGTTCCTGTTGGTGCTCTGAGGGAGAGTTTATCATTCTAAAACCATCTCCTACTGCATTAGGGAGAGGTTCCTGTTGGTGCTCTGAGGGAGAGTTTATCGTTCTAAAACCATCTACTACTGCATTAGGGAGAGGTTCCTGTCAGTGCTGTGAGGGGGAGATTATTGTTCTAAAATTATCTCATACTGCAGTAGGGACAGGTTCCTGTCGGTGCTGTGAAAGACAGATTATCGATCATTCCAAAATCATCTCATTCTGGTGTAGGGAGAGGTTCCTGCTGCTGGTGTGAGCGGTGCATTTCTTGCACAAAAATAAAAAGTGTATCTACAATTTTCTTTTTTGTTAAAAAAAGAAAAATAAGGGGCGTGGCCGGCCAGCAGTGAGGACGGACGTGTTTCACTGAGCTCCGCTTTCTCCACGCTGATTAAAGCTACATAATAGCAGGCACAAGGAAAAAAAGCAACCAACGGCATCTCCCAGCATCAGCAGACATCCGGAGGAATGTCTAAGAGACGAAAGGAGAACCGTCCGCTCCAGCGGCTCACTGATTTCTTCCCGGCAGCTCCGAGTGGGGGTAAGACAGATGGCGCCGATTCCCAGGGAAACCTTCATTCGGCGCGGCAGCTGTTCGTTCCGTGCAACGAACCACATGGCCGACAAAGAGAGATGGACGAATCGTCCCCCCCTCCCTCTCCTACCACCAGAAGCCCTACCATGATGAAGAAATTGAGGGGGGGAGACACTGACACACCCGAGACATTGTACCCACCACCCCAAGCAGCATGGCAGCTCAGGCAATCGGGCCCCACGATAGAGGCATTCTCGGCCACAGACCAGGCCATAACCGAGACCACCATGAAAAACATGTTGCTCTCACCGAGAACCACTTTATTCACAGACTTTAATGAGATGATGGCCTCTCTACAAGAAAAGGCCCAAGAGCATTAGAATAGAATCTCTCATATAGAAGCCAAAATGGCCGACTTATACATAGCCCACAATGACCTGATTGATGCTTTTGCTGACCAGGAATCAGAAGTCATATGGCTACAAAACAAAATCGCTGACCTCGAGGACCGCTCAAGGAGGAATAACATCAAATTTAGAGGCATTCCTGAGTCAATTCCTCCCAGCGAACTGACTAACTATGTCCAGCGCCTCATGAAAGCCCTTGTACCCACCCGGTCAGACATAGAGCTTTGCGTGGGCAGAGCACACCGCATTCCCAAACCGAGGTTCCTGCCGAACACTGCACTGCACCCAGAGATACACTGGCGCGCATACACTATTACCATGCAAAAGAGCGAGTTATGGCGGCTGCAAAAAACAACCCAGTGGTTCCCAACGAGTTTCTCAATGTCTCCCTATATACGGACATTTCTCAACAAACAGCCACAAACAGAAAGAAGCTGGCCCCATTAACCAAAATACTCCGCAATCACTCTATAATCTACAAATGGGGATTTCCCACAAAACTCCTGGTCACCTGGAACGGGAAAATTGTTCCGATCTACAGTCTGGAAAAAGGAATACAACTTTTCAAGCAGTGGAAACTACTCCCCCCTGAGGCACAGAGCCCGAGCCCGAACCATCTTGACAGTCTCCCAATGGAATGGTCATAAGATAAGTCTGGAAAAAACATAAATAAACAGACCCCTTATACCAATACTCCGTTGCAACACAAATGGCGTGCGAGAGGTAACGATTGATGGCACCTAACCTGACTCCTATCCAGTTCGGCAATAACTGCCCAATACTACCTGACAGCTTCCCCCACGCTAGACAGCAGCACCATTGCTGCCCATTTGCCTGCTATTTGCTAGGCTTTTTTTATGGGTTTCTATGTTCCCTTTATTGTTGCTCTATTGTATGGTTCTGTTCTCCTCTCTTATGTCTTCCCTTTTTCCTCCCCTCCACCATCCGAAATCGGGTCAGCCCTCCAGTATACCGGAATCAACGCACCTCAGGAAGATGCCTCTTCATGTCGTCTCCGAGATTCCAGCTCTTGGACAATACCTCCATGTATGCAACATTTCCACATACATGCATTGACTTTAAAGTTTCCACAAGCTACATCTTCAAGGGCACTGATGTTTTGAAATGCCTCTGAAGATTATGTCTTTGAACACCAAGGGCCTTAATAGCCCGTACAAGAGATCAGCACTGATCAAGGAAGCTAACATACTTAAAGCTCAGATCATGTTCATCCAAGAATCACACTTTGCAGCCAGCAAATGCCCCCGAGTTAACTTTAAACATTTCCCTCACCTGTATATGGCAAATGGCCCGAAAAAAGCGTGTGGAGTTTTCATTGTTATCCACGACTCAGTAAAATTCAACCATATTCGTACAATCCCAGATCCAACTGGGAAATACGTAATCCTTATATGCAAGCTAAACGGAATGCCTTTCACCCTAGTGAACCTTTATGCCCCAAATATAAAGCAGCGCACATTTTGGAACCCCTATTGAAACTTGTTAAGGACAACCTACAAGGTACTCCGATTATTGAGGGAGACTTTAACACGGTTATCCAACCTGCCTTGAACTCCACCACTGTAAGCAGAAGACCCACCCACTCCATTGTTCCCCTTCTTCAGGAATATGAACTTTATGATGTGTGGCACTGTTTTCACGGATCTGAAAGGGACTACACCTTTCTTTCTACAGTACATGCATCGTACTCTAGGATAGATCTCTTTTTACTTACTAAATATGCTTTGCAAAATGTTCTAAATACGGATATCGGAACCATTTCTTGGTCAGACCACGCGCCTATTATGGTGGAAATCGAGGACACTTAGCGTCACACCCCTCCACCGCTGTGGAAGCTCGAATCCAAACTCCTGGCAGACAAGAAATGGTCCCGACTAATCCAACAGGAACACAGGAAGTTTTTTTTTGCATAACGATGTACCAGGAATGAACAGATGTACACTCTGGAATGCTTACAAGGCATATATGAGGGGAGTATTGATTAAATTCTCCTCAACTATCAGGAGACAGAGGAGGAGACAGGTAGACAAAGACTTACAAGCTATCTCTATGAAAGAGGAAATAAATAAGAAAAACCCATCCCCATATCTCACCCAGGAAATTCAACAAGAACGTGACAAACTGCTTTCGCTCCTTATGCTCAAACATGAAACCCACTTTAGATTTCTCAAAGCCAGCAGCTATAGCCTACATAATAAAGCGGGAGCGTGGCTAGCAAGAAGGGTTAAACAGCAGCAGCTTAAACAAAAAATACATGCCCTTTCGCACCCCATATCTAATAAAACGTTAATAAACCCCAAGGATATAGCTGATGGCTTTGCAGATTACTATCAGTCCCTATACGACCTTGCTGAGGATAAATCTACACCACAGCCCTCAGTAGAGACTATAAACGCTTTTCTATCAGAGGTCAAGTTTCCCTGTTTGAGCCCCGAACAACTCCAGGATATCTCTTTGCCAATCACCCCCTCAGAAGTTGAAGCATCTATTAACACTCTGCCCAACCAAAAATCCCCAGGGGAAGATGGTTTTACAAATGAGTATTATAAATTCCTAAAGTCTGACATTTCTCCTCGCTTATGTGAAGTCTTTGAGGCCTCCTCCTCCTCTGGCTCCTTCCCACAAAATATGTTAAGAGCTGTAATTGTCACCATTCCCAAACCTAACTAAGATTTTTCTAAACCTGCCAATTATATGTAGATATCATTGATCAATACTGATATCAAAATCTTTGCCAAACTTCTTGCGACCAGGCTCCAAAAAATTTTACCCTCACTTGTCCACCCGGATCAGGTGGGTTTCGTCGCGGGCCATCAGGCTCCTGACGGAACTCGCAGGCTAATAAATATCATGTCCCAGGTAGAGGCCTCTCGGACGCCTTCTCTGCTCCTCTCCTTGGACGCGGAGAAGGCGTTCGACAGGGTCCACTGGGGATATTTGAGGCAAGTACTACAGAAATTTGGAATATTGGGTTGGATCCAAACGGCTATTTTATCCTTATATTCCAACCCTTCTGCTAGAGTGCTCACTTCCGGTCTATTCTCCAAACAAATTAAGATAACCTATGGGACCAGGCAGGGGTGCCCCTTATCTACCACCATTTTTACGCTCCTTATGGAACCACTAGCAGAATCAATTAGAGCTCACCCTGACATTCATGGCCCCTCCCTTGCTGGTAGGCAGCGAAAAATAAGCCTCTTTGCTGATGATGTAATGATCATAATGACCAACCCCTTGATTTTGCTTCCAGGAGTACAATCCATTTTAAATAAATTTAGTGTAATCTCCTATTATAAACTCAACGCTACTAAATTGCAAATGCTAGGGATATGCATTCCACCCGCCACTAAAAATAAATTAATGCAAGACTTCCCACATGTTTGGGAAACTAGTGCGATAACATACCTGGGTATCAGCCTCACCCCCTCTATCTCCCAACTATATAGTAAAAATGATGCGACCTTTTTAGACTCCCTCCCACAACATCTATCTCAACTAAGGACACAAAACCTTTCATAGCAGGTAGAATAGCTACCCTGAAAATGATAACAATCCCTAAACTTCTATACCTGTTCCGCACCCTAATAATCCCAATACCCCAGAAGTTTTTTTTATCTACGCAGAAGATCTTTTACCAGTTTATATGGGAAAAGAAACCCCCTAGATGTGCGAACAAGATTCTGATGAGACATAGATACAATGGAGGAATGGGTGCACCAAATATATCCATTTACTATAAGGCATGCGTACTGGACCAGACTCGCCACTGGTGGAATCCTCTCTCCGCCAAACCCTGGACACAAATGGAGGCCCTGGAGGCCCTGACAGGGGATCTAAGGACCACCCTTATATCTCTTAAATTAGGAGCCCCACTACCCATTGTCTCCTCGCCGACGACTCAGACGTCCCTGAAACACTGGAAAGAAACTTCCCTGCATACGGACGCTAAGGGCTCCAGCTCTAAAATACCCACCCTCGTCTCGGTCCTACAACACTTTATACCAGACCTGTCTACCCGAATATGGGAAAGTTATGGCATAACCAATCTCAGCGAATTTTACTAGGGCTCAGAGCTCTGCTCCTTTGAAACCCTTCAAATAAGTTTCTCGCTCCCCAATACCCTGCAATACCAACATTTAAGAATATATTCTTTCCTCCGAAAGAATCCACTCCCAATATATGTAGAACTCCTAACACAGGTACAATCCTTTCTCTCTGAAAGTTCCTCTCCTATTAAAGGAATCACTCTATTTTATAGGATCCTATCCTACCATAAATGTTTCGAAAAGACACATACCATGCGCAATTGGGAAAGAGAGCTAGGTGTGATTCTTCCTGAATCATCTTGGAAGCAAGCTATAAACACTACCTATGCCGCGACTAAATGTGTGAACCACTGGGAGAACTATCAAAAGGTACTACATTTCTGGTACCTTACCCCTTTCAAATTATCAAAAATGTATCCGTCTCAATGAAACCTTTGTTGGCGGAAATGCGGTGAGATAGGCACCTTATACCACACACTGTGGACATGCGTTTCCATTAGATCACTCTGGAACAAGATCTTCTCTGTATTATCAGAAGTGGCAGGGGAAGTAATTATACCTAATCCAGAGTTAGCTCTCCTCCATATAAATATTAACCTACTCCCCAAAAAATGGCGAGTAATAGCGCTACACCTCTTCTTAGCTGCCAAAACGACGATAACAAAACACTGGAAATCCCCCGACCCCCCTCCTATAAGGAGGTTATTCAAACTTTGAACCACCAGTGCACTATGGAAAGCATTGTAGCACTGACCTCTGTCACTCGCCTCAAATTTGAGTATGATTGGAAACTGTGGCTACAAAACCCCAGATGTACAGGTACTCTTAACTGAGGATAAGTAGAGCATAGCTCGGGCTGACCCCCTTCTTCCTTCTTCCTTTTCACCCTCCTCTTTGTCCCCCCCTTTTTTTCTTTTCCGTTAGTTCACCCAACCAGATACGCTGACTAAATCTTCATACCTCATGTCAATCTCATTTAGAACTGTTCCTAGGTTGATAGAATTCAGGTAGCGGACAGAACCTTCAACGTTATATGGTAGGCCCAAATGGTGCTCAACGAATGGTGAGGCTAGAACAAGTACAGGCGATAGTAGATTGGGTGGCTGACAATGCCTCCAGTTCCTTCACATTGTCTCCCACCCGGTCCCTTGATGAAAGCTCAGAGTTGGCACCTGAACCCCATGGCCATCTGTCTTTCACCTCAGCCCCTTGTAAATCAGGCAAGCAGTCTGAGCCCCAAGTCATGCAGCAGTCTCTTATGCTTTTTGATTACTCTGCTGGTGTGCTTTCCATGGGCCATCCACATAGCCCTGCCCCAGAAGTGGAAGACATGGAGTGCACCGATGCCCAACCCCTTCTGTTGCAGGATGAGGACATGGAAACACCACCGCAGCACGTCTCTGATGATGACGAAACACAGGTGCCAACTGCTGCGGCTTTCCTCAGTGTGCAGACTGACAGGGAGGGCAGTGGTGAAGGGTGGGTGGAAGATGATGTGGAGGATGATGAGGTCCTAGACCCCACATGGAATGAAGGTCATGCGAGTGACGTGTGCAGTTTGGAGGAAGAGGTGGTGGTCACACAGAGGCACCAGCACAGCAAAAGAGGAAGCAGGTTGCAAAAGCGGAGCGAGCGTCCCCTAGACAGTATGCCTGCTACTACCCACCGCACCCAGGAACCTATCACACCAAAGGCAGCTCAAAGGCGTTCCCCCGCGTGGCAGTTCTTCAGACAATGTGCTGATGACAAGACACAAGTGGTTTGTACACTGTGGAATGAGAGGCTGAAGCGAGGCACAAATGTTCTAAACCTGAGCACAACCTCCGTGACCAGGCATCTAAATGCAAAGCACTTGCTGCAGTGGAATAATTACCTCATAATCCAAGAAAGGTCTCGGCCTCCTCCTGCTTCCTCTTCTGCTGCTGCCTCTTCCTCTTCCTCCACCTCTACAGTGCCAGTGTCACCTGCCACCCAGCAAACAGACGATGTGACAGCAACGCCACCATGTCCGTCACCGTCCCCAAGCATTTCCACACGGTCCCATGGAAGCTTACAGCTCTCCATCTCCCAAACACTGGAGAGAAAGAGGAAATACCCCCCTACCCACCCACGATCCCTGGCCCTGAATGCCAGCATTTCAAAATTCCTGGCCTTTGAAATGCTGTCATTCCATCTGTTGGACACGGACAGTTTTAAAAACCTGATGGCGGTGGCTGTCCCACAGTAGGTGGTTCTCAGCCGCCACTACTTTTCCAGTCGAGCCATCCCTTCCGTGCACAAACAAGTCGGGGACGAGATCAAGTGTGCACTGCGCAACACCATCTGTGGCAAGGTCCACATAACCACTGATACGTGGCCCAGTAAGCACGGGCAGGGACGCTATATCTCACTAACTGCACACTGGGCAAATGTAGTGGCGGGTGGGCCTGAGGCGGCTAGCCGTTTGGCACATGTCCTTCCGCCACAGAGGATTGAAGGGCATTTCTCTTTGCCTCCTGTTGCCTCCGCCTCCTACTGCGCTTCCTCCTCCTCCTCCTCTACCACCTCCTCATCCGCTCAGCGCAACACCTTCACCACCAACTTCAGCACATCCAGGGGGAAACCACAGCAGGCTGTTTTAAAACTGATATGTTTGGGGGATAAACCCCACACTGCGCAGGAGCTATGGACGGGCATTGAACAACAGACCGGTGAGTGGTTGTTGCCACTGAGCCTCAAGCCCGGCCTGAGGGTGTGCGATAATGGCTGAAATCTCGTAGCAGCTCTGGGCCTAGCCGGTTTGACGCACATCCCTTGCCTGATGCATGTGCTGAATTTGGTGGTGGAGAAATTTAAAAAAAAACTACCCGGATATGTCAGAGCTGCTGCAGAAAGTGTGGGCCGTCTGTGCACGCTTTCAGCGTTCTCACCCTGCTGCTGCTCGCCTGTCTGTGCTGCAGTGGAACTTCGGCCTTCCCGCTCACCGCCTCCTATGCGACGTGCCCACAAGGTGGAACTCCACCTTGCACATGCTGGAGAGACTGTGCGAGCAGCAGCAGGCAATAGTGGAGTTTCAGCTGCAGCACGCACGGGTCAGTCGCTTTGCGGAACAGCACCACTTCACCACCAACGAGTGGGCCTCCATGTGAGACCTGTGTACCATATTGCGGTGTTTTGAGTACTCCACCAACATGGCCAGTGCCGATGACGCTGTTCTCAGCGTTACTATCCCACTTCTATGTCTCCTTGAAAAAACACTTCGGGCGATGATGGAAGAGGATGTGGCACAGGAGGAAGAGGAGGAGGAAGAGGGGTCATTTCCACGGTTATCAGGCTAGTCATTCACAAGCGGCTCGGAGGGTGGGTTCCTGCACCAGCATAGGCCAGGTAAAAAAATTTCAAGCCAGGGCACAGTTCTGTAGGATGAGGAGGATGAGGAAGATGATGATGAGGAGGAGGAGGAGGAACCGTGTTCACAGCAGGGTGGCACCCAACACAGCTCCTGGGCATCACTGGAGCGTAGCTGGGGGGATACGGAGGACACAGATGATACACCTCCCACAGAGGACAGCTTGTCTTTGCCTCTGGGCAGCCTGGCACACATAAGTGACTACATGCTGCAGTGCCTGTTCAACGACAGCCGAGTTGCCCACATTTTAACTTGTGCCGATTACTGGGTGGCCACCCTGCTGGATCCCCGTTACAAGGACAACGTCCTTAATTCCCTCACTGGAGCCTGATTGGAAGATGTGCGACTACAAGCGCACGCTGGTAGACGTGCTGCTGAGGGCATTCCCAAATGGCACAAGGGGCTCTGTGGAAGCACAAGGTGAAGGTGGAGGAGGAGGAAGAGGTCGCCAACGCAGCTTTGGCACCGCCAGCACCTCAGAAGGCAGGGTTAGCATGGCCGAAATGTGGAAAAGCTTTGTCAGCAGCCCGCCACAACAAACAGCACCAACACCTGATAGGCAAAGTCTTAGCAGGAGGCAGTATTTCAGCAACATGGTAGAACAGTATGTGTGCACACACATACACGTACTGACTGATGGGTCTGCCCCATTCAACTTCTGGGTCAATATTTTGGGGGCTACCCTAATTAGAAAAAAAAAACAAACAAACAAATAACAGTGTTGGCTACCTCCTCCTCCTCTACCACCACCACTTCCACCTATACTGCCACGGTCACGGCCTGGTCAACCTCTAGGCTCCTACATCACATCCACCTCCTCCTCCCATTTTTTTTTTTGTTATTTTAAATTATTTCCCTATCTACATTCGTTTATAGGGCACTTGTCCTACTCCTTACCCCCATTTTGCTTACTTTTGCAGCCCTCTAGCTCTTTCCGGGACTTTTTTACAGCCATTTTAGTGACCAAGAGTTCGGGTCATCGTTGACTTCAATGGTGTCTGCTCAACTCTACTCTTAAGATCAATGTTTGACACTCTTTTTGTTAATTTAAAATGGATTTCTCAGTTGAGGAGGCTATGGTCTCTTGGGGGCCTTCACATTGTGGTAATATAGGAATTATAGGAATATACGGAACTATATATAGGAACTGTAGAAACTTTTGTCACATTCCTATCTAAGCCCTGATGAAGAGGGGATCGTGTGACTTATCTTCCTAGTTTTATCTTCCTCTTGTCCAATTTTTATCTACAATAAATCAGATGCACTCTTAACACTAATGTTTGGCACTCTTTCTATCAATTTCAAATGGGTTTTTCAGTTGAAGAGGCCATGGTCTCTTGTGGGCCACCACCCCTTGATTAACGGAAGAATAGAATCAAGTCCAGAACCACAAATCTTCTTGAACATGTCCAGAACAGTTCAGGATTGGGGGACCTCCAGTGCTGTAAGGGCAGTGGTAGCCAAAGTATGTTATTTGCATTATGGCCAAGTGTTTGTATTAAATTTAATTTGCAAATCGAGCATAACAGAAATACAATACCCAAATTAGAGCTCCTTCCAAACAGCCGCTAATGTGTGGATGTAATATATTAACCTCCGCTTTATATTTCAGAAAAATGTTCCCGTATAACCACACTGCTCTCCGTTCCTTTCTTTTCAACGTGTTATATATACACACACGCAATCTTTTTTATTACCTCTATTTCAGTCTCACCTTCTATTTCCACTCTTGAATTTAGAGAAAAGATTTACAAGAGACAATAGAATATCTGAAGGGAACGGCATATCTTTTGTAGTGGCACATTAATGGCACTGTTACATGTTGGCAAGAAGTTGTCCAGAAAAACATATTTTTTCAAAGTTTACGGCTGTTTACGGTTGTCATGCTAATTACCAAGGCTGAGTCATATTCATGATTTCCTTTGTGTAAATCCTGCTGAAATATTACTTTTTAAACAATAACCTTGGCGCACCGAGCAAGACAATAGACAGAGCTTTGTTTTCCCTGGACGTGAATGGATAAAAAGAAAAATTTAGGGAGAGTGGGATAATTATTTCTTCTACTCCATTATATCGCCATTTATTATTTTTGGAAAGATTTTCTACTATATAAAAAGAGCAAAACAATGAAGCCTGGTCTACAGAGGCGCAATTATATAATGTCCAAGGCTCAGCGCGCTTTTTTTTTGTAGACAACTTTATTCCTGTTGTCACTGGCAGGAGAGAAAACCGATAGATCTTATTACTATGGAAGAAAATGGATTTATAGAATAATAAACTGGCACAGCTATGATACAAGAACATTTCATTAACAAACTGAATATTTTAAAGGCTCTATGGGGGCAGATATTTTGCGGGTTAAGTCTGGGATGGACTTAAAGTGGAAATATGAGCAAAATCCAAAACAATATACAGTATCTCACAAAAGTGAGTACACCCCTCACATTTTTGTAAATATTTTATTATACCTTTTCATGTGACAAAACTGAAGAAATTACACTTTTCTACAATGTAAAGTATTGAGTGTACAGCTTGTATAACAGTGTAAATTTGCTGTCCCCTCAAAATAACTCAACAAACAGCCATTAATGTCTAAACCGCTGACAACAAAAGTGAGTACACCCCTAAGTGAAAATTTCCAAATTGGGCCCAAAGTGTCAATATTTTGTGTGGCCATCATTATTTGCCAGCACTGCCTTAACCCTCTTGGACATGGAGTACACCAGAGCTTCACAGGTTGCCACTGGAGTCCTCTTCCACTCCTCCATGATGACATCACTGGGCTGGTGGATGCTAAAGACCTTGCGCTTCTCCACCTACCTTTGAGGATGCTCCACAGATGCTCAATAGGGTTTGGGTCTGGAGACATGCTTGGCCAGTCCATCACCTTTACCCTAAGCTTCTTTAGAAAGGCAGCGGTCCTCTTGGAGGTGTGTTTGGGGTCGTTATCATGTTGAAATACTGCCCTGCGGCCCAGTCTCTGAAGGGAGGAGCTCATATTCTGCTTCAGTATGTCACAGTACAAGTTGGCATTCATAGTTCCCTCAATGAACTGTAGCTCCCCAGTGGCAGCAGCATGTATGTAGCCCCAGACCATGGCACTCCCACCACCATGCTGAACTGTAGGCAAGACACACCTATCTTTGTACTCCTCATCTGGTTGCCGCCACACACGCTTGACACCATCTGAACCAAATAAGTTTATCTTGGTCTCATCAGACCACAGGACATGGTTCCAGTAATCTATGTCCATAATCTGCTTGTCTTCAGCAAACTGCAGGCTTTCTTGTGCATCGTCTTTAGAAAAGGCTTCCTTCTGGGACAACAGCCATGCAGATCAATTTGATTCAGTGTGCAGCATATGGTCTGATCACTGACAGGCAAACCCCCCACCCCTTCAACCTCTGCAGCAATGCTGGCAGCACTTATATGTCTATTTCCCAAAGACAACCTCTGCATAGGACGCTAAGAACGTGCACTCAACGTCTTTGGTTGACTATGGCAAGGCCTGTTCTGAGTGGAACCTGTCCTGTTAAACTGCTGTATGGTCTTGGCTATTGTACTGCAGCTCAGTTTCAGGGTCTTGGCAATCTTCTTATAGCCTAGGCCATCTTTATGTAGAGCAACAATCCCTTTTTTAAGATCCTCAGAGAATTCTTTGCCATGAGGTGCCATGCTGAACTTCCAGTGACCAGTATGAGAGAGTGAGAGCGATAACACCAAATTTAACACACCTGCTTCCCATTCACACCTGAGACCTTGTAACACTAATGAGTCAAATGACACTGGGGAGGGAAAATGGCTAATTGCGCCCTATATAGACATTTTCACTTAGGGGTGTACTCACTTTTGTTGCCAGCGGTTTAGACATTAATGGCTGTGTGTTGAGTTATTTTGAGGGGACAGCGAATTTACATTGGTACAGCTGTACACTTACTACTTTACATTGTAGCAAAGTGTCATCTCTTCAGTGTTGTCACATGAAAAGATAGAATATAATATTTACCAAAATGTGAGGGGTGTACTCACTTTTGTGAGGAACTGTATATGATATATTCTGTCACTTTCATTAACACATTGATTTTTATTTTTCTGCCTTCCCCGTTTAATTACCTGTTGATTTTGCCAATAGAGCTGTTTATATCTGCTTCCCGAATTTGGGTGGCAATGCTGATCATTCTGCAGTAAAATCAAAGAGTGTTGTCACTCTATGGGACAGGGTAGCCTTAGATGGACATGTAGTTCCAAATGGACTTCGTAAAAAGAAACAAAGAAATTAAATCACCAGTTAACACCTTTTAAGCAGATGCAGCAAGAGGTGTTTTTTTCTTTTAGAAAAAAGATTTTGGATATATAAATAAAGGGTACCTTTGTAAGCCCCCCCCCCCGCCCATGTCAGCATTAGTTGGTTTGTCTTCTGTAACTAAACTTTTCCTGGATAGCTTGATCTGTTAAAGCATATGGACCTATTCTCATCAGAGGTCCAAGGGTCTACTTTTCCTGTCCCAAAGCAGGTGGGGATCTACAACACAGCTCCTTGCACTTTTTAGTTGAGGGTGAAGGGTTAGAACCCCTTTCAGGTGTTGTCTCAAGGATAATGTCCCCACCTTTACACTTTCCTGTAGAGAACAACATCTGGCAATGGTCACTGACCAAATTAGTTAACTTAGCGCTTCTGTGTTACATCATCCTCTTAGGTGTTCCTCCCAAATTATTTGAAATGTTTTGAATTTCACTACCGGTATTGTATGGTGATATCCTGATTGAGGACACAAAGAGTGATAAAAACTTTGGTTGAGAAAAAATAAATAAAACAATCCCATCTTGTACTTGTACTAGAGGAGAATAGTGCAGCATAACATCAGTAGTAGAGTGATATTGCTATAGCCCAGCACCTGACTACACACACAAGCAGGAAATTACATTTCTAGGGATGTTCTGTAAACCAACAGTATACAGGAGGCCTCTAGGTTGCCATATTGCATTGAGATTTGCAGAAAATTAAAGCGGCTGCAGATTGAAAAGGAAAGGTAACTTTTAATAACATTAAATTAAAATATGGCTTGTTTAAGAATTGTATATGCTATAGTATTTATATTTGTTAAATATTATATTGTTTTCTATGAAAGTGGAGTTATCCTTTAAGAATTTGGTAATTGAATACATAACTGGTGGTACTTTATATCTGCCCATAATTCTGCGTTAACACTAGATCTGCATACTTTCTCTGCCTATTGTAGGGGTTCACAGGGCTGATTCACACTAGCGGTTGAGGGAAGTAAAACCCTGCTGTCGATCTGCATTTTCACAACCCCCCCACAACCCCTCCCAGAGGCAGTGGCCAGGCCTGTGATGCTTTGCAGCCATGGCAGGAATTATACCCCCAGTGCTTTTGTTGGGCATAGCGCCCCCTGAGTGCAACCCATTCAAGTGAATGGGGCTGCTCTACGGTTGTGGCACACTAGTGAGGGGCTGAAGGAGTTAAAGTAGTTGTAAAGGCTCAAGGATTTTTACCTTTGGGCCTTTTATGCATGAAGGAAAAAATCGTCAGTGTTCAGCAGCGCCCACCTAAAACTTGCCTGGGCCCCATCCCGAGCCAACGATGTATACGAGAGCTTCGGCTCTCCCGGGTCTCTCCCTCCTCATTGGCTTAAAACAGCAGTTGGAGCCATTGGCTCCCAATTCTGTTAATCAAAGCCAGTGAGCAAATGAGGAGAGAGCAGGGGCAGGGCCGAGCCGCGCTCCATGTGTGAATGGACACCCAGTGCAGCGGCTAGGGCGCAAGCCTGCTCGAATGCCCCTTGCTTGCTGTGGAGGCACTCAGCAGGGGAAAGAAGCCAGGAAAGCTGGTGGGCTGGCTGGTTCCCTCCACAGCCCCCTAATACTCTCCCAAGCCCCTTCTTTATCCACCGGATAAGCACTGGAGCCTCGGCTGTCCCAGGACTCTCTCTCCTCATTGGCTGAGACAGCAGCTATCATTCACAGCCAGTAGGCCAATGAGGAGAGAGCGGGGGGCAGGGGCAATCCGCAACTCTATTTGTTTAATGGACACATAGAGCAGGGCTTGGGAGCGAGCATGCACCAGTGCCCCCACGTGAAGCAGCTTGCTATTAGGTCAAGGGGGAGGAGCCAGGCAGGGGACCAGAGAAGAGCAGGAAAGTATAACATGTGTTATTTAAAAAAACAAGCCTTTAATATCAATTTAAAGCAGGTGGTGGGAGGTGATGCCATGCCTCCTAATCACATGCCAAATGCTCTCTGAAGAGCAACTCTCTTGTCTGAACAAGTCCTCTTCTTGTTTGTTTTTAAATTGTACAATAAGGAATGGTGGGCACAATGGTGGACAACAACACCCAAATCTCCCCAGGGAACAGGAACAGAGTCAAGAATTATGGAAGGGAGGCCTGACTGTTGGAGCATCCAGGACATACAAGGAACCAGGGCCTGACTCCACTCAGAAGTCTCCACCTATAACTAAATATCACTTTTTGGGTGGAATTGACCATTTAATGAATTGTTCATGCAGTGGAAGAATAACTAATATACACATCTATAATTATATATATATATATATTATAATATATTGACAGCAGAGCTTCTTAAGCTGAGGCAGAGCTTAGTGGGTTGCCAATGCACCATAGGAGATACAACTTTATTTATCTACTCAGCTGTAAAATTTTTACAGGAAAAGCAGCCACCACAAAATTGAAAAACTTTTTTAAAAGCTGCATAGTACTTGACAGGGAAAGAAAGGTATGAGGACACCATGAAATTTTAACAAATCCTTGGGATAATGCACACAGCAAAGACTTTCCAGAATATGCAAAATATTCCCCATGTTTCTATTCTGCCTGTATTCCAGTTTACATTATATAAGCCTACTACATCTCTTCTTCAATATTTCAATGTTCTGTTATTACACGTCTCACTACACTACCAGAATACTAATGTGCACTGCAGTAAAATATTGCTTTCCACAGAGAATGTAAAGAAATATTTACCATAGTGTCACACTGAAGAGGAAATACTGTAAGATCATATAAGGTCCTTCACAAGGGACAGAGGGACTTATTGGAGTGCAGGCACAATACTTGCAGCTTGGATAGACAGGTCCTTGCTCTAATTTGGGGACATGCCAGTCAACTCAATTATTTTGCATGAAAATACTCAGCACAAAACACAGCCTCGAGACCTGACTTTACTCTGATGCAGTTAAGCAGCACAACTAGGTCATCTCCCAAAATTTAGCCTGTGATTGGACAGTGAAAGAGTAGCAACAGTTGGATGAGGTCATCCCTCTGCTCTAGGTAAGTTGCATGTGTATGTACTTGCATACAGTAGACCACTGATCACTACAATTAGGAGTGTCTATGAGAATGTTTGACCATTCTTCCAGAAGCACATTTGTGAGTTTAGGCCCTGATGTTGGACTTGCAGTCTCCACTCTAAATTATCCCAAATGTTTTCTATTGGATTGAGGTCAAGTTCCTCCACCCCAAACTCGCTCACCTACACTATATTGCCAAAAGTATTGTGCCGCCCTCCAAATCATTTGGTCGAGGCGGATTATGTTGTGGGTTTGGGCTTGGCCCCTTAGTTTCAGTGAAGGAAACTCTTAAGGTGTCAGCATACCAAGACATTTTGGACAATTTCATGCTCCCAACTTTGTGGGGACAGTTTGGGGATGGCCCCTTCCTATTCCAACATGACTGCGCACCAGTGCACAAAGCAAAGTCCATAAAGACATGGATGAGCGAGTTTGGGGTGGAGGAACTTGACTGGCCTGCCCTCAACCCGACAGAACACCTTTGGGATGAATTAGAGTGGAGACTGTGAGCCAGGCCTTCTCATCCAATATTAGTGCCTGACCTTACAAATGCGCTTCTGGAAGAATGTTCAAACATTCCCATAGACACTCCTAAACCTTGTGGACAGCCTTCCCAGAAGAGTTGAAGCTGTTATAGTTGCAAAGGGTGGGCCAACTCAATTCTGAACCCTATGGACTAAGACTGGGCTGCCATTAAAGTTCATGTGCGTGTAAAGGTGCGCAGGCATCCCAATACTTTTGACAATATAAGGTATTTGATAAAAATTGCACTCAAATCATTCTTTGAAATTCGTATAGTGGGAATGCTCATTCCAACTATGCAATATGTGAATGGGCCTAAATAGTACCAGCATTCAGACTGGAACAGAGAGGGCCAGCACTGAAAGTTAGTGAGGATTTAACCAGTTAATGACCGGCTCACATACATTTACTGCTGCAGAGTGGCACAATATCGCGGATCGCCGTCTATAAACGGCGGCTTGCACGTCTCGTGCCCTCTGCACTCTCCAGCAGTATGGCCACGGTTCGGGCGGACTCATTGTCCGCCAGCGAGCCACGATCACCTGGCACAGAAGATAAACGGGGAACCGCTGATGTAAACACGGTGGTTTCCCGCTGTCATATGGCATGTAAGAGATTTACTGATCCCTGTCACTGGGATCAGTTAAAGCTCTTATGCCCTTGGCAGCCCAGCCCCCTCACAGTTAGAACACGCCTAGGGAACACAGTTAAACCCTAGATTACCCCCTGCTTGTTAACACCTTCACTGCCAATGACATTTACACAATAATCAGTGGCTATTTACATTTCTGATCACTGTATAAATGTCAATGGTCCCAAAAAAGTGTCAAAAATGTCCGACATATTTGCTGTAATATTGCAATCCCTAGTAAAAACGCCATAAATTAATTCTCATGGTTTGTAAACGCGGCAACTTTTGCGCAAACCAATCAATAAACGCATATCGTGATTTTTTTTACCACAAATATGAGGAAGAATATAAATCGGCCAAAACTGATGAATACATTTGTTTTTTTTTATATATTTTTTTTGGATATGTATTTTTTTTTTAACAGAAGAGTTTATTGACAAATCAGCATTACATAACATTCCAATTCAGATAGACAATGACGTACATAAAGGGCCGGATTAGCATAGGGGCTATTGGAGCTGCAGCTCCAGGCCCCTACCTCAAGATAGGCCCATGCCAGTGCGTCATTAATGCTGTTTAGCTCTGTGTGTGCACACCATTGTTATGTAAATCGCAGGCAGCCAGTGCTATTGTTATGTAAATTAAGGGCTGCAGGCGCTATTGTTATGTAAATCGCGGGTGCCCAGGCAACAGTTAGCGCCCAAATCCTTACTCCAGTTAAGACCTGTGCACATGGAAATAATGTTTAGAGCATGATATAATCACCTAAACTGTACTAAAATTGGCCGGGCATTGTTTGAACATAATCTGCTTTTAAACTGTGTGAAAAAGTGATTTCTACACTGAAATATCTTAAAAAGTCTTAGAAGAGATAAATTCCCCGTCTCTACTCCTAGGTGCACAGCTGAGCACAACTGAGCATGCTCAGACCTGAAACTGTTCTAAATTTTGCTTCAATGGAGTAATTACAGGGCACTGTAGAAAATACCAAAATGAGAGCTGTGAGAGTTTTTTGGGAGTAAAAGTTGGAGCAATGCAGCCCGATGCAATTTTCAGCCACTCTAATACAATTGTAACTTCCCCAAAGAAATCCTTTTCATGTTGAGATGAAATGTATCTTTCCCTCAAAGAAATTGTCCTTGCAACAATGTAGCAATTTTGATAATCTATTTGTTTTTAAGAATGCTAGAATGTAAATATCATTTTAAAATATTTTTTTCTCTGTCACTTTCACTTTTTGATATCTATCTCACAAAAATATTTCCCCAAACTCACACAGGTGTCTTTACAAACCAAAAAGAATACCATTGCTTATGGAAATTTAAAATTAGTCCCATTCGTTTTATTTTTTTATTCTTTCCAAATGATTTTAAAGAGGAAGTAAACCCTGATGGGTTTTACTTCCTCTTTGTTACCCTTGTAATTTAAAAGCATATTAGGCTAGTATGCATCACATACTAGTCTATTATGTGTCACTTACCTGCATTGGAAGCTTGTGATGTCCCCACTCCAGGCCGCGTCCATCTTCTGCCCCTCTTCCTTCCGGGGCCGCAATCTCCAGCTCTGTGACAGGCTGGAGCCACGTTACATCATTCCCATGCATGCACAGGGGAGCCGCCAATCGTGGCAAGTCTCAGTCAAGAAACGGGACGGAGGCCGTTTCTTCGTTGCGCATGTGTCGATGATGTCGGCACGTGCAAGTACACTGTATGTACAAGCATGCAGGTTTAGGAGATACGCAGGGAACCTACAGGTAAGCCTAATTATAAGCTTAACTGTGGGTTAAAGTGGTTGTCCAGAGTTGACAACCAATTTAATTTGAGTAAAAAAATGTGATATGTGTACCAACATCAGAAATAAAAATGTAATTCCCAAAATTCTGAGGATAACATTACTATTCTACACTCACACAGCAAGAAACACCAAATATCACAGAATAAATCAAGAAGAGAAACTCCTGACTAAATTAATTCCTATACATTCCAAGAAATGCAGTATATGTGTATGTATGTGCAGGAGACTCCACATGCAGCAGCCCTGTGGCTCACAAGGTAGAAATTTTGCCTACCATTGCCCAGGTCCTAAGTTTGAATCCCAAACATGTCACTTTATGTAGAGATGTTGCTTGTTCTCTCTATGTTGTTAAACATAACTCCTGACTCAGGGCCTTACCTAAATTATGTCTAAATGTAGTATTTATGTGTAGGAGGGTTCCACCACCATTGCAAATCTTGGTAGATACACTAGCTAGGCAAAAGTATTGGGATGCCTGCCTTTAAACGCACATGAACTTTAATGGCATCCCAGTCTTAGTCCGTAGGGTTCAATATTGAGTTGCCCCATCCTTTGCAGCTATAACAGCTTCAACTCTTCTGGGAAGGCTGTCCACAAGGTGTATGAGTGTGACTATGGGAATGTTTGACCATTCTTCCAGAAGCACATTTGTGAGGTCAGGCACTGATACGGATGAGAAGGCCTGGCTCGCAGTCTCCACTCTAATTAAGCCAAAATGTTTTCTATTGGGTTGAGGTCAGAACTCTGTGCAGGCCAGTTAAGTTCCTCCACCCCAAACTCGTTCATCCATGTCTTTATGGACCTTGCTTTGTGCACTGGTGCGCAGTCTTGTTGGAACAGGAAGGGGCCATCCCCAAACTGTTCCCACAATGTTGGGGGCATGAAAGGCCCACCAAAATCCTCAGCACCAGGCCCATGATGCTCTTAATCTGGCCCTGCGTACATATCCGGGTTAATCATATGCAGATGATTATACATTAAAGCAAATAATGTCTACATAGAGTGATACCCGTTATAAGCTGCAATTTGCTACTGTCGCGTAGCACATACCCAATATTACACGCAGTTGACAGCACCAATTGCCCCGGGGGGAGGGGGGGAGCCAGGAAGGGAGAGAGAGGGGCGAGAGGATCGGTCAACGGGGAATAAAAGCACTCAAACCTTGCACTAAGTCATGTACTCAATTACTAGACCATCTGGACCATATTTTATCATATTTTTTAGGGCATTGTCTGCTCTCATATGTGAGCTTGTATAATGGTAAAACTGAGGTGACATCTTTCCTCCAGGATTCACAGGTAGGGGGCTCAGTTGATTTCCATTTCAACATTATTTCCCTTCTCGCATAGGAAAGGGAGAAAGTCATACAGAGCTTAGCGTATCTGTCACCCTCCACCTCTTCTAGGAGTAGAAGCACCATGGGGTCCACAGGTATCTGTGTGTTGCATAAATCACTCAATTTATCAGCCATCCCTTCCCAGAACGACCTAAGTTTAGGGCAGGCCCATACCATATGCCAGAACGTGCCCTGTGCAGTTCTGCATCTAGGGCAGGCACTTTCCCTATCCGTGTACATGTGTGACAGTCTCTGGGGGGTGTAGTATGCCCTGTGGAGGAATTTTAGTTGTATAAAACGGTCTTTGGCTGCTATCATTGCGGGGATATAAGTCAAGACACATTCGGACCATTCTTCCTCCCCAAGGCTTGGGATATCTTCCCGCCACCTGTCCCTAGAAGCTGCGGTCTTGGTGTCATGCGCCACCGTGAGATATAAGTAGAGAGTAGAAGGAGGTTTCCCCATCACGTCGGATATAAGAAGGCGCTCAACTGAGTCAGATTCCAGTGTTATCCTCTGGCGTAACTGAGCACCCAGGGCATGCCGTAACTGCCAGTAACTAAAAATAAAAGAGTTTGGGAGGGAGAATCTATTCCTGAGTTCACTAAACGGGAGAATTTTCCCATCCAGCATGACCTGCCTCAACGTTACAATCCCCCTGGAGGCCCATACAGAGGGATCCGGGATCATCTGCAACTGGGGTAACATAGGGTTTCCCCACAGTGGCATGTGTGGTGACACATGGAAGGGTATCCGATAAATGGCCCTAGCATCCCACCACACCCTCAAGGTGGTTTTCATTGTATTTGTCAAGGAGTGGTGTGGCCTCGGTCCCCTAAACACCAAATTACCTAGGGCAGCATACAAACCCACAATAGCCGCCTCCAGCGTCACCGCCGTGTTTTTTGGGGCCTGGGAGAACCACCATCACACTGTAACCATAGTCCTAATAGTACAGTTGGAAGTTCGGTAACGCCAATCATCCTCCTGAGAATGGAAGATACAGAATGCACTGTGAAACTCTGGGGGGGTACCCCACCCATATGATTGGATATGTATTTTAGCAAAAAGTATGAAATATTGTTTTTTTTTTTCAAAATTGGCACTTTTTTTTTGTTAATAGCGGTGATCAGAAATGACACAGCTGGGATCAAATACCATCAAAAGAAAGCTCTATTTGTGGGAAAAAAAGGACCACCGTGCAATTGTCAGTTAAAGTGACACAGTGCCGAATTGCAAAAAGTGCTCTGGTCCTACAGTGGGAAATCCTTCCATGGCTGAAGTTATATAATAAACTAAACTGTTCTGTGAATCTTCTAAATGGATCTTTCCAATCGGAGAAGAGAGAGTACAGAGATGACTTCATCAGTGAGTTGCTATTCCATCATAATCCAATCACATTCTTGACTTTGCTTGCCCTGAAGTAAAGAAAAGTACATGTCTGCATTTTAAAACTGGTTGAACAGGTTTTTATAGTTTATTAGGGCTGGTACACACCAGAATCGCACAAGAATGCGTTCCGCGTTCCTATATGATTTCTGTGCATTCCCCCACAGTGAGATTTGGCAGCCCATTCATTTGTATGGGCTGCAAATCTCACCATATCGCACAAAAAAACTTGTAAAACTCTTTTACAGTTGAAAAATGTGCCACATTAAATATTGCGGTACCAATGTGATCTGGTTCCTGCAAACACACTGTGTTTTTGATCTGCATTTGGGGGGCCTTTAAAACCCACAGCAGATTGTAAATGCAATGTATTTTGAACGTGGTGCAGGCAACACGCATGGACCGTGCCTTTCCAGCGCTGCGTTCTGCCGTGAACTGCACCATAGCCGGATTATTACATCGCTACATTTACCTGTTTGCTTACACTTACACTTTAAATCCTGCTGACTTAAAATGCAGAGTTCCATCAGATGGAACTAATTTTTGTTATGTAAATCATTGATTGTGGAACCAATTTTCAGATGTCCCGATGGAAAAGGAAAAATTCTTTACATCAATTCAACCATCACTTATTGGCAATCAAGTAGAAGAAGATTACAATTAATGCAATAATTACAGTATCTGAAACCATTTCGCAATGACTCACCAATTAAAAGCAAGGTGCAGGGCTATGAATAAACATGGGTTTCCGGGAATGTAAATTATACATGATTCAACCTTTCAAATATACACTCCCAGGTGATCCGATCTTACTTTGCACGTTCAATTCAAATTCTGTGAGAGTGATCATAACACAGGGACTTGCGAATGATTAACTACTTAATGACCATCGAACGCAGCTAAAATCTAGCCTTGACTTGCCTGTACATCTTCCATAAAAGAAGTGCAGGCTGTCAGATGGAGTTCAAACTGCCTTGGACCCTTGGTTGTAGTTAAAGCCCAACTCGGGAAACTCAAAAACTTTCATTAGCAGTGGGGCTGCGCCTGCACTGCAAGAGTTAATTGCTCATTTAGGTCCAGGGGACACAGAAAAGAAGATCTACTTACCTGATCCTCTCATCCTCCTTGCTGCTTGACCGTGCCCCGCTGCGCCTTCTCCCCCACACCCCAGTGTTCCAAGGTCCTGCCATCTGCAAGACAAATGCAGGGGTCCATATCCCTATATTGGATGTGATGATACCAAGGGACAGTCCACCGTTGGAGCATGGGGGAGTGCTTCCTGCTGGGGGAGCAGAGGATCAGGTAAATAACAGCACATCCCCCTCCCCTAGACAAAACAAGCAATTAGCCCTTGCAGTGCAGGCACAGCCCCACTGCAAGGGAGAATTTGAGGCTGGGTTCTTAACTATTGCTGCATGCGGCTCACAGCAGGGGTCCGGTGCATCTCCATTCACCATTCAGGTCCGATTTTAGCCCAAATTTTGGGCTGAATTCTGACTCGAAACGGACCAAAAGACGCACAGGACCCCTGTGCAAATCTGCACCAGAGCCACAGCAGAGATGTGTGAACCGGTTCCATAGAGAGCAGGTGACAATCTCCTGCTATGCAAATTCGGGTGTCCGCATCCAATTCGCATAGGTGTGAACCCAGCCTAAAGTTTCCCAGAGTTGGGTTTAAAAAGAGACCCTCTGAGGTCTCTAACCAAATCCCCTGCAATAGAAGAGGCACTATAATCAACTCTCATTCTCCAACCTCTGCTCAGTCTCCATCAGTTTCTTCGGCATTTAAAGTAGAACTATAGGTAAAACATTTTTTTTTTCATATTGGATAGAGTATGGGAGGGTTATAACCCCTGTCAAATTTTTTCTCTCAATCTGTGTCCTATTGCAGCAATTTCCCTTCAATTTCAGTCTCATAGCCCAACAGGAAGTGAGAGGAAATTCTGGCAAAATAAGGGAATTCCTTGAGGACCCATAGGTCCCCAGAACTAGTATGCCTATTGGAAGATTTCCCCTCTATTACTTTTCTGGGGACAACACAAAATTTGGGATTTTCTTTTACTTTCACTTTCAATGATAATGGTAAATAGGACAAAAAGCAGTGGCGGCCAATCCATTAGGGGTGCATGGCCGCTGCCCCCCCCCATTCATGTATCCGGCCCCCTCATCTACAGGCAGGGCGCTGAATGCATGGATTCCAATGGAGGAATGTTTTTTTTTTTGAAGCACATGATTAGAGCTAGAGGCTCTAATAGGCTTCAAAAAAGGGTGGGTCCGGGGTGCAGAGCACTGTGCTCTGAGCCCACCCAGTTGTGTGACAATAACAAATTAATATTTGCTCGTCTCACACTGATCCTCCTCCCGGCCAATCAGGAAGCGGGTCCTGAGAGCTGTCACCCGATTGGCTGTAAGGAAAAAGAGACGCCCGCCCACCTCCCATTGCCAGTAGGACTGCTGCCCACCTGGAACCCAGTTGGGGTAAGTGCGTGGCTGGATGACCAACCAGGAGACCTGGGGGGGGGTGCGGGTGACCCGACCAAGCGGGAGCAGGGGGGGGGCTTGCCACTGGCTGACCGGGGGGGTGGTTGTTTGCCCCCCCAAAAACAAATCCAGCTACCGTTGACAAATAGAGAAGGCGAATCTCCCTAACAGGGGCAAAAACAGCAATGAACACCCGACAGGTGTTCTAATCCCTCTCCACTCTATCCAAAACAAAAAAACACTTATTTATTTATTGCGAATATTAATCTAACACCAACAATTTATACAGCACGCTACATGTTCTACCTTCACATCAGTCCCTGCGCCCGAGGAGCTTACAAACAATCTAAGGTCCCTAATTCACATGTATTCATTCACATACTAGTGGCCAATTTAATCAGGAGCCAATTAACCTACCAGCATGTCTTTGAATGGTGGGGAAAACCCACACAAGCACAGGGAGAACATGCAGACTCCATTCAGGTAGGATCCTGTTTGGGATTCAAACTGAGGACCTCAAAGCTGCAATGTGATAGTTCCAAGTGTGTTGGATTCCTGTGTCTTCCACTGTGTGCTGTGGTTCCTTCCATGCACCCCTACATCAGTGCTCAGCCTTGTAGATTAAATAGAAACTAAAGTTAATTTTTTTGGCAAAAGTAAAAAAAGCCATTATACGTACTTGCTGTGTGGAAGGATATTGCACATAAAGGCCCCCCAACCTTCTTGTCTGGAGTTTCACACTGCTATCTGCTCCTCCTTTCCTGCCGGTGCCCCTCGTTCAACTGTGTGCCGAGAGGTCACCTGTGTTGTGGGCTCTCTCCTGAACTTGGCTGTGTGCATCCATAGACATACACAGCTCCCCCTGCTCCCTCCTTACAGGATTTTTACTGACAGCAGCAGGATACAATGGATATTACTGCTCTTAGAGTCTCCTGTGAGTACATGAGTCCTTAAACTCAGCACAGTTGTGTGGGGCTTCACCTGCACAGCCACACCATTCACTCACAGAAATCTGTGAATGAAGACACTACAAGTCCCTTCTTCCACTGCGGGAGACAGCTTGTAGTTCTCAATGGAATACAGGTATGCTGATTCACTGTTCCTGCACCTCTGAAACTGAAAGCCCATACAGAGGTACAGACAAAACCCGGACTTCAGTTTTTGACTGCTTTCCTGAACTGTGTTATTTTTTGCAATTTTATTAAAGGTGTGATTTTAACTGCATTCTCCGCCTGGTTTATGGTTCCTGACACACTGCTCCAGATCAAAGATACAAACTAACATACAGTATTGTTTCATTTGTATCATTCTTTTCATTCATCTGCAGATCAAAGGAATGAACTTAGATCTGCAGATGATATCAGCTAAAGCAACCTGACAAGTAAAAATGGCTTTTTGTTTCTAAATAAAATGTTTGTTTGTTTAACCCTTTATTAACCCTTAGTTTACTCTAATTAGCCCTAATGAACTCCTTAGTCTTCATCTCTCTTCAACTATTATTTTCCTGCTGATTTTTTTTTTATTTCTATTTTATTAACTATTAATATTTAAACCTTTTTGTTTTTGCTTTGTTTGGTAATAATCTTACATATTTGGTATATTTACACACTTCCCATTTTAAAAAAGTCAAAATTGCAAAAAACAAAACAAAACAAACACTTTATTTCATTTGTAAATAACTTTGCAAAGCTTTGTAGCAGAATCACAATTTTAGTACCATTCTAAATGGAACACATTACAGAATGAAATTCCCACATTTTATGTGCAATAACACCATTTTTTACTAACACTGCGTTTTGTTTAATTTTTTTTGCATTTTATTGTCTAAGCATTGTGGGGAAAAAATATTATTGTTGCAAGACAATATCATGAAAAGAAAGCCTTGTTTGGCCTTCAAAAAACGATATATGTATTGCCTTGTTATCTTTAGTAATGGCAACATTATTGCCGAAATAAGCAGGGCCATAGCAGAACTGTAAAAATTGGTGTGGTCCATAGGGGGTGGACAGGTGTGAGAGGCAAAGTGGTTAACAAAGGTGAACTTATCTTTTGATAAGTAAACAGACCCATAGCAGAAATGTAAAAATTGCTTTATAGTTGGTGTACAGGGGTGAAAGCTGAAATGGTTAAAAATGTAATCAAACATTTAAATATTTTGTTTTAATTATACAGAGATCCATTGCCATATTTCCATCCTTTGGTTCCTAAACACCAAAGGTCAGTGAGGACTCCTGATCTACTGTAAGTCCACTTACAGCAATGGGGGCCCCAACTACACTATATTACCAAACATATTGGGACGGCTGCCTTTACACACAAATGATCTTTAATGGCAACCAAGTCTTAGTCGTTAGGGTTCAATATTGAGTTTGCGTCCCCTTTGCAGCTATAAAAGCTTCATCTCTTCTGGGAAGGCTGTCCACAAGGTTTAGGAGTGTCTATGGGAATGTTTCACCATTCTTCCAGAAAAGCATTTGTGAGGTCAGACACTGATGTTGGACGAGAAGGCCTGTCTCACAGTCTCCGCTCTAATTCATCCCAAATGTGTTCTATTGGATTGAGGTCAGCAATCTGTGTAGGCCAGTCAAGTTCCTCCCAAAACTTGCTCACTGCTCACTGGTGCGCAGTCATGTTGGAACAGGAGTGGGCCATCCCCAAACTGTTCCCACAAAGTCGGGAGTATGAAATTGTCCAATATGTCTTGGTATGTTAACGCCTTAAGATTTCCCTTCACTGGAATTCAGGGGCCAACTTCAACCCCCCCTAAAAACAACCCCACACCATAATCCCTCCACCAAATGATGTAGAACAGTGCACAAAGCAAGGTCCATAAAGACATGGATGAGCGAGTTTGGGACGGAGGAACTTGACTGGCCTGCACAGAGTCCTGACCTCAACCTACTAGAACACCTTTGGGAGGAATTAGAGTGGAGACTAAGAGCCAGGCCTTCTCATCCAACATCAGTGTCTGACCTCACAAATGCACTTCTGGAAGAATGGTCAAACATTCCCATAGACACTCCTAAACCTTGTGGACAGCCTTCCCAGAAGAGTTGAAGCTGTTATAGCTGCAAAGGGTGGGCCATCTCATTATTGAACCCTACGGACTAAGACTAGGATGCCATTAAAGTTCATATGTGTGTAAAGGCAGGTGTCCCAATACTTTTGACATTATAGTGTATCTCCAAAATTGCTCATATATTATATCTCCATTGTGCTTGTGTGTGGTGATGGATACTGTTGCCCCAACAAGTGTGGAGAAGATTGACATTTGACCAATAATGACTTCCATTAGCACACTGAAATGCCCATGGCACTACCAAGACAGGAGATGTCACCTATCGTCAATCTCTATTCATTCATTTTCTTTCTTATTCTTTCCTATTTAGTCTGCATGCCCTTAACTTTCAAATGATTTCCCCCCCTTTTCTCCTTCTCTGGGAGTCTTGAAGCTTTGTTGGCCGGCCTGTTGAGTAATTGTCGGTGGTTGTCATAGCAACCCCTCTCTCGCCAGAACCGTTTAGTAATGTGCTCCCTGTTTTGGCTGTGCCTCGGCAGACTGCAGCCATCACGGCTTCCCACCTCTTGCATTACTTCCAGGCCGCTTACTACACTGTATTTTTCTCATGAGTCACAGCTGCTACAGAAGGAGTTTTCATGTTCCGTCCTCCGCTTCTCACCGCGTCGCTCTCATTAGCTATGTGTTCACAATGGGAAGATGTGAGCTGATCGCGGGGAGGATCGCTGGGTACGTGTGTGTGCCCCTGTGATGGAATCAGCCGAGGAAAACAAACAGCCGCATTCCAAAAGAGCCGGTCGTTCCTTCATCCCTGAATCTTCCTGTTAGCGTCTCTTTCTGCTCTCTGCACTTCTTGGTTGTCCCATCATTTCCAGGGACGAGCTGAAGATTTGGTCTTGCACCATAAAAATCAATCCTTGGCTATATCATTATATTATTGGGTTTAGCCCCCATTCACACCTGAGAGTTTTGTTTCGCAATTCCTGAAGCACATCAACCCCTTATTATCCTCAATGACCCCCTTCATACTTGAGCGTTGTGTTACTTGTTGCCTTTCATGTGAAGCTTGAGAAAGTAGACTTTAACCTTTGCACTGCCACCGATGTGGAAACTACATTGGAAGCAGAGGGGAGTTTGCATATTCTCCCAGAGATTGCAGCCACTGGAAATGCTTGTGTATCTGATAAGCCAACTGTTGGCTGTCAGATGGAACCTGGTTGATTCCACAGTCCACACACCCCCCCAGTTTTAGCCACCCCACCGCACGTACCCACTCCATGCTTCTACAAGCCTCAGCGAGCCTGGGACCAGTGTAGCGGTACCCCCCGAAGGAGCTGCTATTGTAATTTATATTTGTTCCCGGGCCTCCCTCTGATTATCCTGCAGCCAGTCACCATGGAATTTCACACAGCCAGGTGCACACACACAATCCTGCTCGTTTTCAATGATCAGTCTAGAGCAGTGGTTCTCAACTCCTGTCCTCGGGACCCACTAACAGGCCAAGTTTGCAGGATAACTGAAATACATCACAGGTGATCTCATTTGCTGCTCAGTGATTGCAGTATTCTAGTCTGCATCTCCCCAAGGTAATACTTAAAATCTGGCCTGTTGGTGGGCCCCGAGGACAGGAGTTGAGAACCACTGGTCTAGGGGATGAAATGTCAATGCTCTATTGTAGAATTTGGACAGGAGAAGGGAAAGCATAGGATACTCCAAGTTAACTGACTTTAGGTGAGGACGACTTTTCCATAGCTCTGTATAGCAGGCTGATCTCAGTGGTGCAATTAACAACTGGTACTAATCAAACTAATCCATCTTTTAGGCAACAAAGGACATGCAGGGCTTTGCTTCTTCAAGACACTAGCCAGTATTTCCTCCTAATTCAGTGTAGCAGACTACCAAAGGCACTTTATGGCAGGCTGACTTTAGCAGAACAGGTCCCTTTTTAAGCAGTAAGGACAGAAGCTGGACTCTGTTCTTCAAGACACTCTCCAGTGTCATCTTTCCAGCTGGCACACTCAATTAAGCTCATTATGAGGGCAGGGGGAAATTCTAGCAACACAGTCTCAGGGATCCTCTCACAAGTCTGTACTTACACTATGTCCCGGGACAGTCGGTAGCCCTTTCTCTGCCAACTTCCAAGCGACACTTTGGCACTGCAGAATCAGACCGAATCCAAGGACGCAGCAGTGTATTTAGGTTTTGTGCTGCCCTAGGCCTGACTAAACTTGTGCACCCCCTAACTTAAATATGAGCCACCCTTTCCTGTTTCCTGACCCGCCTTGAAATTTTCCAGTGAGGACACTAGTTTTGAGGGCTGGGGGGGGGGGGGGGCAATAGATTCCTCTTATTTGCAGAGATTTTCTCACACTTCCTGTTTGGTTATGGGGCAGAACAACAACTCTTTAGTTGGGGTCCGCCGCATGGGCCCCTCGGGACACCCAGGTCCCCTACATATGTATTGGCTGTCCCCCCCTGATGGTGGTCCTGCCAAGCTGCTTTATGGCAGTGCTAGACCGATTTGCCTCCTGGGCCAGTACGCCCCATAGGACTGGTGCTACAGTAAGTGTAGCGCAAGCCTCAGGGTACTCTTTTTGTGTTGCCCCCCTGCAAAGTGCCGCCCTAGGCCTGGGCCTTGTCGGCCTAGGCCAAGATACAGCGTTGCAAAGGACGTCCTCCCTCTGTTAGCTTCTAAAGAACTCTGGGCTGCAGCTTCAGCATCTGGATAGGCCTCAACTAGGCCTAGCAGCCGACAGCCTCCTGGATAGGTCCTCAGGCCTAGCAGCCAGGAGCTAAACACACGCCTCCACCCCTCAGGTCTGGGTGGGCTGGAACTCCTAACCTTTAGCCCAATTGCTCCCTTTTATATGAAGGTGTTTGCCCAAAATGCAGTGGGGGCCACTCCCCTGCTAGTTGGTCAGAACCCCCTCAAATACACCTGCTGTCATTGGCTGTGTTTTCCTCCCACTGTCCAATAGGGACACATACTACTGGACAGTGTAAAACCTTCCAGACCACATGAATCAGCACTAGAGTTGAGCGAACCTCTGGAAGTTCGGGTTCTGCTGGTCCGTCCGAACTTCGGGACAAAGTCCGGGTCCGGTTTCGGACGGAACCCGAACGATCGCACGGACAACGAACCCCATTGAAATCAATGGGGACCCGAACTTTTAGGCACAAAAATGGCTGTAACAAAGTCCTGGAAAGCCCTAGAGACCCTCCTTTTGTGTCGGTTACTGTCGTCCACATAAACTCCCCCAAGACTGGTTGATCGTCCCCTCACCGGGGGTGACGTAAAACCCGTTTGTGGAAGTATATTTTCCCTCGTTAACCCGATTTCCAATCCTCAAGGTCGGGTGGGTCTGGACTCCCCACCTCCGCACACAAATCGAGGACCGACGATCCGGACTCCTGGATAGGTCCTCCGACAGCCGACGATCCGGATCAACTCCGGATAGGTCTACGACTTCGACGTCGGGTCTCAAGAAATCTTCGATTGTCTCCCTCCTGCAGGAAACGTTGCGACATAGAACCGGATCCGG
>BLSH010429385.1:104707-130736 GCA_018402905.1 Glandirana rugosa | reverse complement strand
GGGGGGGGGGGGGGGGCATGCAATTTTTTCAGTGATCTCTCTGCAGGGAACTGGCAATACATTACAGCCACAATAATAAATGACAATTTTTCCTTTGGAAATGTAATTTTGCTCTGGCTATGTTCTAAAAATCATAGAGATGTGCCCTTTTTACAGGCAGACTAAGGGGTCCCCCCAGGCACATTATTTAAAGGAATATTTCATTTTTATTGTTTCACTTTAAGCATTATTAAAATCACTGCTCCTGAAAAAACGGTTGATTTAAGAACTTTTTTTTGCATTGATACATGTCCCCTAGGGCAGGACCCGGGTCCCCATACGCTTATTAGGGCAATAACTTGAATATAAACCCTTAAAATTAGCACTTTTGATTTTTCATGTTTGGGTCCTATAGTCTTTTTTGCCTGTTCGCATGTTCTGGTGCGAACCGAACGGGGGGGGGGGGGGGGGTGTTCGGCCCATCCCAAATATTTAACATATACAGTATCTCACAAAAGTGAGTACACCCCTTACATTTTTATAAATATTTTATTATATCTTTTCATGTGAAAACGCTGGAGAAATGACACTTTACTACAATGTAAAGTAGAGAGTGTACAGCTTGTATAACAGTGTAAATTTGCTGTCCCCTCAAAATAATTCAACATATAGCCATAAATGTCTAAACCACTGGCAACAAAAGTGAGTACACCCCTAAGTGAAAATGTCCAAATTGGGCCCAATTAGCCATTTTCCCTCCTTGGTGTCATGTGACTAATTAGTGTTACAAGGTCTCAGGTGTGAGTGGGGAGCAGGTGTGTTAAATTTGGTGCTATCGCTCTCACTCTCTCATACTGGTCACTGGAAGTTCAACATGGCCCTTCATGGCAAAGAACTCTCTGAAGATCTGAAAAAAAGAATTGTTTCTCTACATAAAGATGGCCTAGGCTATAAGAAGATTGTCAAGGTCCTGAATCTGAGCTGCTGCATGGTGGCCAAGACCATACAGTGGTTTAACAGGACAGGTTCCACTCAAAACAGGCCTCACCATGGTCCACCAAAGAAGTTGAGTGCACGAGCCCAGCGTCATATCCAGACGTGGTCTTTGGAAAATGAAGGTATGAGTGCTACCAGCATTGTTGCAGACATTGAAGGGGTGGGGGGGGGTCAGCCTGTCAGTGCTCAGACCATACGCCGCACATTGCATCAAATTGGTCTGCATAGCTGTCGTCCCAGAAGAAAGCCTCTTCTAAAGATGATGCACATGAAAGCCCACGAACAGTTTGCTGAAGACAAGCAGACTAAAGACGTGAATTACTGGAACCATGTCCTGTGGTTTGATGAGACCAAGATAAACTTATTTGGTTCAGATGGCGTTAAGCGTGTGTGGCGGCAACTAGGTGAGGAGTACAAAGACAAGTGTGTCTTGCCTACAGTCAAGCATGGTGGTGGGAGTGTCATGGTCTGGGGCTGCATGAGTGCTGCTGGCACTGGGGAGCTACAGTTCATTGAGGGAACCATGAATGCCAACTTGTACTGTGACATACTGAAGCAGAGCATGATCCCCTCCCTTTGGAGACTGGGCCGCAGGGCAGTATTCCAACATAACGACCCCAAACACACCTCCAAGACGACCACTGCCTTGCTAAAGAAGCTGAGAGTAAAGGTGGTGGACTGGCCAAGCATGTCTCCAGATCTAAACCCTATTGAGAATCTGTGGGGCATTCTCAAACAGAAGATGGAGGAGCACAAGGTCTCTAACATCCACCAGCTCCGTGATGTCACCATGGAGGAGTGGAAGAGGACTTCAGTGGCAACCTGTGAAGTTCTGGTGAACTCCATGCCCAAGATGGTTAAGGCAGTGCTGGAAAATAATGGTGGCCACACAAAATATTGACACTTTGGGCCCAATGTGGACATTTTTACTTAGGGGTGTACTCACTTTTGTTGTCAGCAGTTTAGACATTAATGGCTGTGTGTTGAGTTATTTTGAGGGGACAGCAAATTTACACTGTTATACAAGCTGTACACTCACTACTTTACATTGTAGTAAAGTGTCATTTCTTCAGTGTTGTCACATGAAAAGATAGAATAAAATATTTACAGAAATGTGAGGGGTGTACTCACTTTTGTGAGATACTGTATTAACATATTTCATATTTAAAAAAGTGCAAAATTGAAAAAAAAATAAAAAAAACGCTCTTATTTGTAAATAACTTTGCCATTCTTTGTACGAGAATCATCATTTTTTTTTCAATAGTCATTCTAAACAGAACAAATGACAGAATGAAATGTGCACATTTTATGTGCAGTAACACTATTTCCTTTTAAACTAACATTGCTCAAAAGAAAAAAAAAAGTGTGTTTTGTTTTGTTGCATTTTATCATCTAAGGATTGTGAAACAAATCATTGCTGCAAGGCAATATCATGAAAAGAAAGCCTCATTTGTCCTTAAAAAACAATGCATGTGTTACCTTGTTATCTATAGTAATGAGTAATTTAGTAAAGTTATTGTTGAATAAACAGGTCCAAAGCAGAAATGTAAACATTGTTCTTGTCTATAGGGGGAGAACAGATGTAAGAGGCAAAGTGGTTAAATAAAAAGCAGGAGGTTCAACCAATACAAAATTGATCACACGTGTGCAGACCAGATTTGTACGCCAAAATTTGTACTGCAGTGTGAAGTCCGTCCTGCAAAAAGTATGGCTTTCTACTGTATAACAAAAGGCAAATCTGATATGGTTGCAGAGTAACTACCACTAACATTGAAGGACAATGGAGATCACATTTATGCTCTGATATACCTATCAGATTCATAATTATACAGTTAGTATTTAGACGTTAAAGCCACAGGCACAGGATGACTAGCTAAAAAATAAAAGGCTGTAGCTTCACCTTGCCTTAAAATGTGGATATCTTATGTAAATGTGTCCTGGACTGTAGATGATAACTTCTGAAGAATTTCTTCCTTTGTTGCTGCTGCATTATCCTTCTGCAGGGTGGACAGGGTTAAACTATATATTCATTAATGCAGAACTGCAGCAGCCACCTTTAAGGAGACCACTTTGCAATGCTTGTCTATGGACTGTTTCCAGTGCATGGGGCAGCCTTCTTGGGTGAGGTCTGGGCAGAGGACAGTGATTGGCTGAGGTAAGAGAGGAGGAGGAAGGAGTCAGAAGAGGGTTGAGAAGCAAGCATAACTGCTGAAGAACTGCTTCATCCAGAACTGCAACAGCCACCTTTAAGGAGACCACTTGGTAATGCTTGTCTATGGAATGTCTCCAGTGCGGGGGGCAGCCTTCTTAGGTGAGGTTTGAGTGGAGGACGGTGATTGGTAGACATGTGCACAATGGAAAAATTTGTTTAGTTTCAGATAGATTCGTCATGTTACTAATTTTGTTTCGTTATGGAGTTTGTTTAGTTTGGTTTCGGAATTTGTTTAGTTTTGTTTCTTTAAATTTTGTTTAGTTTTCATTAAAATTAATTTCAGAACGATTAGAATTCGGATCGGTTGAAAAACGATCAACCGATCCGAATTCTGTGTGAAAAAATAGCTGTTTGTTAAGCAGCGGGCCGGGAAGCCGGCCACCTGCATCCTTAACAACAATGTGTCATCAGCTGGCTTCCCCACTGACAAATTAATGAAAGATAAAGAATGCTGGCAATCGCCCGGCCAATAGAAAAATGTAAAAAAAAAATGGCATAGGGTCCCCCCCCCCCCCCAGGCTATACCATGGCATTCATGTCTGGTATGGATTTTAAGGGGAATCTCACGCCAAAATTAAATAACAAAATGGCGTGGGGTCCCCCCAAAATCCATATCAAGCCCTTATCCGAGCATGCAGCCTGGCAGATCAGGGAAAAGGGGGGCAGCGAGCGAGCGTCTCCCCTCCTGAATCATACCAGACCACATGCCCTCAACACCCCAAAGCGCCTTGTCCCCATGTTGATGGCAACAAGGGCCTCTTTCCGGTGACCGTGGGCCCCCAGATCCTGTCCCCCATGTGAATGAATGTCGGGTACATCGTACCTGTACCCATTCACCAAAAAAGTGTCAAAACTACAAGAGACAGTTTTTGACAATTCCTTCATTAAAAAATTATCCTGGGATGGACCTGAAAAATAGCAAAATGTCAAAAAGTGCTTTGCCTCTGTAAGAGGCTACCTGCCATATGCTGTCTCTTAGCGCGGGTAGCCTCTTATAGAGGTGAAACTCTTTTTGACATTTTGCTATTTTTTGGGTCCATCAGGAGGTGTTATTGACGATGGATTACATCGCGGAACAATGTACCCGATGCCCATTCACATAGGGGGGCAGGATTTGGTGGATTGTAACAAGGGGGCTTCCAGATTCCGATAAGCCCCCCACCCGCAGATCCCAACTACCACAGCCCAGGGTTGTTGGGAAGAGGCCCTTGTCCCCATCAACATAGCGACAAGGTGCTTTGGGATGGGGGACGCAGAGCCCCCCTTGCCCCAAAGCACCCACCCCCCCCGATGTTGAGGGCATGTGGCCTGGTATGATTCAGGAGGGGGGCACTTGCACGCCCCCCCTTTTCCTGATCGGCCAGGCTGCATGCTCGGGTAAGGGTTTGGTATGGATCATGGGGCGGACCCCACACTGTTTTTTTTTAAATTTGGTGTGATGTTACCCTTAAAATCCATACCAGACGCAAAGGGCCTGGTATGGACTGTGGGGGGACCCTATGCCATTTTTTTAAACATGATTTTATTGCCGGGCAATTGCCGGCATTCTTTGTCTTTCATTCATCTGTCAGTGGGAAAGCCAGCTGACAGATGATGACTCGTTGTTGTTGAGGACGAGGGTGGCCGGCTTCCCAGCCCGCTGCTTAACAACCAGCTATTTCTTCACACAGAATTCGGATCGGTTGATCGTTTTTCAACAGATCCGAATTCTAACTGTTCTGAAAACTTGGAATTTGTTAGAAAATGAATAAACAAAACTAACTTTAATGGACTTCAACTAAATTCGTTACTATTTGTTACTATTTTATTCTGAAATCCGTATACATCCGAATCTCCGAATAACCAAAAATGTATCCGAATTTGTATTCAGACAGAAAACGAATTGCACATGTCTAGTAATTGGCAGAGGTGAGAGAGGAGGAGGAAGGAGTCAGAAGAAGGTACAGAAGCAAGGAGGGGTTTTGAGAAAATTCTGGGCTGCAGGCTGAACATGACCCTGCTATAGCTGACTACAACCGGGTGAGACCTGAGAGACACAAAGAGACTGCTCATCATGTAGAACCTTCTCCCTGGGAGGGTTTGAAGTGTGATTTGGATGCCTGGTGTGATTCGACTCTACTAGAGAGCAATTTCACTACTTGTAAGGAAATGAAATTGGGACTGTCACAGCAGGATTCAAAGAGAGAAATCACAGCATCTCTTTTTTTGTTTGAGGCCTTGAACTGAATCAGAGTATGCGTCTGGTGACCCAGAAGAGGGTGCCCTGGGTCTGATCAGAGACTAACATCATACAAGTTAATCTGTTGTCTGCTGGGAAGTGTTGTGCTTTCTTCAAGGGCCCCAACTTTGCCGGCCAACTTTTTTTCATCACTCACTGGCCAGTGGGATAAAACTGGGACTGTTATAGCAAGTTATAACTGTCTTTATATACCGTTGTAAGGTGTTGCTACTGATGCTAGTGAAATCAGAGTAAGCAAGTTCAGTATGGAAGAGAAACCTGTACAACTGTGCAAAACTGAAAGTAAGGCTTTAAATCAGAACAGTTCAGTACACTGACCAGACAGCCTTCCCCTGTAAAAATTGCTGGCTACTAATATTTTCAAAATATTTCCTTTAAAGAAAAAAATGTATACTGACTATATCCTCATCTTCTATATCACTGGACGTGACATGGCTATCTTTCCAGGAAGATACCCGGGGAACAATAAGTACCCCAAATCTTGCAAGAGGACATCCAGTGCAAGAGTGTTCTCTGGATTTGAGCTGCTCTGCATCCCCCAGGATTTTCCCAGAGCCTAGGCACAGGTACATTTTGAAAATGCTGTTGCACTTTATTGTAAACTTTGCTGTAAAGCTGATATAACAGACCTTGCACCTTAGCGGAGCCTATCATTTCACTGTCTCATTTAATTGTCTGGGGTTTTAAAGCTATACATTAAGCATAGCTTTGTTTCCAGATTCTAAGCATTTAATACTGTTCATAACCAAATTCTGAATTGAGTTCAAGCACTGATCAAGTTGAATTCTTTTTACACCATGCATTGGAATGCTCTGAGCCTTTCTGACATCCTGCAGACAGAGCAGCATGAGACAAGTGCCCTCTACTGGACAAAATAACCAAATGCTGGTTAAGCTACAGCCGATGACTTGCTTTTCAATTACATTTTATCTTTGTTTTCAATTAATTATTCTCTGTTCTTCTTTTATGCCAGGATGTATTTTCAGTGCACAGAAATCTATCATTACACTGACACAAATTAATAAATTCCCATTGTCTGCATACCCTGGAACAATATTTACATAGATCTACCTGATATATGATTTTTTAAATCCAAGATAGAATGCAGACCAGAGCAAGCTTATTATATTGCTTTGCTGCAGCAAACACATGTCTGCAGAGGATCTCTCCTGCTTACTAAAACAAAGATATTGATAATTTTTAGGCTAATCATAGAAGGGTTCACTGTAAACCCTAAAAAAGATATTTAGCTTGCTAAAGAACTGTATATCATAAACAATTCCCATTTATTGTTGCACCTTTATTCATTCTTGGTTGCATCACAGAATTGCAATCCTCCTGCAGCCTCTTTGTGGATGCTTCCAGTCTACACCCACTCCAGGGATGGTCACATGGCATTTTTCAGGGCTGGTTTCCTGATGGTGGCAATGGTGGACCAGACTTCTGGAACTGAAGCACCTCCCCATAAATGTTCAAGTCCAAAATTAAGTTCATTCAAAGCATTTAATGAGTACAAAGGCCAACATGTTCCGGGGGGGCAAACATCACACCCGTAAACACTCACCGCCACTTTATTAGGTACACCTTGCTAGTAGCAGGTTGGACCCCCTTTTGCCAGAACTGCCTTCATTCTTGTGGCATCGATTCCACAAGGTGTTGGAAACATTCCTCAGAGATTTTGGTCCATATTGACATGATAGCATCACACAGTTCCTGCAGATTTGTCGGCTGCACATCCATGATAGGACTCTTCCATTCCACCACATCCCAAAGGTGCTCTATTGGATTGAGATCTGGTGACTGTGGAGGTCATTGGAGTACAGTGACCTCATTGTCCAGTGGTGAGATGATTTGGTGCATTATCCTGCTGGAAGTAGCCATCAAAAGATGGGTACACTGTAGTCATAAAGGGATGGACATGGTCAGCAACAATACTCAGGTAGGCCGTGGTGTTTAAATGAAGTGTGCCAAAAAAATACCGCCCACACCATTACCCCATCACCACCAGCCTGAACCGTTGATACAAGGCAGGATGGATCCATGTTTTCATGTTGTTTACGCCAAATTCTGACCCTACCATCTGAATGTCGAAGCTGAAATCGAGACTCATCAGACCATGCAATGTTTTCCACTCTACTATTATTGATGTCCAATTTTGGTGAGCCTGTGCGATATTGTAACCTCAGTTTCCTGTTCTTAGCTGACAGAAGTGGCACCCGGCGTGGTCTTCTCCTGCTGTAGCCCATCTACTTTAAGGTTTGGTGTATTGTGTGTTCAGAGATGGCATTCTGCATACCTTGGTTGTAACAAGTGGTTATTTGAGTTACTGTTGCCTCTCTATCATCTCGAACCAGTCTGCCCATTCTCCTCTGACCTCTGACATCAACAAGGGATTTTGCTCCACACAACTGCCACTCTCTGGATATTTTCTCTTTTTTGGATCATTCTCTGTAAACCTGAAAGATGGTTGTGACTGAAAATCCCAGTAGATCAGTAGTTTTTGAAATACTCAGATCAGCCCATCTGGCACCAACAACCATGCCATGTTCAAAGTCTCTTAAATCCCCTTTCTTCCCCATTCTGATGCTCGGTTTGAACTTCAGCAAGTCTTCTTCACTACATCTAGAGTTGCTGCCATGTGATTGAATGATTAGCTGATTAGCAATTTGTGTTACCAAGCAATTGAACAGGTAAACCTAAGAAAGTGGCCGGTGAGTGTATATCTTTATATATATATATATATATATATATATATATATATATACATATACAGCTGTAGTGATGGACATAGATGTAGCTAAATAAAGTAGCATTTTTAACATTTCTGTTATCTAAAATGTATCAAATAGGTGAAGCTATCACGTGTGTAAAAAACACCTAGAAACTGAAATGAAAAACATCACCACCACTCTGCATATCAAATAAAAAACAATATTATACAAAAATTATCCTTTTGTGTATAAATCTGTATGACCCCTGCCATGCATAAAAAAATAAAATACACAATGTATCCGTCTAAAATAACAGAGTCAGAGGGAGGCATTTACTATAGTGTGATTCTGCCTTGGAATTCACTATAGCCCTGAGGGAAAAAATACTCCCAGAATGAAATTCACTATAGCGCCCAGACAACAGTGACTGACTAAAAAACTAGTCGTCGTAGAAGTAAGGGAATTGCACATGGAAATAATGTTTAGAGCATGATATGATCACCTAAATGGCTCTTAAAAATGTAGTATCTTCATTAATGATGATCTGCTTTTAAATTGTTTAACCACTTCCTTACTGGGCACTTAAGCCCCCCTCCTGCCCAGACCAATTTTCGGCTTTCAGCGCTGTCGCATTTTTAATGACAATTGCATGGTTGTGCGACGTTGTACCCACATAAAATTTACGTCCTTTTTTCCCCACAAATAGAGCTTTCTTTTGGTGGTATTTGATCACCTCTGCGTCATTTCTGATCACCGCTATAAACAAAAAATGAGCGACAATTTTGCAAAAAAGAACAATATTTTTCCTTTTTGCTAAAAATACAAATCCATAAAAAAAAAAAAAAAAATATTCTTCAGTTTAGGATGATATATATTCTTCTACATATTTTTGGTAAAAAAAAATCGCAGTCGGCGTATATTGATTGGTTTGCGCAAAAGTTATCGCGTCTACAAACTATGGGAATTGATTTATGGCGTTTTTATTATTTTTTTTATTTTTACTAGTAATGGCGGTGATCTGCGATTTTTATTGGGACTGCGATATTGCAGCAGAAATGTCGGACATTTTTTACACTTTTTTGGGACCAATGACATTTATACAGCGATCAGAAATTTAAATGTCCACTGATTACTGTGTAAATGTCATTGGCAGTGAAGGGGTTAACCTGCAGGGGGCAGTGAAGGGGTTAACAGTGTTCCCTGGGCGTGTTCTAACTGTGGGGGGCTGGCCGGGACATAACAGATATAACTGATCCCAGTGACAGGGATCAGTAGATCTGTCATGTCCCCTGTCACAGAACGGAGAACCGCCGTGTTTACATCGGCGGTTCCCCGTTCTGCAGCTTTGTCAGGCGATCGTGGGTCTCGAGTGGACATCGAGTCTGCCCGACCCACGGGCACGCCGCTGCTACCAGTGGGAGTGCCGGGAGCGTGCACAAGGGACAACGTCCATGGACGTCGTCCCGGCATTTCAGATCCGCGCTGGAGCCGTACTTCGACAATAGCGCGGATCTGTAGGGGTTAAAAAAGTGATGTATAACCTGAAATATCATTGAAAGTCTGAAAAGAGCCAAATTCCCCCTTTTTCTCCACTATTCATCAGCACAACTGACAAATAAATTCACAAATTCGCGTTTGGCTAATATGCCTTCTTGAGAGGGCAAATTCACGCTATATAGTCCAATGCAAGTTTCAGGCATTGATTATAATGTTACAATTGTAACTTCCCTAAATAAATCCTTTTCATGTTGAGATGAAATGTATCTTTCTCTCAAAGAAATTGTCCTTGCAACATTGTTGCTATTTCATAATTTATTTTGTTTTTAAGAATGCTAGAATGTGTAATCTTTTCATGTTTTGGTAAAAAAAAAATTTCTCTGTCTCTCACTTGTTGCTTTACATCTCACAAAAATCTTTTCCCAAACTCACACAGGTATCTTCACAAAACGCAAACAATACCATTGCTGTTGCAATTTTAAAATGAGTCACAATTTTGTGTTTTTTTTTTTTATTTCCAAATGATCCAAATTTGAGCCCAAAAAAATGTGATATGTGTGCCAACAATAGAAATAAAAATGTCATTCCCAAAAATCATATAATAACATCACTATTCTACACTCCAAGAACCACCAAATATCACAGAATCTTTATTCTTTATATCTCCTGACTAATTCCACCACCTATATGTCCAAAGAAATGCAGTATGTGTATTTATGTGTAGGAGGGTTGCACACTTAGCAGCCTGGTGGCTAACAGCTTAACGTTTCTGCCTCGCAACACAGAGGTTCTGGGTGTGCATCCTGAGCATGCCGCTTCATGTAGAGAAGTTGTCTGTTCTCTCTATGTTTTTAAATATAACTCATGTCCTTACCAAAATTATGTCTAAATGTAGTATTTATGTGAAGGAGGGTTCCACCACCATTGCAAATTGTGTCATAAATAGGGATGTGCGAACGGTTTGAGCCGAACCTCCGTTGTTCACCCGATCCCCGAATTTAAAACATTATGCGGTGTTTGTCGCAACTTCGGCACCACCAAACACCCCATATTACACAGTGTGCAGACGGTGAGCACAGCTCCTCCTCCATGGGAGGGCTGCCGCTGTCTGCGCTTGTTTTATCAGATGTCAGAGGGGCGGGTCACTCAATTATGTCAGCAGATGGCCCCGCCCTTCACTATAAATAAACTTTCAAAACAAAGCAAGCTCAGTCGGCGGGAGCCCTCCCATGGAGGAGGGGCTGTTGCGGCTTTTTGGGTGCTTTGGGGTGGGGGGGTGAAGAGCTAAACCTAAACTCCTAAACCTTGTGGACAGTCTTCCCAGAAGAGTTGAAGCTGTTATAAATGCAAAGGGTGGGCCAACTCAATATTTAAACCTACGGATTAAGACTGGAAGTTCATGTGTGTGTAAAGGCAGGCACCCCAATATATTTGACAATATCATGTGGGCTAACACATTTGCAAATAGTAAGTGTTGCTCATCAGGTGCAATCACTTTAGAGTTAGACAGACATGAAGAGACAGATTGAATGACACTGGTGGGTGTGTACTTCGATTGGGCGAGTGTCGGTGTGCTAACAATACAACCTATGTTATATAAATTACTGCAGTAGGGGGGTTGGTCTGGCCTGATAAGAGGCTGTGTTATTTGCTGTGATTTTTGGGGGAGAAGGACTAATAATGTGCATAATGACAAATGCCCCACTTGGGCTGTTAGCTGAAATTCTTGTGCATTTTGTCCATCAAAAGTGTGGCTATGCTGTCAGTGTTGTGTATTGTTGCTGTCTGACCATGCATTCTTGGTTTGGGAGCATCTGCTTACCTTCTACTCTTTGATCTCATTGCTTCATCATGGTTCCCTCAATGAACTGTAGCTCCCCAGTGCTGGCAGCCCCAGATCATGACACCCCCACCACCATGCTTGACTGTAAGCAAGATACACTTGTCTTTGTACCCCTCACCTGGTTGCCGCCACACACGCTTAACACCATGTGAACCAAATAAGTTTATCTCAGTCTCATCAGACCACAAGACATGATTCCAGTATTCTGTGTCCTTAGTCTGCTTGTCTTCAGCAAACTGTTTGTGGGCTTTCTTGTGCATCATCTTTAGAAGAGGCTTCATTCTGGGACGACAGCCATGCAGACCAATTTGATGCAGTGTGTGGCGTATGGTCTTTGCACTGACAGGCTGACCCCAACCCCTTCAACCTCTGCAGCAATGCTGGCAACACTCATACTTCTATTTCCCAAAGACAACTTCTGGATATGACCGTGAGCACATGTGCTTAACTTCTTTGGTGGACCATGGCGAGGCTTGTTCTGAGTGAAACCTGTCCCGTTAAACTGCTGTATGGTCTTGGCCAACGTGCTGAAGCTCAGTTTCAGGATCTTGGCAATCTTCTTATAGCGTAGGTCATCTTTATGTAGAGCAACAATTCTTTTTTTCAGATCCTCAGAGAGTTCTTGTCATGAAGTACCATGTTGAACTTCCAGTGACCAGTATGAGAGAGTGAGAGCGATAACACCAAATTTAACACACCTGCACCCCATTAACACCTTAGACCTTGTAACACTAACAAGTCACATGACACATGGGGAGGGAAAATGGCTAATTGGGCCCAATTTGGACATTTTCACGGAGGGGTGTACTCACTTTGTTTGCCAGTGGTTTAGACACTAATGGCTGTGTGTTGAGTTATTTTGTGGGGACAACAAATTTACACTGTTATACAGGCTGCGTACTCACTACTTTACATTGTAGCAAAGTGTAATTTCTTCAGTGTTGTCACATGAAAAGGTATATTAAAATATTTACAAAAATTTGAGGGGTGTACTCACTTTTGTGAGATACTGTATGTGTAAAATGCTGAATAAAATTGACAGAACTATATAAGTAACCAGTAAAAGAGCGTATAATCTGCGCTCGGTGTTAATAAGGAAAAATAGCAGCCACTTACTGTAACAAACCGTGGTACCAGTTAAATAATAAAGAGAAAATAAGCAGTGCACCAAATAATGCAATATATAACATTCAGTTGTACAAAAAAATTAATTAAAAAAAAGTGTCCATGTGCAAAATAGAACTCAATCTTAAAAATGTAACACCAAAAAATGTTAAATAGTCCTTAAAGAGGAAGTAAACCCAGGAGGGGTTTACTTCCTCTATGTCCCCCTGTAAAGTAGAAACATAATGGGCTACTATGCATAGCATAGTAGCCCATTATGTGCCACTTACCTGCAAACGAAGCCTGCGACGTCCAGCGCCGTCCCTTCTCCTGGTGGCGTCCATCTTCTGCCCCTCTTCTTTCCGGTGCCACGACTCCGCACGGTCGCAGTGGAGGAACAGCACACAGGCCATTCCTTCACTGCGCATGTGCCGACATGAAGTTGGCACAGCTTCAACACTGCATATCTCCTGAGCCGTACAGGTTTAGGAGATATGCACTGCACCTACAGGTAAGCCTTATCATAGGCTTACCTGTAGGTTAAAGTGGTTGTCACATGTTGACAACCACTATAAGTTCAAAACAATCCAATGAAGGAATGAACTGTGCAGAGTGAAAGTATCCGTCACCAGCAACACCCCCAGACTCAGGCTTCTTACCAAATGTCCAGGACCACAAATTATAATGGTCAAAGAAGCAGCAGCAAGTTTATCCTGGAACGTAACTGTCACATGGATCACAGGTCATATAGAGGAGACTCGCAATAAAAAACAAGGAAAACTTCCATAGTGAAGCCCATCATAATATAAAAGAGTTTCTCTTTAGCACTATTTAAGTACCTGTAATAAGAAATAAAAATAAAAAAAGTTGAACATTAAATCTCATTTGCCACCTAGTTGTCCAATTAAACAATGCACTGAGGTCGGCTTGTATGTTGGAGACATTCTGTAAGGACGTTATTCCACTGCATAGCTTGGTGTCATCTGCAAACACTGAAATTGTGCTTTTAATCCCAGACCCTATATAATTTATAAAAAGCAGCGGCCCGTCCATAAGGGGCACAGGGGAGCCACCCCCCTGATCTCCATGTGCAGGCCCATAATCTCCATTTGGTGCGCCGGACGCATAGAGTCCTATGAGGTTTTGTTTTCTTTTGTGAAGCACGTGATTAGAGCTGGAGGCTCTAATTGGCTTCAAAAAGGTTGGGCTCAGGGTGCAGAGCCCACCCATTTATGTCATTAGCGAATCAACATTCGTTGTCTTCCTCTTTCTCCTTCTGGCTAATCAGGGCAGGAAGCAGGTCCTAAGATCAGATTGGCCAGGAGGAGAAGCTGGCAAAGCCACCTGCGACTTGGATGGGGTAAGTGCGGGGCTGGTGGGCTTGTGAGCTGGCAAGTGAGGCTGGCAAGCAGTCTAAAAATGGAGAACCAGCCGTAACTGTTTATAAATATATTAATAAAGCAAGGGTCCCAACACTGAACCTTGGGGTACACCACTGATAGACCATTCAGCGTATTAATCATTAACCACTACACTCTGAAGTCTTTTAGCCAGTTTTCTATCCATTTACAAACTGATCTTTCCAAGCCTGTAGACTTTACCTTACACATTAGCCGTGTGTGGGGAACTGTCAAACGCTTATGCAAAATCCAAGTATACCACGTCCCCAGCCACCCCTCTGTCCAAGGTTTTACTTACCTCTTACTTATAAAGAAAACTGAAAATTGTTATCAAATACTTACCGTAATTTTCCTTGACTGGCTCGGCGTCAAGCCCTCACTGCGGGTCAACTCCGCCGCCTTGACCCTTAATAGGACCTTCCTGAATAGTAGTATAAAAGGTAGGCAGTACCTGGTGACAGTGTTCTTGTGAATAGCTTGCAACGGACTAGGGAGGGAATGTGCTGGCATGACGCCGAGCCAGGAAAGGAAAATTACTGTAAGTATTTGATAACAATTTTCCATTTTCCTGGCTCTGCGTCATGCCCTCACTGCGGGACTTAACTAGCCAGGCCAGGGAGGGAGAAAACAAATACTCAGACACCAGGTGCTGCTACAGAACAATTTAATACTTAGAGAGGGCACTGGACAGAATAGATGTGCCCATCTAAACATAATTGGAAGACCTCACATTCAGCTTATAGTGCCTTATAAAGGTATTAGGTGACTTCCAGCTTGCCGCTTTACAGACTATGTCTGCCGCAACCTTGGACCATGCTGCCCAAGAGGATGAAACTGCCCTTGTGGAGCGAGCCGGATCTCCGGGGAGGGGGGAGGCCTTCCTGAGAGTTAGCCGTTTGGATGGTCTTCACTATCCAAGTGGAGATTACCCTATGAGGGGCTGCCATGCCCATTCGAGGACCCTTGGGAAACACAAACAGAGCCCCCTTCTTCCGTATTGATTCAGTCCTGGACAAGTAAACTTGGAGTATTAATTTCATGTTCAGGTCACAACACCCAGGATCCTCCATGCTTGAGAAAGGAGGGAAGGCTGGAAGAACTTCCTTTGCCCATAAAGTGTCCATCAGAGTGGATAGAGCTGAAATCTGGACCTTGACGGTGCTATAGCATCTTGAGACCGGACTGTAGGAAGTCCATAACATTGGCCACTGTGGGAGAATATAATGAAAATCCCCACTGTACTGAAAAGGCCTCAAATTTTCGCCACACCCTGTAGTATGTGGTGTTGGTAGAACTCTTCCTTGGCAGGGTGGACATCACTGAATTGGAGATGTTCTGCACCTGTAGCTTACTCCTCTCAATTTCCAGGCAGTCAAGGTCAGACAGGCCGGGTTGGGGTGAGTGCGTTTGTTGTAAAGAAGGAGGTCTCGCACCTGCAGACGTCTGACTGGAGGACACTCTGCCAGGCGACACAGGAGGGATACCATAGCCTCTTTGGGCCGAAACTGAGATATTGCAATGGCTTACACTCCCTCCTCCCTGATCTTCAGCAATGACTTCAGCATCAGAGCAATTGGGGGAAACAGGTAGACTAGGTTGAAGCTCCATAGCTGAGAGAGCGCATCCTGAGTGAGGGCCTGCAGATAGAAGAGGCGTGAAAAAAACTGGGGCACCTGACAGCTGAATGGTGTCGCCATCAAATCTATTTCTGGGACTCCCCATCGAGTGAAGATTCCCGACAAGTAGACTGGATTCAACATTCCTTCTGTGTGACTCGAGAACTCCCAGCTCAACCGATCTGCAAGGGTGTTCCGTGGGCCTGGCAGGTATAATGCAGATAGATCCAGTAGATGGGCTTGGGCAAATGAGAAGATCTCCGCTGTCACCTGCAGAAGCCTCAGCTCCTTGTGCCTCCCTGCTTCATAATGCACAACACTGCTGTTGTATTGTCCATCGCGAGCTTGACTCTTCTGCCCTGAATTATTGGTAGAAACACTCTGAGCTCTTCCCTCGCCGCTCCCAGCTCCAGGAGATTCGAGGAGCATTTTGTACGCTGACTCCAAGCCCACTGCCCCCCCAGGTCTAGACAATGAGCCCCCCAACCCTGGAGATTGGCTTCAATCGTGATTGTGATCCAGTCTCCAGGGTTGATGGACCTGCCCAGAGAGAGGTTGGCTCTGCTGGTCCACCACCGAAGGCTGTTGGAGATGTTGTGGGGAACTTCTAGTTTCTGGTTCAGGGTACCCCAATTCCATTGATCCAGGAGGAAGAACTGAAACTTCCTCATGTGCCATTGTGCCCAGGGCACTGCTGGAATACAAGCTATTAGGAGGCCTAAAAAACTCATGGTCTGACGAACTGTGACCACTTGTGAACACATCATCTTCGCAGACTCCGCACGGACGTGATCGATTTTGTCGTTCGGAAGGAAGACCTTGTACTGAACTGTGTCGAAGGACATGCCTAGGTATGTGACGACTTGATTTGGGGTGAAATGACTCTTTCCCGAATTTACCATCCACCAGAATTCTGTGAAAGTCTGCAGGACTTGGTTCCAATGGGCCACCAGAAGCTCTTCGGATTTTGCAAGAATGAGGACCTCGTCCAAATAATGAAAAATTTGAACACCCCTCTCACGTAGAAAGGCAATTACTGTCACAAAAACCTTTGAAAACCCTGGGGGCTGAACTGAGCCCAAAAGGCAAGCATCTGAACTGGAAATGGCCTTTATTGAAGTGGAACCTGAAAAACCGTTAATGAGCCATGCCAACAGGGAGGTGAAAATACGTTTTTTTTCCAGATCTATTGAAATCATCCAATCTTCTTTTTGTATAACTGCAGAAATGGTCTGGAGAGATTCCATTCGGAAAGGATTCCTGTTAAAAAAGTGTTCAGGTACTTAAGGTCCAACACTGGGTGCACTTTTCCTGATGACTTTTGCAAGAGAAATAAGGGGGAATAAATTTCACTGCCTTCTTCTGACTTTGGAACTGGAACTATGGCCCATAGACTCAGCAATTCTGAAATGTAAGATCCTAGGTAAAGACTTTTTTCCAGGGACATAGGAACCTTTGTTGCGACAAAATGTTTTGCCGGAGTAGAGCTTCTGAATTGTAGATGAAGACCCCTGCTGATGACTTTTAGGACCCCAGCCCCTGGGCGGGCAACCTTTCAGAAGGATTTGTTAGCTATTTTGGGGTGTTAAGCAGTCTTGGATTTTGCTCAGTCTCGGCTAAACTCTCTACCCGGGTGGTAGGATCTTGCGTCTCTGAATTGATCTCGGGTCCTCAGACTTGCTCGAAAAGACTGCACTCGACACCTCCGATCCTGGGTAAGGAGGTCCAATTTCCGTCCCGTCACCCACCATATAGCATCCACCATCTTCTTTACAAAAAAGTGCCCCCCCCTGAAAAGGGAATTGAACATAGGCCTTGTTTTGAAGCAGAGTCCATAGACCAGTGTTTTAACCACAAGGCCCGTCTGGCCATGACAGAATGTGCCATAATCCTTGAGGCGAACCTAATGAGAGCCAAGGCTGCCTCCGCCACAAACTCCACTGCCAACTTGAGCCCCTGGAGACTAGGAGAGACTGCCTCTTCATTGATTCATGGCTCAAGAGCCAACCCCACATCTGCTGACCACACCTTAATGGCTCTAGCTACCGATGTTAGGGCAACTGCTGGCCTGCAAGCTGTCCCCTGCCATAGAAAATACTTTCTTGAGGTCCGAATCAGCCCTCCTCTCCTTGAACGACACAGTTTCCTCCAACTGCAAAGTAATGTGCCTCACTAGGTGTTGCAACAATGCGTCCACCTTTGGAGGAGTATTCCAAGATTCCAGGTCCGCCGGCCGGAATGGGTAAAGTTTATTCACCCTGTTCTGAAATGCCGGGTTCCTATCCGGTTTGACCGACTCATCCTCTATTAGTTCTTTTATTTCTCCTATTAAAACTTGGGACCATCCTTCTTCAGGTTAGGGTAATATTTTCTCTGGTCCTGCGAGACTGAGACAACTTCCTCCCACTCAATCGCCTGCTTAACTGTTGTGATGAATGCGGGTACCAGTGAAAAATCGAAGGAAAACAAATCCGATTCCTCCTTTTCTCCTTTAGAATCTGCCTTTGATATGCTGGTCACGAGCCCTGGTTCCAGCAACTCCACCTCTCGCACCGTATGTCGGACAGATCTCGCCCTTTGGGAGGAGACGGGCAGAAGATCTTTGACACTATCTTGTACCGCCTCCTGTACCATTTGATATCTTTGTTTACCTACTAGAGTAGACTGAGAAGCTTCTCTAAAGCATGTTTCACACAGTCTCTTGGATGGCATAGCTGCGCCCCTCACATGCCCAGCAAATATTGGCCTCTGGGCCAGGATGATCCAGTGATCTTCGGCTGATAGGTGAGCCCTAGAATAATGACTGGAAGATGGGCTGGATGAAGAAGAAGATTCCCGATGCCTATGGCGCCGTTTGAACTTTACCTTACAATGGGCAGGATGTGGAGACGGTGATTGGTGAGCGCTGGATGAGGAAATTATTCTCTTGTGATTTCTGTGAGTAGAGCCTCTCCCCCTGCAATAAGGAAGAATAGCTAAATGTCCATAATGAATCAAAGATTCAAAGAGGCATCCATTATAGGCCCCTACCTTTCCGGTGCATTCCACGCCTGATCCACCGGAGCCGGCAAACTCATCCTGGGCTGAAGAATGGAGCAAAAAAAAAAAGATTAGGTCTATTTCCCCAAAGAGATGGAAACAGAGAAAAAAAACTGACACACTCACCTGGTATGAATGAGACCAGGCCCCGGCAGCAATCAGGATACTAAGACCCCCCCCTCACAAGGCAGACGGACAGGAGTAGGCTGAAGCTAGGGAGCAAGTGACAGAAAAGGGCAAGACTGCAGCTACCTGCAGCACCCCCCAACTAGTATCATCCACCTCACTCCCTCACCTGGCGAGATGCTGGACAAGAAGAGGCAGGAGCAGGCAAGGGGAAGCTGCATCCACCTTTAAAATGCCCGCGCCCCCCCCCCTCCCGGCTCCACCAATGGACAGCCGGCCCCAATCAGTCAATACGCATAGCGTGGTTCTGACCAGAGAGAGCGCCGTAACATCATCACACTGCACTGTCTCCATGGAACGCAGGCAGGTCCAGGGCCGAGTCCAGTGGAACGCAGGGAAGCAGGAGGCACGGACAAACAGCAGGACACTGTGGGAGTACACCCGCCCGGAATTCACCAACATTGCTGAGGCAGCTGCAGAGTGATACCCGCAGCAGAGAGAGAGAGAGAGGAAAAGGAAAGAGAGGCAACCCAGGATGGAGGCTCATTCCTCCAGCTTCTTGCATGTTATGCGGCTGCTAATATCCCGGCACCAGGAGTGCCCAGTCTCAGGGGGATTTACCCCCAACGAAAGGACCTTCCACCACAGGACCCACGGGACCCTTTGGTGGATCTCCAGTAAACATCAGGAACGTCCGGAGCGAGGACAAAATAAGAACACTGTCACCAGGTACTATCTACCTTTTATACTACTATTCAGGAAGGTCCTATTAGGGGTGAAGGGGGTGGAGTTGTCCCGCAGTGAAGCCATGATGCAGAGCCATGACATCAGGTTTGTCTGACAAATTCTGTCTTTCATGAATCCATGCTGTCTGTTGCTTAAAAGATGATTGGAATTTCCTTTAAAATGTGGCAGTTAGTGAACTTAAATATAAAATTTAATACATTTCATATTTAAGCTCACTAACAGCCAAATTTTCAAGGAAATTCCAATACCTATAAATTAATAGTTATTTATTATTATTTGAAATGTTCTTTCTCATTTGCCAATTTCCAAATTTCCGAAATCCGGAAATAAGAAAGAACATTTGAAATAATAAGTTATTTCAAATGTTCTTTCTTATTTCTGAATTTCAGAAATTTGGAAATTCGGAAATAAGAAAGAACATTTGAAATAATAATATATAACTATTAAATTATAGGTATTGGAATTTCCTTGAAAATCTGGCTGTTAGTAAATAGAGTTGAGCGAACCCGTGGATGTTCGGGTTCGGAGGGTTCGGCCGAACTTTGGAAAAAAGTCTGGGTTCGGTACCGAACTTGACCCGAACTTTACCCCCAAATTCAATGGGGACCCGAACTTTTTGGCACAAAAATGACTGTAAAAGAGTCCTGAGAAGTGCTAGAGGGCTGCAAAATGATTTTAGAACAATAATCTGTCCCTTACAGCAACAGCAGGAACCTGACCCTATAGAACTAGGAGATGATTGTAGAACAATAATCTGTCCCTCTAAGCAGTAGACTCTACCTAGTGCAGTCAGATCTTTCTCTAATGCAGGATGAGATCTGCAATCTTTCCCTAAAAGCAGTATTAGTAGTAATCTCTACCTATCTATCTATCTGCAATCTGTCCCTCACAGCACCGGCAGCATCCTCTCCCTACACTACCCAGAGAGCATGTGACATGCAGCACTGTGACTCCAGCCTCATATAGAGGCTGGGTCACATGATGCACTGGCCAATCACGGCCATGCCATTAGTAGGCATGGCTGTGATGGCTTCTAGGGAAAACCAGTGAAACGCTTGTTGATTGACTGCTCTGCAGCTATTCAACATGCGTGATCAAATACCCGAACCCAGAACTCGAACCCAAACTTTTTTCAAATGTCCGGGTTTCGGGTCCAGGTCACGGACACCCCAAAGTTCGGTACGAACCCGAACTTTATAGTTCGGGTTCGCTCAACTCTGTTAGTGAACTTAAATATGAAATGTATCACTGACAACCATATTTTCAAGGAAATTCCAATACCTATCATTTAATAGTTATTTATTAGTTAGTTATTATTTCAAATGTTCTTTGTTATTTTCGGATTTCCGAATTTTTGAATTTCAGGTTTTTCAGCTGTTCTGATTGCCGAATTTCCGAATTACCACAATTGCCGAATTAACGCAAATTTCCGAATTACCGCAATTACCAAATTACCGCAAACAGGAATGAACACAAATGAATTTTGCAGCAATGCACAAGTCTAATAAATATTCAATCAATAATTCATAAAACAGTGCAAATAGTGCAAATATGTGCAAAAATGAGTCCAACGCAGTTCATATAATGAGCCTTAGGTGGCGCTGCAACAATCAAAAGTGACTGTGCAACACAGTTCATGATGGTGACAACGCCTCCACAAATATATGACAGGAAGTGATGGTGACAACGCCTCCACAAATATATGACAGGAAGTGACAGGTCCCAGAAAGAACACCAGGGTGTCTCCACACAAATGCCTTTAGTGATCCTTTCCACCACAACATATAAGCGCACAGCGCATTCACCAGACAGTTTTGACCCCCATTACAGGTAGTCAAAACAAACATGGGTTGAAATCACTCCACTTTGGATGTCCCACAGCCCCAGTCTCACTTCGGCTCATCAGGGGTCATCCCATATTAAAGAGCAAGAAACTGTGTTGCACAAAGTCACTTTTGCAGTGACACCTAAGGCTCATTATATGAACTGCTTTGGACTAATTTTTGCACTTATTTTTGCACATATTTGCACTATTTGCACTGCTTTATGAATTATTGATTGACTATTTATTCATTTATTAGGTACATAGAGTGAGCGCAGTTGAAATTTCTGGTTATTGTACTGTATATTGGTTGCAGCAGCAACTACACACGTGCAGCTCTCTCATATTGACAAATTTTATTTATCTAATTACATCCATCTGTGCTGGCAAAGGTTTAAGCTATTTTGACCATTGTTTTCACCCCCTGAGTCAATACTTTGTAGTACCACCTTTCGCTGCAATTACAGCTGCAAGTCTTTTTGGGGATGTCTCTACCAGCATTGCCCATCTAGAGATTGACATCTTTGTCCATTCTTCTTTGCAAAATAGCTCAAGCTCCGTCAGATTGAATGAAGAGCGTCTGGGAACAGTAATTTTCAAGTCTTGCCACAGATTTCCAATTGGATTTAGGTTTGGGCTTTGATTGGGCCATTCTAACACATGAATATGCTTTGATCTAAACCATTCCATTGTAGCTCTGGCTGTATGTTTAGGGTCGTTGTCCTGCTGGAAGGGGAACCTCCACCCCAGTTTCAAGTCTTATACAGACTAACAGGTTTTCTTCTAAGATTGCCCTGTATTTGGCTCCATCTATCTTCCCATCAACTTTGACCAGCTTCCCTGTCCCTGCTGAAGAAAAGCATCCCCACAACATGATGCTGCCACCACCATGTTTCACGATGGGGATGGTGTGTTCAGGGTGATGTGCAGTGTTAGTTTTCTGCCACACAGTGTTTTGCTTTTAGGCCAAAAACTTAAATATTGGTCTCTTCTGACCAGAGCTCCTTCTTCCCCAAGTTTGCTGTGTCCCCCACATGGCTTCTTGCAAACTGCAAACTGGACTTCTTATGGCTTTCTTTCAACAATGGCTTCTTCTTGCCACTCTTCCATAAAGGCCAGATTTGTGGAGAGAACGACTAATAGTTGTCCTGTGGACAGAGTCTCCCACCTGAGCTGTGGATATCTGCAGCTCCTCCAGAATTACTATGGGCCTCTTGTCTGATTCTCTGATGAACACTCTCCTTGCCCGGCCTGTCAGTTTAGGTGGATGTAGGGACGTACCTAGAGCATTTGGCACCCGGGGCGGATCCCATATCTGGCACCCCCCTGACTTTAAAATGTAAAAACACCCCACTGTGTCCCCTGCATACCTATGCATCCCCCAATATCTCTGTCATTACTGTGTACCCCCTCTCCACAACTGCACTTCTGGACCCCTTTACATTACACAGCACCCTGCACCTCTGGACCCCCTTACATTACACAAACCCCTGCACCTCTGGACCCCTTTACATTACACAACCCCCTGCACATCTAGGCCCCTTTACATTACACAGACCCCCCCAGCTTTGCACCCCCTTCATGTTACACAGATCCCCCCCAGCTCTGCATACCCTCCATGTTACACAGATTCCCCCAGCTCTGCATCCCCTCCATGTTACGCAGATCCCCCCCCAGCTCTGCACCCCCTCCATGTTACACAGATCCCCCCAGCTCTGTACCCAATCCATGTTACACAGATCCCCCCCAGCTCTGCACCCCCTCCATGTTACACAGACCCCCCCAGCTCTGCACGCCCTCCATGTTACACAGATCCCACCCCCAAGCTCTGCACTCCCTCCATGTAACACAGATACCCCCATCTTTGCCCCTTCCTACCTTATGCAGCCAATCACCTGCTAGACCACCTAGCAGCCAATCACCTGCTGGTTAACTTTGAAAGTTAGCTCCAGCAAGTCCCATCCTCCTTTCAGCACTGCCCATCTGTCTGTGTCTCTTCTCCCCTGCTGTGCAGAGAGAGAGAGTTTTATTTCTCCTGGCTGGCTTTGGGTGTCCCCGGGCAGCGGTACATTCCGCACCTGGCCTAGACACCCCCCGCACCTGTCATAGCTCACCCCTCTCTCTCTCCCTGCCTGTCACAGCGCCGCTGCCTGAGCCGCCCCACTGTCACCGCTAACTTCACTCATGGGGGGTTGCCGACCTGACACCTCCCCACAGTGTGTGGCACCTGGGGCAGACTGTCCCCAGCATCACAGCTAGTATGCCACTGGGTGGACGGCCATGTCTTGGTAGATATGCAGTTGTTCCATACACTTTCCACTTTTGGTTGGTGGATTGAACAGTGCTCTGTGAGATGTTCAAAGCTTGGGATATTTTTTTAGAACCTAACCCTGCTTTAAACTTCTCCACAACTTTATCACTGACATGTCTGGTGTGTTCCTTGGCCTTCATGATGCTCTTTGTTCACTAAGGTTCTCTAACAAACCTCTGAGGGCTTCACAGAACAGCTGCATTTATACTGAGATTACATTACACACAATTGGGCTCTATTTACTAATTAGGTGACTTCTGAAGGCAATTGGTTCCACTAGATGTTAGTTAGGGTTATCAGAGTAAAGGGGGCTGAATACAAATGCACGCCAAACTTTTTACATAGAGTGGAACCTAGGATTACGAGCATAATCCTTTCCAGGAGAATGCTTGTAATCCAAAACACTTGTATATCAAAGCAAGTTTCCCCATAGGATACAATGGAAACTCCACAGCCCCCGCACCTCTGGCCTTAAAAGGTATTGCATAAACAATAGTTTGAATCCTGCTTGGTTTGCGAGACAGCTCTCGCAAACCGAGTCAGGATTTTTTTTAAAAACTGCTGGTATTGCGAAACGCTCATATACTGGATTACTCACAATCTGAGGTTCCACTCTATTTGTAAAACATTTTGAAACCCATTTATAATTTTCTTTCCACTTCACAATTATGTGCCACTTTGTGTTGGTCTATCACATAAAAACCCATTAAATTACATTTACGTGTTTGATTGTAACTTGACAAAATGTAGAAAATGTCAAGGGGTATGAATGCTTTTTCAAGGCACTGCACTTACATTGATCCAGTTTCCATGGGGATCCCACAAGTATGGCACATACACACTTACATTGGTCCAGCTTCTATGGGGATCCTACAAGTATGGCACATACACACTTACATTAGTCCAGCTTCCATGGGGATCCCACAAGTATGGCACATTCACACTTACATTAGTCCAGCTTCCATGGGGATCCCACAAGTATGGCACATACACACTTACATTAGTCCAGCTTCCATGGGGATCCCACAAGTATGGCACCTCCACACTTACATTAGTCCAGCTTCCATGGGGATCCCACGAGTATGGCACCTCCACACTTACATTAGTCCAGCTTCTATGGGGATCCCACGAGTATGGCACCTCCACACTTACATTAGTCCAGCTTCCATGGGGATCCCATGAGTATGGCACATACACACTTACATTGGTTCAGCTTCCATGGAGATCCCATGAGTATGGCACATACACACTTACATTAGTCCAGCTTCCATGGGGATCCCACGAGTATGGCACATTCACACTTACATTGGTCCAGCTTCCATGGGGATCCTACAAGTATGGCACATACACACTTACATTAGTCCAGCTTCCATGGGGATCCTACAAGTATGGCATATACACACTTACATTAGTCCAGCTTCCATGGGGATCCCACGAGTATGGCACCTACACACCTACATTAGTCCAGCTTCCATGGGGATCCCACGAGTATGGCACATACACACTTACATTAGTCCAGCTTCCATGGGGATCCCATGAGTATGGCACCTCCACACTTACATTAGTCCAGCTTCCATGGGGATCCCATGAGTATGGCACCTCCACACTTACATTAGTCCAGCTTCCATGGGGATCCCATGAGTATGGCACATACACACTTACATTAGTCCAGCTTCCATAGGGATCCCACGAGTATGGCACATACACACTTACATTAGTCCAGCTTCCATGGGGATCCCACGAGTATGGCACCTACACACTTACATTAGTCCAGCTTCCATGGGGATCCCACGAGTATGGCACATACACATTTACATTAGTCCAGCTTCCACAGTGTTCCCACAGGTATGGCACATATATATGGCAGATAATTTTTTGCCCTGGGGGGGGGGGGGGGTTCACCAGCAGGTACCAAATGGTGCTCCATAGAACCACACAACACAGGAGTGAGCATGCACTGTGTGTCCCCGTAGCAAGCAGCTTTCTATTGTGACACATAGAGAAGAGGAGGATCAAAGCCACTCTGTGTAAAACCATTGCACAGAGCAGGTGAATATAACATGTTCTTTATTTTAATTTAAAATGCAGTTTTTAATTTAAAATGTGGTTTCTCTGTGGCTGTGTTTTTAGAAAAGGTGCAAGGACCTTTTCTCTGCATTTCCCGCAGGGACCGTAGCCCATTTCCCGGCAAACGCAGACCACACCACATGCATAGGCGTGAACTACCCTTAGCCTTGGTTCACGCTATGAGTCACACAGGAACTGCATCACATTTCTGTGCAATTCACATGCGATTCAGTGCAGTGCCCATTTATTTTGAATGGGCTTAGATTGCACTGCATTACTCTTTACACTACGTCAAGGACACACTGAGTATCGCACTTGGT
>BLSH010429385.1:92039-104697 GCA_018402905.1 Glandirana rugosa | reverse complement strand
ATCACATGGTCATTTTGTATCATCGGATCTGGGGCAGACAAACACACTGCATTTGATTTGCCGTTAAGATATCACTGACACCCTCTGTAGATCGCAAGGGCAGTGCAATTTGAATGTGGTGCAGGACCAGGGCCACCTTTAATATTGATTGGACCCTAGGAAAATGTTTTCTTGGCCCCCCCCCCCATTCACATCATGACTGCTAACTGATTGATTGCTGGAGGTTACAGCACATCATTACCGCTCACTGGTTGGTTGCTTGAGGTTACAGCACATCATCTCCTCACTGCCTGCACACCATGGACTTGGGAGGTGGGGGACTCACCAATAGACAGAAAACTCCTAGAATGTGTTATTAGCAATAAGCAGAGCACACACAGCTATGAAAGTAGGGACTGCAGTGTGTGTGAAAGAGGCTTTCATGGTGAAAGGTCTACTTTAAACCCAAACAGCTTGTTCTGACTCTCATACACTCCATTTATTGTGGGGATGTATAGCTTGGTTTGAGACTGCATCCCAGTGATGGTCAACTGATGAGGTTTTCAGGGCCTCAACTGTAGTCATTGACACACCAAAGGGTTGTGCATATCATTTACTGCCAGACATACTACCTGAGATGGTCAGAGACTGCAGGTGTACAAGAGATGGTCATAGACTGCAGACGTTTTACAAGAGATGGTAAGAGACTGCAGGTGTACAAGAGATGGTCAGAGACTGCTGGCGTACTACAAAAGATGGTCAGAGACTGCAGACATACAAGAGATGGTCAGAGACTGCAGGCATACAAGAGATGGTCAGAGACTGCAGGCGTACTACATGAGATGGTCAGAAACTGCAGACGTACTACAAGAGATGGTCAGAGATTGCAGACATAATACAGGAGATGGTTAGAGACTGCAGGCATACTACAGGAGATGGTCAAAGATTGCAGACATAGTACAGGAGATGGTCAGAGACTGCAGACATAGTACAGGAGATGGTCAAAGATGCAGACATAGTACAGGAGATGGTCAGAGACTGCAGACATACTACAGGAGATGGTCAGAGACTGCAGGCGTACACGAGATAGTCAGAGACTGCAGGCATACTACAAAAGATGGTCAGAGACTGCAGATGTACTACAGGAGATGGTCAGAGACTGCAGGCGTACAAGAGATGGTCAGACTGCAGACATACTACAGGGGATGGTCAGAGACTGCAGGCATACAAGAGATGGTCAGACTGCAGACGTACTACAGGGGATGGTCAGAGACTGCAGGCATACAAGAGATGATCAGAGACTGCAGGTGTACTACAGGATATGGTCAGAAACTGCAGACGTACTACAGGAGATGGTCAGAGACTGCAGACATACTGGAGGAGATGGTCAGAGACTGCAGTTGTACTACAGGAGATGGCCAGAGATCATCCATGTACTGTCTGATCTCCTATCCCTGTACATTGTCTGCTGAACACTCACAATGGTCCTTCCTAATCACCATAACAGGTGCTGTCAGTGTCCCCACACACCACACATCATTTACTTACTGTGTGACATCGAAAATGAGGATAGGTCCCAGACTTTCAGCATGGACTGTACAGAGGAGGGAGGAGCCATCCCTACTAGTGTTGAGCGAACTCGAACTGTAAAGTTCGGGTCCGTACCGAACTTTTGGGTGTCCGGGGTTCTGGTATTTTATTCCACGTGTTGAAAAGCTGCCAAGGGAGCCAATCAACAAGTGTTTCACTGGTTTTCCCTAGAAGCCATCACAGCCATGTCTACTAATGTCTACTAATGGCATGGCTGTGATGGGCCAGTGCACCATGTGACCCAGCCTCTATGTGGGGCTGGAGTCACCGTGTTGCATGTCATATGCTCTCATGATAGTTTAGGGAGAGGATGCTGCTGGCTCTGTGAGGGACAGATTGCAGAACATCTCATCCTGTATTACTGAACGATCTGATTGTGGACTCGGGAGATATAGGCGGTTTCATGGCCAGGTCGGGGCTACTCCATTCTCCTTCAAAGTCCAAGGCGGGAAGTACAGACTGTAGAGACAATCGGGACTCCCCCTGTGTCTATGATCTGTCCACCGGGAACCCAGCACAGCCTGGTCATAACAGTGTGATGTAAGTGCCTGTAGACATCTTCTATAGTGTTCCCATAGGTATGGCACATACATACTTACAATGTAACTATGTAAAATTTTCCATACCTGGAATTCACCTTAAGGGGGTCAAGGAATAGCCCCTTTAGTAGTAACTGGTAGAGTATATAGCCCTTGTGTGCTCAGTCCAGCTCCATCCCTTGACAAAGCCTCCTGCAATGGAACACAGTGAATAAACACACAGAGATTTCCCGCTGGTAGAGCAGTAAGTGTTGGACTGCTGGATACAGACCTGGGGGGTAACTATATGATCGAGTGCTAACAAACTGATGCAGTTTTAAAAAACATGTAAACTCAACATTTTATATTCCTGATGCTGTACCATGCACTTTTATGGATAGGTCTCCTGTTCTCTTTGTATTGCTTCCTTTGTGTGAAATCCCTGGTGTTCCTGCCAGTCCCTCTGTGTTCATATTTAAACGGATCACACTAGGCATTAGTGCACACCGTGGTCAGTTCTGGCTGTGCTGGGAACTCAGTCTGCTCTACTCCAATGATCAGACTTGTCCTAACATGCCCCACCTTGCCCCCCCCCCCCGCAAGCCATTCACTGGGAAGACCAGTGTACTGTTGTTTCTCCTCCCCCTTCTCTCTAAGCTTCCTATGAAGAACAGAGAGTAGGGTGATAATTTACATGAAAAAGGTAGGGAGGGGGGGCAAGGTATTTCTAAAGTTTTTTTTTGTTTGTTTTTTGCTTTTTTTTTTACATATACAGTTAGGTCCATATATATTTGGACACAGGCACAATTTTAGTATTTTTTCAGGTATTTACCAAAACATATTCAAGCTATAGTTATATAATGGATATGGGCTGAAAGTGCTCACTTTCAGGTTTAATTTGAGGGTATGTACATCCAAATCGGAAGAAGGGTTAAGGAATTCCAGCTCTTAAGAATAGCCACCACCCTCCCCCTTTTTCAAGGGACAGAAAGTATTTGGACAATTGAATCAAAAGCGGTTTCATGGCCAGGTCGGGGCTACTCCTTCATTATTTCTTCGTCAATTAAGCAGGTAAAAGGTCTGGAGTTGATTGATAAGTGGGGTATTTGCATTAGGAATCTATTGCTCTGGACCTACATCATGCATTCAAAGGAGCTGTCCATGCAAGTGCAGCATGCCATTGTAAGGCTTCAAAAATTAAACAAATCCAACAGAAAGATAGCAGCACCATTAGGAGTGGCCAAATCAACAGTTTGGTACATTCTGAGGAAAGAACAACGCACTGGTGAGCTCAGCAACATAAAAAGGCCTGGATGTCCACAGAAGACAAAAGTGGTGGATGATCACAGGGTCATCTTGATGGTAAAGAAAAACCTATTCACAACATCCAGACAAGTGAAGGGCACTCTCCAGGAGGTGGACGTATCATTGTCAAGGTCTACAATCAAGAAAAGACTTCATGAGAGCAAATACAGAGGGTTCACCACATGGTGAAAAACATTCATAAGCCTGAAGAATAGAAAAGCCAGATTAGACTTTGTCAAAAAAATGTGGAAAAGGCTTGGAACAGCTCATGAACCAAAGCACACGTTGTCATCTGTAAAACATGGTAGAGGCAGTCACCAAGCAAAGGAGCCGCTTACCAGATGTAGAAAAAAATATATATACTTGTGCTCAGATCCAGTGTGCAGAGGTTCCATTTGGTATTTGTAGCTTACCAGATGTAACCCCAGATAGTGCTTTGGCTTCTCACTCAGCCAGAGTCCCACCAGGGGATGTAGAGGACTCCTCTCAAGGGGTGTTGCCCGAGGCTGACAGCTCCACTCAGGAAATCAAACGTCCATCATGTAAACATAGGCTCAATAGTGTAATATTGCTTAAAAGAGTTTTAATGAATAAAAGTAATGCACTTACAACATATACGAGCAGATATTGCATAAAAGGTAGCCGGCCGGCTCAGCGTGTACACAATGTGATGGCAGTGACGTCAGCATGCCCTCCCGACGTACGTTTCGTCTCCAGACGTCGTACAGCCCCTCTTTAATTTACAGTGTATAAAAATGGCTGCAGTTCCTAAAATTTGTACTTGATATTTATGTTCAACCCCTTGAATTAAAGCTGAAAGTCTGCACTTCAAATTCACTTGGATTGTTTTGTTTTAATTTTATTTTGGTGGCATACAGAGCTAAAAATATGAAAATTGTGCCTGTGTCCAAATATATGGACCTAACTGAACATGTTTTGCCTTTCATTTCTTTTTTAAACTGAGTGAGTTGTTTTACAAGGTGAGGGTTCACATATATTTTAAGGCCCCTTTCACACGAGAAGCCTGCTGGGACCCACCTGTCCATTATGCATCCCCATTCACTTCTATGGGCAGCTGGATGTCAGTGGAGATGTGTCCGCTGACATCCGTCTGCTATCCGATCCATCAAGATCCACTCAAAATGGACGTATGGGCGTTACGTTCGCCATCCGTCCAGCGGATCGGATTGGATAGGATCGGATAAAAACAGACAGATCTGTTTTCATCCGATCTCCCCATAGAGAACAGCGGGGGCTCTGACAGGTCCCTCCCTGCACAGTAAGCAGAGACATACCTGTCAATAGCCGGTTCAGTGGAGATCAACGGAGCGATATCCCGCTGAGCTGGCGAAGTCCACTGAGCGGATCCGCCCCATGTGAGAGGGGCCTAAAACATTATAAAGCGAGTGACCTTTTTTATTATAGTAAAATGTTTAGATTTTGTTATACTAGTTGAACCTTTTTCATCTGTTGCATTACCTGGGAGTGGAAGATTATGATGAAAATAAGAGGATTATCAGGAATGGGTAGTTTTGTCATAGGTGCTGCAGTGCAGACCTTTTTATATCAGAAGGTCATGTCTTTTTGGTGAGAGCACATGGTGTGGCATTGCACATTTATAGAAGTGGATTGTACACAGTGGTGGAGGAGGACGATTTATAAGCAGACATGTACAGACAGGTGATTTAAATAACTTGGACTTTTTATTTCTTTATACGAGTTGGATATTTATTTGCATGTGAAAAGAAAGGCTTTGTAAATGTTGTTTGTTATGCATGGTGGGGGTTATACAGGTTTAAGCACAAAAAGATACTTTTTGTATGTTTTTTGTTTGGTAAGCACAGTGGTATATAATAGAAGATAAAGAGATGTGCTTGATTACTTTTATTTCACATTTAAATCTGTCTAATTCTTAAAAGCAGAAACATTTTTATTTTTAATTTAGATAGCGTAAGGGAGGGTTATACCCAGTGCTGCTGATAGGGCGGGGACCACCAGTCCTCATGTAGGGGGCCCAGGCACACAGGGGGGCCCAAACAGCAGGGGGGAATTATTGCGGTCAGGTGGAGGAGTAATTACAGAAGGATGCTCTTTGCAGCTATCTGCAGCAATTGGCTCTGAAAGACAGTTTCTCCCCCTCCTGCCAGGTTACAGATGCTGCAGGGAGAGACACGGGACATTGTTGCTGTAATTGCTTTTCCGACACCGATCTCGCTCCCTGTTCTGCCTGCTTCTGATCCCCCCCCCGTGTGCCCCCCTGTCACTGTGATCCCCCCCCCCCCTCCAACCACAGTGCTGTAGGCTTCCCTGTCCTGTAGAAAAAGGACCAATTGTAAAAAAAATAATATTTAAACATTGTAGTAAATAATTTTTAAAAATTGTAAAAAATTTAAACATTTAAAAAAAATAATATATTTTTTTAATGTAAAAAAAACTATTTAAAAAGAGCTAATTCACACAGATTCTCTGTTATGTTTGTGTCCGCCAAAAATGATTTTAGTGTATTTTTAGTGAAAATATGGTCTTGATATATTGGGAGGTGGGGGCCCTGCCAGGTAGGCTGTACGGGGCCCGTAATTTCTAATAGCAGCCCTGGTTGTACCCACTGTAAGTTTTGTGTTTTTCATAAATGTTTCTATTTCTTGTAAATTTACTGACAGTTTGTAAAAATCAGTGATTTTTACAACTGTCTATAAATATTAGGGTCTGATAATTTGTCATGTTGTGCTGATTTTATAAGTGTAAACCAGGCGAATTACTTGATATGGGTATTGTCTGTGTTTCCATGTTGTGTTTAAATATCAATTGTGTTCGTTTTTTATAGGAATTCTGTTATTTTTCAAAGTGTCAGTAAAAAATGTGTTCCGCCAGTAAATTTTCCATGTTTTGCCAGTAAAAAACGCTGAGAGAGGTTGGCAACACTGTATCACGGTCACATGATAGTGTATGTTTTTGGGGTTGTTTTCAATATGTGCAAAGAGAAATCACACAAACTTAGAAGTATAACATTTATTAAAAGTAATGACAGATACTATTACTATTAGAAAATGTAATAATAATACTTAACTATGCTGTTTCCACCATGGGTCACTCCCTTATATGGCATGGCACCGTGGATCAGGATCAGACACAAGCCACATGGCAGTTCTGAGTGAGACAAAGGTACTATAGGTTTTGGTTGTACTAATATAGAACTTGAATGTAAGCAAATGACAATCGTAAAGAAGAAATTGGGCTCAGCCACATCCTTGTCAGATAACAATAATGTGGTGTGAGTCAACTAAGGTAAAACCATAGGTTTGCCCTTATATGGTATGGTACCCCAACCAGGGCTTGGAATTCATTATTAGATATTTGTGAGACCACTAGACAACTAAGGAAATACACTAAGGAAATACACTATATTGTCAAAAGTATTGGGACACCTGCCTTTACACACACAGGAACTTTAATACAGGACTTTAATACAGTACTTTAATGGCATCTCAGTCTTAGTCCGTATGGTTTAATATTGAGTTGGCCCACCCTTTGCTGCGATAACCGCTTCAAATCTTCTCCAACTCAATTTTTAACCATACGGACTAAAAGACCACCGGTATACAGGTGTACATGCGCATATGCGTTTGCACGTTAGCACGCGCTAACACACCTCTTCTTCCAGGCATTCAAGGAACAGGGATTTGTCTGCCGCTATTATTCTGTCTTCTGACAGACCCTTCCTGACAGAATATTTAACCATTCTTCTAGAAGCGCATTTGTGAGGTCAGGCACTGATGTGAGACGAGAAGGCCTGGCTCTCTGCTCTCACTCATCCCAAAGGTGTTCTATCGGGTTGAGGTCAGTACTTTGTGCTGGCCAGTTAAGTTCCTCCACTCCAAACTTGCTCATCCACGTCTTTATGGACCTTGGACAATTTCATGCTCCCAACTTTGTGGGAATAGGATGGTCCCTTCGTATCCAACATGACTGAGCACCAGTGCAGAAAGCAATGCACAGGTCCAGCTGTCAGTTTTTTCAGGCAGACCTGATCAGATCCTGCATTGTCCTTTATGGAGTGGCGGATGTTGGTGGACACATGTCCACTGACATGACACCTGCTGCCATCTGATCCGATCCTGTACGCCAAAAACAGACAGCTGGTGGTCCTATTTTCCATCCGTCTGGTGGACCGGATCGGATGGAAAAGGACTGGTGGGCCATTTCAATCTGATTTCCCCATGGAGGAGAGCAGGACTTTGTTCCTGTGCGAGAGATCCCCTGCTGAGCAAGCAGATCCTGCTTAGCGGAGATACTCCTGTAAAAGGGGCCAAAATAAATGACTTGTTTGTACCCTGTTTTAATCGTTTGTTTTATTTTGAAATTATAATTGGAAACAGCGCTTGCCTGCTTCAAATGTCCTCTCTCTATAAATTGTGCAAAACAACAAAAGCAAAACAACAACAACAATAACAAAATGTGTACCAGTGATTATTGGCTCCGACTAGTGACCACCTATATCCACACTCTACTGTGAATATTTAATTGTAATAACATATGCAATATATAGTGCAAATCATATATGTCCATATAGCGATGGATAAATAAAGTGCAATTATAGTCCAAAAACCAAGTGCGTTCCAGTGCTTAAGTGCCTTAGTGCTGTATACATTCCTTCCCAATAGTGTTCTTTTTCATGTGCTTATAAAGTGCTGGTGCTCTCGCCATTTCCAAGCCACCTTGTGCAGATGCTGGGGTAAGAATTTCCTACTTACCAGATTTCGTTGACCCTCTTAGTCATACGACACAGAGAGGTCAATGCAGGCTTTCGGTCTCTCACCCGACCGTAGGTATGTGTGCATCCAATTAGTCCCTTTAGGATTCCGCTGCTTACTCCGGTATTTATTTAGGAAAGAGAAGAAAGGCTCTCATTGCGCACCTTCTTTTTAAGATTTTATTGGCCAACAAGTGCAAAACAACCGCACAGACAATGCAGTATTTTTTCCAACTGACGCGTTTCGTCACTTCCACGACGTCTTCAGAGCTGACCATGAAGTGACGAAACGCGTCAGTTGGAACGTAGAGTACGCTAGGCCATCCCCCGTTGACACGCCAGCGATAGTGCGCAGTCGCGGTGACCACGGGAGTAAGCAGCGGAATCCTAAAGGGACTAATTGGACGCACACATACCTACGGTCGGTTGGATTTGCTTATAATTAAACTTGAATCCCAGGAAGCCTCACTTCATCTTCTGGCTGGGTTCCTAGGATGCCCACTGTCCAGTATCGCCAATTGGACCCAAGGCTAGGGAAGACGCCTAGACACATACGCTCAGTAAGCAAGATGATGGAAAGATGTCTGTATACAGTGTCTATGAGATTAGGCCTAGGCCCTAAGGATGATAACTGGAGCAGGAAGCAATGGTGTCTATATACAGTGTGTATAGGATTGGGTTATTGCCCACTCACCACACTGGAACAGGGGATGATGATGATGATGAGGATAATTATGATGGCTCCCTCTCAGCAACATGGCTCAGGAGATGGTGTCTGGCCCCCACGCTGCGGCTCACACAAATCTGCTGACATGCCTGGATAGATGGAATAGGAGCTGCTTCCAGACTGCCACTGAACAGCCAAGGGGTGCTGTCCACTGGTGTCCCTCCGAATATCCGCTGTACAGTTCTGCTGGTGCAGGCTGCAATTCAGCTGCAGCATACACTGTCACAGAGTCCCTGCACTCAGATTCATGCTGGGGGCCCGCCCGCAGGCCTCAATCCATCCTTCTTATAGCTTCTCCCAGCAGTCTGTTCTCCTCCATCAGTCATCTGGTAGCTGTAGTTCTCGATGACTTCGCTAGATGGCAAATCTCCTCAGTTTGGACTACATGTCCCAAGATGCCTTGCTCCTTCTCCAGAATACATCAGGTCAGTATCAAACTCAGCACTAGAGGGAAACAGCTCGCAAAGGCAAAGCCACACAATGTCTCCTGATTACAGGAATATATATATGCATATATCCAGCTCCTGGCTACACCCCCGCCCCACACACACACACTTAAAGTCTTTGGTCCCCAAAGTGGCAGGGATATGTTATCAACAATTACTAGAAAAAAAAGAGATTAATCAACACTAACCATTATTCAAATTCAGGGTTTTTTTTTAATTCAATTGGATGCCACAAGGATTATCAGGAGCACCAATGATATTTCAACTGTTGATGGAGAAAACTGTGGGAGACATGAATTTGATCAAAGTTCTAGAGTACCTGGAATATATTGTTGTGTTTGAAAAGACCCTGGAAGAACATGAGGCACAGTTGTAGAAAGTTTTCGAAAGGCTACATGAAGAAGGACTTAAACAATCACTGGAAAAGTGTCAGTTTTATAGAACATCAGTCACCAATTTAGGCCATGTTGTCTCTGCCAAGGTAGTAGCAGATCCACTATACCACAGATACCAGTCACTGCCTGGCCTAGGCCTGAGACTGTAACAGAATTAAGGCCCTTCTTGGGGTTTTGCTCCTATTACCGAAAGTTTGTGGCTAACTTCGCAAAAATTGCTAGACCCCTTAATAATTTGTTGTTGTTTCGGGTGAGGAAGAAGACAAAATGAAGTTGAAAAAGTCTGGAATAAAAGGGAAAAGATAATCCATTAGAGAACAATGGAATCGCCCATGTGAGGAGGCTTATCAGCATTTAAAGAAGAGTCTTACTGAAACCACAGTCTTTGCTTATGCAGACCCAACAAAGCCCAATGAGCCTCATGTGGATGCTAGTCGAGATGGGTTGGGAAGAGTCCTCTACCAGGAACAAGATGGTGGGCTCAGGCCGGTGACTTATGTGAGTTACAGTCTTATCCCCTCTGAAAAGAATTATCTGGTTCACTAATTAGAATTCTTGGCTTTGAAATGGGCGGTAGTTGACAAGCTGAAGGATTATTTATATGGGGCCAAGTTCATAGTGAAGACTGACAATAATCCCCTGACCTACCTACTGACCTCTGCTAAGCTGGACGCCACTGGACATCGATGGTTAACTGCGCTGGCTGGATTTCAGTTCAGTTTGAGAATATGTGGATTGCTGCCAATCGTATCCCCTAACTAGCAAAAGGGATCTACCCCCATCCCAGACATAATCTATAGAAGCACAAAATAAACTATCTATGGGACTTTGACTGGGGAGACCAACTCACCAAAGAAGGATTACAGGTAAAGTATAAAAAATAGATATTTATTAATGCATATAGACAAGGCCACCCAGACAATTCAATGGGTAGGCCACCACAAAGTTAACAATGAGGATATTGGTCCTATACGGACAAAAACACATATACAAACAAATATGTAGAGAATATGCAGAAACACGTAAAAAAAAGACCACTAGATCTGCCACAAAGTAGCAGAAGATGACCCAATGCGTTTCGATGATGTTCGATCAGAGAACTTCTTCAGGGGTATTCTCTACATATTTGTTTGTATATGTGTTTTTGTCCGTATAGGACCAATATCCTCATTGTTAACCTCGTGGTCGCCTACCCATTGAATTGTCTGGGTGGCCTTGTCTATATGTATCAATAAATATCTATTTTTTTATACTTTACCTGTAATCCTTCTTTTGTGAGTTGGTCTCCCTAGTCAAAGTCCCATAGGGGGTTTCTTTTGTGCTTTGTGCTATAGATTATGTCTGGTATGGGGGTAGACCCCTTTTGCTAGTTAGGGGATATGATTGGCAGCAATCCACATATTCTGCTTACAATTAGGGTAGCAAATACCCACCCCCTACGTATCTTTTGTTTTTGTTCCCCTTTTATCTATCTGACCTAGGAAGTTAATCTTCCATTTATCAAGCAATATTTTGTTTCATAATGGCCACATATGCAGGAAAAGGATGGGATACCCTAATGTCAAGTTTTTACAAAGAATTTACTCAAAAGGAACAGACACGGAATTGTCCTCTATCTTTTTGAACTTAAGAAAACTATTGGAGAAAAAATCTTTGAACCACTGGCACGTGCATTCATTTGAACAATATTTGAAGCACAAGATAAACCCTTTTGGACAGAGGGTACAAATCTTTCCAACTCTTGAAAATTTGGACATCTCTTTCAAAAATAGGTGGGAGGATATCCTTTCCGGATGTTCCAAAGGCATGATGGCCCTCTTAATAGAGGAATACCAAAAACGTTTGAAAGACTTGGATAAGGAAATCGATTTGATCACCGCCCAATTAGTTAACTTCAAACAATATGCCAACTATTCCAGTTTCGAAAAGGAACTGAGTGAACACCTTGAAAGATTCAATAGAGATGTCCTTATCAAGAAGGAGAAAAAACTTTAACGTGATTTAAATGCCTTTAGAGAAAATACTGCTTATAACTGGAGACCAACTCACTCGAGAATAAGATCTGGTCATAAAAATACAACTAGGGTTCACAATTATGACTGATGTATCCACCATTTCATCTGTCTCCTTTTCATCTAAAGGTTCTTCAAAAAAACAAACAAACACAGGAAGCCAAATGGGAATCTCGAAATGGGGATTCCCAAGAGAGAGATCACAAGAAACGCAACACTGATCCTGCGCACTTTGCACCGCGGCAGGAAGTATCACGTTCGGTGTCGGGTAACTCCTCTCTCGGTGATGGTAATCTTTCTTTGCCTTCCTCCCTTCACATGCACACGCTATACTCCACTATCCCTATGAAGGTGTTAGAGAAATTCTGCACTCCTGGGCCGTTTTTGGTGCTATTTGCGCGTTCACGCGCGCACACGCCAGAAACGTCACCAATCGGCTCTATTTATGCTGTGCATGCCCTGCAGCAAGTGCTGTCTGATCGACAGCGTTTAGTGTGTGTTGTGTTCCGAGTAGTGTTGAGCGAACCCGGACTGTAACGTTCGGGTCCGTACCGAACTTTCGGGTGTCCGTGGCACGGACCCGGACATTTCAAAAATCGTTCGGGTTCGGTCCGGGGCGTGGTTTTTGCCGGGTCCTCACGTCTTAAAGAGATTGTGGAAGTATCCCTATCACCTCATATCGCACACGTACACTTCCCTCCTTCCGTTTCTTTCTAATGGTAGTGGCTCTCTCCTCAATGGGCTGTGGCTTGCACTATGAAGGACGGCGCCACGTTTCACGCGTCCTAGTCACAACGCAAAGAACACTAGAGAGAGAACCCTTAGGGGTAAAGCTCTAAGGGTAAACCGAAGGACACAAACAAACAAAAAAACTTCTTGGAAATCTACTTTTCCTCTGTCTACTTTACCACCTATGTAGTCAGTATTAACACTTGG
>BLSH010429385.1:61164-87186 GCA_018402905.1 Glandirana rugosa | reverse complement strand
CGGCCTAGTGAACCTCTAGGCTCCTACTCCACATCCACCCCCCTTCCCGTTTTTTTACTTGATTTAAATTTATTTGCCCTATCCCCATTTATTTGTAGGGCACTTGCCCTAGTTTGAAGATGATTTTAGAACAGTTATATGGCTTCTACCGTTAATTAATACTTTTCAGACACAGTTTGAAGATGATCCACATTCACCTCCATTTTTGCTTTTTTTATGTTTTTATTTTTTTAAAAATATTTAAAGTTATTTACCTGTCCCCATTTTTTTGTAGGGCACTTGCCCTACCCTTACCCCCATTTTACTTCCTTTTGCAGCCCTCTAGGGCTTTCCAGGACTTTGTTACAGCCATTTTTGTGCCTAAAAGTTTGGGTCCCCATTGATTTCAATGGGGTTCGTTGTCCGTGCGATCGTTCGGGTTCCGTCCGGACCCGGACTTTGTCCCGAAGTTCGGACGGACCAGCAGAACCCGAACTTCCAGAGGTTCGCTCAACTCTAGTTCCGAGCCTACCTGTATCTGATTATCTGTTCCTGTGACCCGGCTTGCCTGACTCTGCTGATTTCTGCCCGCACCGACTTCTGGATTGCCTACGACCACTCTCTTGCCTGACCCGTCTGTACTTTTGCTGCCTGCCTGTTGACAACCCTGCCTGAACCCGACAATCCATCTGCCTGCTCCTCTTGTACCGCACCGCCAGCCTGTTACACGACCTGGCCTGTACGAACACGCTTCTAGTGCACGAGTGCACCTATGGACTTCTTACCAACACCAGTGACCCAGTCCGACCCTCGTGCCATCTTGCACTACCGAGCCACCTGTCTGCTCTACCAGGAGTTCCCGAGTCAGGATAGTAAGGGAGGTTGCCCGCTGCATAAGCCAGACTCTTCCACCAGGGACGTGACAGTATCAGACAGCCATGTCAGAGTCTGCGCAGGGGCCCTCTCCAACGAATGAACTTTGCATACACTTGGCCGGCCTTACTCAGGCAGTGAAGGCCCTTCAAGATGATTATGTGCGGCTTAAAGGTCAAATCCAGGAGCTCGCTGCCTCCCCCGCACTTGGGTCCGATCTGCCTTCCGATAGTAGTGTAACAAAATGCTGCGCATAAGTGAATATATAACAACAAGGTAGATAGTAGTAAAGGTGATACAAAACAATATATTATAATGGTAATACAAAAAACAAACTGACTCAGAGAGAATCAATAAAAGTCAATAAAAATCTTTAAACGTCCAATGTGTGTTTTTCTTGCAGAGTTCATAAGTGTTAAGACAGCAGTATCCAGGTGACGTGATTCCCACCACCAAAGAATGTTTGTATAGGGTACTCTTACCAGACACTGCTGATAATAGGGCCTTATAAGCACTTAAAGTATAGAGAACACCTCGTGCTTTCCACAGACCAGGTGCACAATAAGATTGGGTACTCTTACCCTCAGATAGAACCAAAAAATGCCCAAATGTTGCAACAATCCGATCCTCTTCATCAATCGATCTTAGGGGATGGGATGCCACTAGAACTCACATGGATATGATAACAGCCACGGAGGGAGGTAAGCAAAAAGAACTCCACATAGTGTAAATCCGATAAAACCAAGCAAATTTTATTCAAATGAGTGCACTTACATTGAGATCAAGAAATCTGAGCAGATATCACAAACGGTATATACACGAACTGAGCGCAGTTAAGATGGAGCAGACACCCTTCCATCCGACGCGATTCATCTCAAAGGGACTTCACCCTCATCACTCTGCCTATGGACCCGAGGTAACTCTACTCGAATGGTTCGCTGGGGACCGTAAGCAATTCCGGGCGTTCCGTAACGCATGTGAACTTTATTTTTCTCTTCTACCCTGTGCCTTCTCCCGAGAAGCCACTAAAGTGGGACTGGTCATCTCACTCCTCCGGGGTGAGCCCCAATCCTTGGCTCACCGGCTACTTGTGCAGAAGTCCCATGACACCGCCACTCTTGCACGCTTCTTCCGGGCCATGGTGCGTCTGTATGAGGACCCGCACCAAGCCGCTACAGTGGAAGCTGCGCTCCAGCAGGGCCGTCGCATGGCGGAGTACTATGTGGCAGAATTCCGGCACTGGAGCGCCGACACTGCCTGGAACTCCGCAGCCCTCCGTACCCAGTTTCGGTTGTACCTGTCCGAGCCACTTAAGGATGAGCTGGCTCGTGTAGGCGTCCCCCCCGACTTTGGATGCTCTGATTGACCTGACCATCCAGATCGACCGTCACCTACGGGAGCGTAGCTCCAAATGGTTGGTCACCTCCCGGCGCCCGGTCCTTGCTCCTGAGGAGAGACTAAGGCACGTGACCCATGAACTGTTCTTCTATTGTGGAGCTCCTGGACACATGGTGTGTTCCTGCCCATCCAAGCGGGATAGGGGTCACTTCCCCTTGAAGGGCGAGATTCTGTTCATGCCGAGTCATAAGACTCACCTGGGACTGTCCATCCTTCTGCAGCTGCCCAGTGGAGACATACCAGTCCGGGCAATCATAGACTCAGGGGCCTGCAGCTGATTCGTGGACCTGAATTTCGCAGCCAAGCACCAGGTTCCCCTTAAACCTAAAGCCCATCAAATGACCATCTACCTGACCGATGGCTCCACCATTAAATCTGGCACAGAGACTCAGGAGACTGTCCCCATTCCAGCCCGCACGTCTGATGGTCATTCGGAGCTACTTGTCCTGGACACCATTGCTTCCCCTCTTTTCCCCATCATCCTAGGGCTTCCTTGGCTCTGGGCACACTGCCCACAAATCAACAGGGTCACTGGCTACGTGCAATTCACATCTGCCTACTGCCTTCACCACTGCTTCCCTCTGCCTCGGGAGCTTGCCCTTACGGTGCCTTGCCCAGATCCTGATCCTGATCCTTCAACCCGCCTGACAGTCCCCACGGAATACCATGAATTCCTGGATGTTTTTAGTAAAAAGGGAGTGGATGACCTGCTGCCACACCGATCCTACGACTGCCCAATCGAACTGCTACCAGGGGCAGAGGTGCCGTTCAGCAGAATATACCCTCTTTCTGAGCTGGAGCTCACCGCCCTCAAGGTGTACCTGGATGACAACTTGAAAAAAGGGTTCATCTGACCCTCTACATCCCCTGCTGGTGTCGGGATCTTCTTTTTTGAAAAGAAGGATAAGATGTTGAGACCCTGTATGGACTACCGGGACAGATTTCATTCTGAGTTCTATTGTTCCAGAGGCCCCACCCTTTACTTTCAGAAGAGCCAGGTCCTTAAAAGATACTTTGGCATCTAGCGAATTTAAAACATTTTTATGTTGGAAAAACCATACATGAGTTCCGACGATGGGCACATAGGCATATAATGTCTATGAAAAAATGTGACAGTGATCTCCCACTTGGGAGAAACATAATTAACCAACATAATGGTCTTTTTCCCAAGGTCTCCTTTCCCATTCTGGACAGAGTCCATATGGGAATGCGAGGAGGAGACTTCAATAAGATTCTTTTGCAACTCGAACAGAAATGGATCTTTCGTTTGAGGGCAACTCTATATCCTGGCCTCAGCGAGACGATTACATACAAACCTTTCCTGGAGGGTTTCACCTCTGGAGGCCCGGAATTGGAGTGATCTCCAACTTCCCCTGTTCCTTATGGACACTACTGCCACTTCCAATTTATTTGGCAATGCCCATGCACAGTTATATACTATGTTTGTACATTTCTCTTTCCCATTTTCTCCCTTTTAGTCAAAGTACCCAACTCCCAACAGTACATATAGGGTTGTTTTTGGGATACTGGGGACAAAAATATATATTCTTACAATAAATCTATATATTTATAACATCTTAAAATCGTACCTTGAGCATCTCCCCTTCCTGTGGAGCTACAGTACTTATCAGTATGCATAGGAGCTAACTGGGGATCGGGTTTCAAGTAGTTTCAATCCCATATATGAACCAGGATGCTTCTCTACGTCCATTCCTTCCTCCTTTGGGTTTTGGTTCTGTTTTTGTTTTTGCCCTCCTGTCCAATTTAAGGCTGTTTCTGGCTCCAATATATGTATTATCAAGCATTTTGAGTGTCCCCGCCCTTATGATGAGGTTTTGTGTACTTTTAATTCTCTAATGGTCCGCCATTCATTGGCCCTTACACCACCCCGTCTGTCTATTTTATCTTGACTGGGATCACCACTCTGGTTTTTTTTATTTATTTTTTTTGTTTTTGCTCAAAGTTTGGCCGATTTCCACTTATGTGTTGTTTTTAACTAGCCCAAGTATATTCTCTATGTGTTGTACCACTGTAGGACATCTAAATTGTTACCACTAGATGGAGCTCCCTCCATTCACTATTCCATATTCGGACTCCGTTTTAGCTTATGACACTTGTAGCGTCATTTCCGCTCGGTCGTTATGACCTCCCCCTTTCTGTGCTCCTAGTAGCTGCTGTGACCCCATGTGTTTCCGGCACGCCGCTTGTTGGCGTGCATCTCTTTAGCCACTCATATTGATGACGCCAAGTGCCTTTCTTCTTGCGCCTGTCAACAGGTGCCGCCCACTTGTTTTTCGTTCTCTGGATTGGTCATCGGCCTCTCCAGTACCGCCCACTTGGGGATTGGCTGTAGATCATCAGCACATTAGGTACTTAATGGAGGCACATAGGGGGTGCAAATAAGTGCTCACGGCGGCGGGGGGCCACTGGACACCACACATTTTGGACATATGAAGGTACTTGTTCTTTTTTCTTCCTTGAGATTTTTATTTGGGCGTTCTGACTTATCATAGCCCCTCCATAACTGCTGTTTGAATAATGTGATCAGTCTGTTCACTCTCTGATGTATCCATGGATATTTTGTCCATTTATTATATCTTCCAGACTGTTCGCCTCCTCTGCTCTCCCACTTTGGTAGGATTGTGTATACTGTAGACACTATACTTTACCCCCCTTCGGGTTGGACTCAACTAAGGACGCTCCACTCAGTTACTTTTCTGTCCTTTACATCACAAGCTTGAGTGGTAAGCATACTCTCAGCAGCAGGTCTGGCTATATATGTTTGTGTTGATCACTACGTCATCCTTAGGTGTTTGTATTTTTTTATACAGTGAAATTGTTTTTGTGTGTGTCCAACTGTTGGTCTACGAACACCACCGCTTGTCTTGTTAGCCCCGGCCCTCATAAATACAGGTATTTATCCATCATGAGATCATTCTGGACTTTTTTCTATACCTTAGGACGGCCCTAATTCCATCTATCATTGCTCTATTAGGTTTTTCTTGAGTATCTTCCACCTGGTTAGATATTTCTATACCCATGGCATTTCTGGTAAGCATATCTACAGTAGGTTACGGGTAATTCATTCCCAAGATTTCCATCTACAGTATTATACATATCATTTTTTTTTTCTCCCAGTCCGATGTGGTGAACATTTGGTGACCTTTTGAGAAAAACACATATACATCTGAACGGTATCTAACTTCTTGACTATCAATATTTCTCCTTATTTTGGAGTATCATTATGATCCTTTGTAACCTAGATACCTCCTAGAGGATCCTTGAAAGCCCCGTATTATGTGGTCAGTATTCCAATTATGTTTGAACTACATATATGACATTAATATGCCCCTGATACTTAATTAGTTGATGTTTGTGCTATGCATTCTTCTTTCTTTATGATATTTAGAGGATGTGCCTGTTTTAAATTTTGGTCACTTATCCCTGAAGAATATCTCTGGTCGAACATCATCGAAACGCGTTGGGTCATCTCCTGCTACTCTGTGGCAGATCTAGTGGTTTTTTTTATGTGTTTCTGCATATTCTCTACATATTTGTTTGTATATGTGTTTTTGTCCATATAGGACCAATATCCTCATTTTTAACCTTGTGGTGGCCTACCCATTGAATTGTCTGGGTGGCCTTGCCTATATGTATTAATAAATATCTATTTTTTATACTTTACCTGTAATCCTTCTTTGGTGAGTTGGTCCCCCCAGTCCCATAGGGGGTTTCTTTTGTGCTTCCTCAGTTCAGTTTTAAGTATCGACCTGAAGCTGGCAATAGGGCTGCAGATGCATTGTCCCATAGGCCTCATTGGCCAGTGGAAGAATCCTGAGAATGGATCTTTGTGACCACAGAAGGAGTGCAAGCTTTATGCAGAGGCCTGGCCCACCGGCTGAAGGGAAGTGTAGGAGCCAAATCCGTGGGAGTTTCTCCTGCTGGAGTGACTCGGTTTTACTGTGGATTGACACAAGTGAGAGGTGAGGGCCTTCATTGGCTGTCAAAAAGGCACTTGAAAACTGACCAAGATCAGGACCCTCAATGTCACTTAGCCATTGAAGCACTGGCCAAGCAAGATCCAATGTTGCTGTTAAAGAGTCCTGTGGCTGGCACTAAAATATTACACAGAGAGTGAAATAGGCTGCAACTGAGAGATGGCTTGCTGTACAGAAGGGGCCCTGCTGAAGATTCAGGGGAGACATGGCAACTCTTTCTTCCTGAAAAGCATTGCACGTCAGTGTTTGTAGCCCTGCATGATGAACATTGACATTTAGGCATAGAAATTACCTTTTTCTTAGTCAGAGATAGATTCTATTGGCCTGATCTGAGAAGGGAGGTAGAAAGTTATTGTCACTCCTGTTTTCCATGTATTCAGTGAAAGACTCTGCCAGTGCGAGCTGCCCCCATTGAACATCTACAAAGTCAGGGGCCCATGGAGTTGGTGTCTATTGACTTCCTGTGCCTGGAATCTGATACAGGTGGAAGAAGCAATATTTTTGTGGTGACCAACCATTTCACCCAATATGCCCAGGCTTACCCTACCAAAGATCAACAAGCCACTACTGTGGCTTAAGTCCTTGTGGAAAAATTAGTCATTCATTATGTACTACCTGTCAGAATTTAATCTGATCAAGGGAGGGACTTTGAAAGCCAACTAATGCATTAGTTGTGCAAGTTGCTAGGCATCAAGAAGTCACAAACTACAACATAACATTCTCAGGGAGACCCTCAGCCAGAGAGGTTTAATCAAACTCCACTGAATATGCTGGGAACTTTACCTACTGAGAAGAAACAACATTGGGGAAATGATATCGCTACAGTTGTACATGCTTACAATAGCACTCTGAGTGATGCCACTGGATATTCACCTTACAGACTTATGTTTGGGAGAGAAGCTCGGCTCCTGATTGATCTGGTGTTTAGTACATCTGTGGACGATACATCTTTAACTTCCCACAGGGGATATATTGGATGACTCCATTAAACTTTAAAGCAAGCCTATGAGAAAGCTATGGAACATACTGCCACCAGGTCGCTGAGAAACAAAAAGAATTTCGATCTCAGAGTGAGGGTGCAAGATTTACAGCTGGTAGATCAAGTGTTGGTAAAAAATTTGGGTGTGCCTGGAAAACACAAATTGGCTAATCGTTGGAGGCCTCAACCCTATGTCATCTACAAACAGCTTCCAGGGTAGTCAGCTTACCAAATTAAACCTGAAATAAAGTTAGGGCCTCTTAAAATGTGGCATCGTAATCATTTGCTTTCCTTATCAGATGCTGTTCGAGTGCCTCCAGTTCCTTTGTTGGAACCAACTCCACCCAGAACCTGTTCTCGCAGGAGACTTCCTGCTCTCCATGTGGTGCCGGTACAGTAGGAAAGTGAGGATGAGAAGATTGTACCTCAGAGTGAGGGTGCAAGATTTTCAGCTGGGAGATCAAGTGTTGCTAAAAAATGTGGGTGTGCCTGGAAAACACAAATTGGCTGATCGTTGGAGGCCTCAACCCTATGTCATCTACAAACAGCTTCCAGAGTTGTCAGTTTACCAAATTAAACCTGAAATAAAGTTAGGGCCTCTTAAAATGTGGCATCGTAATCATTTGCTTTCCTTATCAGACGCTGTTCGAGTGCCTCCGGTCAGGGGAGGGATGGCAGCCTGAGGCCTGGGGGGGCAAGTCCACTCAAGTGGCCCAATAACCACCGAATCAGCTCACCATCCATGCCCACCTGGTTTTAGAACGGATATTGATGTTATGAAGCAAGACAAATGTGATACAATGTGGTAACATAATTTAATGTTAATTGCAAGAAAGGAGGTTTAACAAAAACAATGCATCAATGCAGCTCTTCAGTGCCCACCAATGCAGCCTCATCAGTGCCTATCAGCTTAGCCTCACCAGTGCCCATCAATGCAGCCGCACTAGTGCCCATCAAATGCAACCTGATCAGTACCCATCATGCAGGCTCGCCAGTGCCTATCAGCACAGCTGGCCCTGGGTGCCCCCTCCCCCCCCTTTGCCTGCAGTTAGTTGGTGGCTGCGCCCCTGCTTCCTTCCTCCACAAGAAAAGAAAAGTGTGAGCGGGCAGCAGCCGTCGGCCATTTTGAATGTAAGTTAGGGTGGCCTGGGGGGCAATTGCCACCCTGTCCCCTGGCCCAGCCCTCCCCTGCCTCCGGTTCCTTTGTTGGAACCAACTCCACTCAGAACCTGTTCTCGCAGGAGACTTCCTGCTCTCCATGTGGTACAGTAGGAAAGTGAAGATGAGAAGATTGTACCTCAAAGTGAGGGTGCAAGATTTACAGCTGGGAGATCAAGTGTTGCTAAAAAAAGTGGGTGTGCCTGGAAAACACAAATTGGCTGATCGTTGGAGGCCTCAACCCTATGTCATCTACAAACAGCTTCCAGGGTTGTCAGTTTACCAAATTAAACCTAAAATAAAGTTAGGGCCTCTTAAAATGTGGCATCGTAATCATCTGCTCCCCTTATCAGATGCTGTCTGAGTGCCTCCGGTTCCTTTGTTGGAACCAACTCCACCCAGAACCTGTTCTTGCAGACGACTTCCTGCTCTCCATGTGGTGCCGGTACAGGAGAAAAGTGAGGATGAGAAGATTGTACCTTGTTGACTGTGGCCTTTAACTACTGAAGTTGACGCAGGGATCAATAATTGGAGCAAAGACAGAAGACCATCAAAAGAGGTGGGAAAGCTACACCACCAGGAAGTGAATACCTTGTTACCGCCTAGAAAACAAGATGCTGTTGGAACTGGGAATACTGGTCCAATTTTGAACCAGGCTGAGGAAGATTTGATTAGTTTTACTGATGGAGATGTGCCTGGATTGGAGCCAGAAGGCCAGCTGGAGAAGGAATTTCCATTGATAGATGGAGAGGAAGGTGGAAGCAATGTGCTGAACTTTGATGAGGCTGGAATTACCATTCGTAAGTTGGGTCCCACAACCCCATGTACAGACTTGTTATCAGTGACTCATGACCTTATTAATATGAAAAGTCCTGAAAAAAACTCAGAGTCAGAAGTTCATTCTCCTGTCAGACTGAGAAGAACTGAGTACTCGCTTTTGTTGCCAACAGTTTAGACATTAATGGCTGGCTGTTATACAAGTTGTACACTCACTACTTTACATTGTAGAAAAGTGTTGTTTCTTCAGTGTTGTCACATGAAAAGATATAATAAAATATTTACAAAAATGTGAGGGGTGTACTCACTTTTGTGAGATACTGTATATGCATGATACCTCTATCCAGCAGGTGGCACTGTAGTGTTATAATGTGTATTTATTGTGGTAATGTAATAACAGGATGCATTGTCTGTATCTATGTGTGTACTTGTATACTTCTGCTTTCTGTCTGTCTCCATGATGTAAAATGCCATGATTAAGATATCCTCCATGAAAGTAAGGTATTATCTGCAACGAAGAAGCTTCCAAAGCATGATTTCAATACTCAGCTAATAGGTTATGGGTCTAGGCACTGAAGAGGATACTGTAGGCCCAGGCACTGGAAATAATTATACAGTGAGTCTGTGAGTACTGTATGCAAAGATGGCATGTGAAGTTTGCAATAGCAAAGCTGAACAATGCCAATTACCAGCTGTGGAAATTTAAGCTACAAATGCTTCTGAACAAGGATGACTGGTGGCAAGGGCTGAATACAGACAGACCCACAAATGGAGAGACTGAGGACTGGGACAGGAAGGATAGGCAAGTAAAAGCAATTATAAGCTTATTAGTGGAAGGTGACCCGCTTATCCACATAAGAACAGAGAAAAACAGCCAAAGGTATGTGGACTTGGTACAGGTATGTTACAGAAACTAAATGAATGTTCAAGCCTCAACAGTAAGCTATTTCTACTACAAAAGCTTTATAAGATAAGACTAGAAGAAGACCAGCAACTGTGTAACCACGTGAATGCTATGCTAGAGATCATAGAGCAGCTGCGTGCCATCGGAGAGGACATAAAAGATCACCATGTTGTTGCCCTGCTCCTCTGCAGCCTTCCAGAGACATATGCTGCTCTTATTAAGGCTTTAGAAACCCAACCCGAGCAGGAACTGACACTAGAATTTGTCAAAGGGAAATTAATCAATGAATATGACAGAAGGAAAGAAAATATGCACCATGATGACAAAGCTCGTAAGATGTACAAAGGCACAAAGCACAATAAAGAAAGCAGAGCCTGCTTTTGCTGTAAAAAGACCGGTCACTTAAAGGACTGTTCTATCTGGAAAGCCGAACAGTGAAAGCTAAAGATATCCACAAAAGAAAAAGGCAAAGCAGCCACAAAGAAAACTACAGACACTTCATGGAGTGGGACCTTTAAAGCGACACAGAGCGGCAAGCCACGCGGCTGGTGCATAGACTCAGGTGCAACAAGCCACAAGACTAGCGATGAGAACTTCTTCACAAACATTGATAACAGTGCAAAAGACAACATTTTCCTAGCAAACGGGAAAAGCATCACATTGTGAGGTAAAGGGCAGGGATTCATGAACTGCATTACACCACAAGGGAAGCAGAGTATCCTTGTACAGAAAGTGTTGTATGTTCCAGAACCGGAAGGCAGCCTTCTGTCCGTGAAAAGTTTTGCAGACAATGGTCTCAGTCAAGTTCCAAGGTGATGAATGCACAATTTACAATAATAAGCAATGCCTCGCAAAAGGAAACTGGATTATCACCTATACAAGCTTATCACCATAGACCAGCAAGCCAATATAGTCTCTAATGACCTACACATAAAATGTATTCACTTATGGCACAGGCAGCTGGGGCACAGAAGTCCAGAAGCTATACAGGACATTATAAAGAGAAGCTTATCAGAATATTTGACAATAGCACCTTGCAAAGTGCTCATGAAATGCAAGTGCTGTATTGAAGAAAAAGCCACACGTGCTCCCCTTTCACAGGCGTTTCAAAGAAAAACCACCCACCCCTTTCAGCTCATACACAGTGACGTATGCGGTCCAATGAAAACTCCCATGTCAGGCGGGAACAGATATCTACTGACTTTCCTTGATGATTATCCTAGGTACACAACTACTTATCTGATGAAACACAAGATTGAAACATCAGAGAAACTTCAAGAGTTCGTTGCCATGTCTATCAACAAATTTCAATGAAAACCAGGAATAATATGCACCGACAATGGGGAATAATACATAAGCATCAAAGTGGCCTCATATCTGAAGAGACAAGGAATAGTACACCAGACAACCACACCATACACACCTGAACAAAACGGTGTAGCAGAAAGGAAATATCACACTCTTAGAGAAATAGCCAGGTGCATGTTGTTGGATGCCAACCTGCCTCACAAGTACTGCAACCTACCTACAGAACAGACTACCCTCAAGAGCTATTAAATGTACTCTATTCAAAAAGTGGCATGGATCATAGCCTAGCACTGGGCACATCAGAGTGTTTAGATGTAAAGCATATGCCTACATTCCAAGTGAGAAGTGATTCAAGCTGGAGCCATAGATGCATTTTCGTAGGCTACAGTGAGCAAACTAAGGGTTACAGACTCCTACACCCAAAGACTGACAAAGTGACAATAAGCCATAGTGTTTATTTTTATGAGAGTCCATCACTAGAAACACTGATCCCTGAAAGCTGTGAAGTGAATATGCCAAGCAAACCAGAAGAAAAGGTCAACCAAAGTGAACCTGTGCAGGAATCAGAACAAGAAGTGGAACTCACATTGACTAAATCAAGTTCCCCACCAGATCCTGCTGAACTACCTGAAGTTAGAAGATCCACTCAGACTAAAAAGGGGATACCACCCCGCAAGCTGTCATACACTGTCAAAACACACAGTATACTTGAACTTCCCGGGAAGACATAGAAAAACTGCAAAAACGTGAAGCCAATAAATGGCGAAAGGGAGCAGAAGAAGAATTAAAGTCACTTCAAGAAAATAAAACCTGGGCACTCACTGAGCTCCCTCCTAACCGCAAAACTATAGTAAGTAAGTGGACTTTAAAAGTAAATTCAGACACAGAAGGGAATATCCACAAATAAAAAACCAGACTAGTTGCCAAGGCTTACTCCCAGAAATGTGGTGAAGATTACGATGAAACATTCGCTCCCGTCGTAAAACACTCCACCATCATAACGCTTCTTAGCGTCACAGTCGGGAAGGGCATGAAAGTGAAACACCTAGATGTTAAAACTGCTTTCTGATATGGAGACATTAAGGTTGATCTCTACATGGAGCAACCACCAGGGTTTGAGCAAGGAGACAACCTTATGTGTGAACTTAAGAGCATCTACGGTCTTAAACAATATGCAAAGATGTGGAATGAGAAAGTCAACTAAATACTTACCAGAGAGGGATTCTCAAGAAGTAAAGCAAACCCCTGTCTCTACTCCAGGAATCAAGGAGACAGATAGATAGATATACATCCTTATCTATGTTGATGACATTATAACCGGTTTTGAACAAGAAGGGGATTATAATTAGATAGTTCACAAGCTGAAAGAAAATTTTGACATCAAAGAGCTAGGGAACATTAGCTACTATTTGGGAATCCAAATAGAGAGAGAAGATGAGAGTTATCTTCTCAACCAATCTCAGAAAATCTCAGAAATCTTGGAACAATTCCATATGCAAGAAGCAAAGGAAGTGAAAACTCCTATGGAACCAGGCTATCTAAAGAGCAATGAAGCAGAAAACTTGCTACCAAACAATGACATGTATCGCAGAGCAATTGGTAAGCTGCTATATGTTGCCACTGTAACAATACCAGACATAGCCACAGCAGTGGGCATACTATGCAGAAGAGTTTCAGCTCCCTGTCGGTCTGATTGGAACACAATAAAAAGAGTGAAGCATTACCTCAAGGGAACAATTCAGATGAAGCTATGGTTACCAGCAACATCAGATCCAGAACTGGTCGGGTATGCGGTTGCTGATTGGGCCGGGGACTGTACAGACCGCAAATCCATCCATCTTAATTTTTCAATATGGTGAAGGAACCAAAAGTTGGTCTAGTCAAAAGCAAGTAATTGTCGCTCTATCTTCAACTGAAGCAGAGTACATTGCAGCATCACACGCTTGTCAAGAAGCAATATGGATTTGTCAACTTTTTGTGGACATTGAGATAGACATGTCAAAACCAATTCCCATTTTTGAAGACAACCAGGGATGTATAAAGCTTACACAATCAGAAAGGGTCAATCCGAGGACCAAACATATTGACGTCAAATATCACCTGCTGAGGGACAATCAAGAGCAAGGTGTTATTGACATTCAATACTGCCTCACCAAGCGTTTCTCGAAGGAACGTCATAATTATATCCAGAAGAAGCTGAATATAATTTGACAAAGCACATGCTGTTGAGAAGGGGTACTGGAAGAAGCAACAGCAAGTAGCTTTCTATATTGTGAACTATATATTTGCATTATACCTTTCTATCTAGCAGGTGGCACTACAGTGTTATAATGTGGTAATGTAATAACAGGATGTATTGTCTGTACTTGTATACTTCTGCTTCCTGTCTGTCTCCACTCTCTATGATGTAAAATTCCATGATAAAGATATCCTCCATGAAAGTAAAGTATTCTCTGCAACCAAGAAGCTTCCAAAGCATGATTACAATACTCAGCTAGGAAGAAGAAAGTTCTACTCCCCTTTTCTTTGGGGACACTGCCTCCGAAAATGCCCAGACTCCCCACACTGAAAGCATCTCCTGGGATCAGTCTTGTCCAGCTGTGCTGTAACTTGAGCTTTCATCATCCGCAACAACGTCTGTTGCATTTGATCTTGAGCTTGAGCCACTTGTGTAAGCAATTTAACAGGAGTATTCTCAGGAACTGGCGGTGCAAGCATGGGCGTCCGCAGAACTTTTTCCAGGGGGGGGCATAATTCCAAGGTCATCCATGCTCTGCCCCTTTTTGACAATGTCATAATTACATTATCACGGTCAGAGACTGCAGACGTAGTACAGGAGATGGTCAGAGACGGCAGACATGATCCAGGAGATGGTCAGAGACTGCAGACGTGATACAGGAAATGGTCAGAGACTGCAGACATGATCCAGGAGATGGTCAGAGACTGCAGACGTGATACAGGAGACAGTCAGAGACTGCGGACATGATACAGGAGACGGTCAGAAACTGCAGACATGGTGCAGGAGACAGTCAGAGACTGTAGACATGGTACAGGAGACGGTCAGAGACTGCGGACATAGTACAGGATACGGTCAGAGACTGCGGACATAGTACAGGAGATGGTCAGAGACTGCAAACATAGTACAGGATACGGTCAGAGACTGCGGACATGGAACAGGAGACAGTCAGAGACTGAATACATAGCACAGGAGACAGTCATAGACTGCAGACATAGCACAGGAGACAGTCAGAGACTGAGGACATGGTACAGGAAACGGTCAGAGACTGCATACATGGCCCAAGAGACTGTCAGAAACTGCATACATGGCTCAAGAGGATAAGGACCTAGTGGGGAACCCCTGATCTGATCCCTGATTCCAGGGGGGGCAATTGCCCCCCCTTGCCCCTACCTGCGGACACCCATGGGTGCAAGGGGGGTTTTGGGGCACTTCCCCCACTCTGACTCCTCATCACTGTCCACTTCTTTGACCCCTTTATACACCTGCATTAGCTGTGCTGACACCTTTCCTGGCTTTGGAGGAACCTTTCCCCCTTCTCACGACCCTTGTTTCTTTTCATACAGCAAAGCTTCTTCCTCCCCGACCAGCTTCATTAATTCTGGGTAAGTTTGAGCCATCTGTGTCCTTTTTAACAGCAAACGAAGAACAATTGGATGATTGGGTCAAGCCCCTTGTAGAATTCTTTCTAGTCTGACTTTATCAGCCTCTTTCGGATCGTTCCCTTACTTCAATATGATCTGATGCAGAATTCTATCCACTCTGACGACATATGCAGACAATTTCTCTCCTCTGCACTGATAAGTGTACTCAAACTTGTACATCAGATCAGGATTTTGTTCTACTCTTCCATAGACTGCATATAAAGCTTCAATATAATCCATGGCTATACAGTCCGGCTTTCCCCCTTTTTAGACTCTGAAATTACATCTGCAGCCAGACTTGTAAGACTCTCACTTATCTTTTGTCTCTTCACTGCCACTGACACACTCCATTTTTCAACAGCTTGGATAGCTTGATCCAGTTTTCAAACTCCTCTTCTCCTTCTGGGGTTGGTATACGACCTGAGAATAATTGTAGCTTTTGGTACCCTTGAATTGCCGAGATATTAGTGCTTTTTATCAAACTCTCAGCCAGCCGGCTCATGCCCATGTAAAAGGAAGCAGGGGGCATTCCTACCATCTACTTCCTCCTCTGGTCTACGACTCACTGAACCATGTCTGGAGTGTTCTACCTCTAGAGTACCAGCTGTCAGCAAAGGTATCACTTGAGCCTCTAGTCCTTCAGCTAGACGTACGGTATCCTTCCTGAATCCAGCGGGGATACTCTCTCACCACTCTATCAAGGCATAAGTGTAATCTTCATCAAATTCAGGCTTCACATCCACAACATAGGACCCTTGCTCTGGAACAGCCCTTATTATCAAATGTCTCACCTCTCTTTCAGCCCATCCAATTCTGGGCACTTCCACCACTATGGCCAGTTCCAATTGACTTCCTTGTTCCTGTGCCCAACTGGTGGCCACGAATGAGTCCATCTTTTCTCTCTCCCTGGGCTGGTCGCCTGACTTGCTTGGGCTTCCCATGAGGGGTATCCCAGATGAGCCCCTAAATATAGCGCTACCATTGTGAGGGTCACTAGTTAAAGTATCCCACTGGTTGCCCTGACCCTGCAAGTCCTCCGCCACCCCTGACACCATGGGTTCAGTCATTTTCCCTCTTAATATCAATTGAATAAATACACCAAAGTCGATTTAACTAATGAGCTTGTTTACTTTAGTAAGAGGAAGTTCAACATAAATTTACAGTTTAGAGTGGAATCTCTATTGGAAATATTATTGACAGCTTTCCAAGTTCCACAAGTGTGTATAATTTTAAAGCATGATATGTTAGGTATCTATTTACTCAGCGTAATATCATCTTTCACATTATACAAAAAAATTGGGGTAACTATTGTGTTTTTTTTTAAATGAATTAAAGTGTATTTTTAAGGGTAAATGAGAGATCGGGGGTCTTTTTGACCCCAGATCTCTCAAAAAAGAAGACCTGTCATGCTTATTTCTATTACAAGGGATGTTTACATTCCTTGTCATAGGTAAAAGTGATAAAAAAAATAATAAAGGGGCAGTGTAAAAATAAAAAGTAAAATAAATAAGAAAAAAAATGAAAGCGCCTCATCTCTCCAAGCTTGCATGCAGAAGCGAACACATACGTAAGTTGCACCCGCAATTTTAAAGCATGACATGTTATGTATCTATTTACATCATCTTTTACATTATACAAAACATTTGGGTAACTATTGTGTTTTGTTTTATTTTTAATTAATTAAAGTGATACTAAAGTATTACTTTTTTTTTAGGTGAAAATAACAAACATGTTATAGTTACCTGCCCTGTGCATTGGGTTTGCACAGAGCAGCCACAATCTTCCGCTTTGGCACTCTTGGCCCTTCCCTTGCTTGCTATGAGGGCACCTGAGCCAAGCCACAGCTTCCTGTGTCCAGACACCAAGCCATGGCCTGGCCCCGCCCCCTTTCTCTGCTCATTGGCTGACTTTGATTGACAGCAGTGGGAGCCAAAGGCTCTGCTATCCTGTCTCAGCCAATGAGGAGGGGAGTCCCGGGCAGCCAAGACACTTCTACAACATCGCTGGATCGAGATGGACCTCAGGTAAGTATTAGGGGGGCTGAGGAGGTTCTTCTTAGACTTTTTATCTAAGATTAAAAAAAAAAACTTCTATCTTTACAATCACTTTAAAGTGTATTTTTTCCCCCAAAAAAATGGATTTAAAAGACTGTTGTGCAAATACAGTGTGACATTAAAATATTACAACAACCGCTATTTTATTCTCTAAGGTTGCTGCTAAAAAAAACAATGTATTTATATATATATATATATATATATATATATATATATATATATATATATCTACACACATGTATAATTTTTGGGGTTCTAACTTCTAAGTCATTTTCTGATTCCTCCTGTATTCAATTGTATTGTACTGTCTGCCCTAATGTTGTAAATCGCTGCACAAACTGTTGGCACTATATAAATCCTGAACAATAATAATAATATTAAAAAATACAGATTTTTACTTGTAAACAACAAATTTCAAAAAAAGGCCTGGTCTGAACCCAGGATAGCAGTAAAAATCCTGGCAGGAGTTCCACTCCTTCCCCACTCTATCCAGGACACACAAAAATAGTTTTAAGTTTGACCTACACTTCAATATGTTTTCTATGTGTAGGACAGGATCACTTTAACCCAGTTCATGGAAGAAATGTCATTTAATTTCAATGGCCTCTTAATATTTTTAGTCTTTGAAGATTCTGAGTTTTCTTCAGTAGGTATAGGCACAGTCTCTTTGTTCTTTTCTTTTATGAATACAGTAAACAGCACACTGCCAGAGATTGCAAACTACAACATATTCTGAAGGTGGCATAATGTAAGTCTCGGCACATCATTTTTTTTTTCTTGTTACTTATAAACTGATCGACCAAATGGAGAAAGCCAGCGAGGTGGTTTGTAGTCAAGATCAAGCACTTGTCACACAGGCCTACAGCTTCCAAAGTGAAGCTGACAGTGCCCTAAGAGAGTGCTTTGTGTATAGCCTGTACAATGAGCAGATGCAAGCAATGTTCCACTTAAAAGGGAAGCCAGATCTCACCCTGCCGCTGACACCGCCATGTAATATAATGGCACTAGTTACATGTGATGAATGGATTCGCACACATCGCTGGGAGCCAGCTGACACTAGTTTGTGCGCCGAGTAGGAGGTTCTCTTTTATGTGTCACTGTGATATGCCGCATGCCAGAACCTATAGGCTGATAGAATGGTGTTACATGGAAAGACAGAAATGTAAGAACAAACTCTCTGGTTTAAAAGTGAACTCCAGGCACACAGTGAAATACAAAGACTCCATATATTTATATATAGAAAACTGAACAGTATGCCGCATGCCATCAATAAACCTAGGAGATTCTCTTGCAAGCCTAAAGTAGAACCAACTTTAGGTTCACATCTATGTGGCTGCAGTTGATGCATTTTTTCTGGGGCGTTTTGCTTTATTAACCACTTGCCGACCATGCTATAGCCAAACGACAGCTACAGTACGGGCGGCTAGTTCTGGATGGCCGTCATATGAGCGGCATGCTTTGTGGTCACAGTGTCTGGAGGACACAGATTGAAGTAAAGAGCCAATCAGTGGCTCTTTACCATGTGATCAGCTGTATCCAATCACAGCTGATCAAGGATGTAAATAGAAGCCAGTTAGCGGCAGTCCTTTCCTCATGTTGACAGCATGAGCAGAGGAAAGGTGAAGAGAGACGATAACCGGCTTCTCTAAAATGGACATGTACCCTGATAATCAGGCACTGATTACCAGTGTCCTAATTATCAGTGCAGTCCCTACAGTGCCCTCCAGTGCTGCCAATAAGTACCCATTAGTGCCGCCTATCAGTGCTGCCTATTAATGCCCATCAGTGCCACCTATCAGTGCTGCCTATCAGTGCCCCCTATCAGTACTGCCTATTAATGCCCATCAGTGCCACCTATCATTGCCGCCTATCAGTGCAGCCTCATCAGTGCCACCTCATCAGTGCAGCCTATCAGTGCTGCCTATTAATGCCCATCAGTGCCACCTATCAGTGCACATCAGTGCCACCTATCATTGCCGCCTATCAGTGCAGCCTCATCAGTGCCCACCAGTGCAGCTTATCAGTGCTGCCTATTAATGCCCATCAGTGCCACCTATCAGTGCACATCAGTGCCACCTATCATTGCCGCCTATCAGTGCAGCCTCATCAGTGCCCATCAGTGCAGCCTATCAGTGCCAATCACTGCTGTCTCATCAGCGCACATCTGTGAAGGAGAAAAATTACCTGTTTGCAAAATTTTATAACAAACTATGAAAAAGTTTTTTGTTTTTTTTCAAAATTTTCTGTCTTTATTCGTTTAATTAGCAAAAAAAGATATAAACGCAGTGGTGATTAAATACTACCAAAAGGAAGCTCTGTTTGTGTGAAAAAAAAAGATAAAAATGTTGTTTGGGTACAGTGTAGCATGGCCATGCAATTGTCATTCAACACGCGACAGTGCTAAAAGCTAAAAATTGGCCTGGGCAGGAAGGAGGTAAATGTGCCCAGTAGGCAAGTGGTTAAACCCACATTTTTTATGCATCTTTGCATGCAGTTTTGATGCGTTTTGCATTCTTTTTCTCTTTAACAAACTGTGAATAGCTGGTTGTTAAGGAGAGAGCTAGAAAGCCAACTGCCATGTCGGCAATGGAAAAATCTGGGGAAAAAAATGCTGTCGGGTCCGCCCCCCAACCCGTATTAGGCCCATCGGGCCACAAAGCAGGTATAGTGTGGTTGTTTTCCTCATGACCCACTTCCTGATTGGTCGGGAGGAGGATCAGTGTGAAAATAGCAAACATTAATTCGCTATTGTCACACAACTGGGTGGGATCGGGGTGCAGAGCCCACCCTTTTTTGAAGCCTATTGGAGCCTCTGGCTCTAATCATGTGCGTCAAAAAACACCCCCCCCCCATTGGAATCTATGCCCATGGTGCCCAGTATATAGATTAGGGAGCCAGACGCATGGATGGGGGGTGGTGCCCATGCACCCCTAATGCGCTCGCTACTGCTATGGATTCAATCTTTTGAACCCTTTGAAACCAGAAGGTCTACAACAAGCTCCATTTCATCATTACAAAGATTGTTCTGATTTTTAGTGGAATACCAACAGTTTAAAAATCAAATAAGCAGCAGAGTTGAATACTTTATTAAAATTACACATCTTGCCATCTGGCTTCACTTTGTGGTTGAACACTATAATACAGAGATTGTTCCAATACACAATGGAGATAACGGTCTATTTGCTGGCTCGTACTACTGTTACAAATGAAATAATAGTGAGTCACATTGCGATTCAGTATTCAGTGTAATCTGTCCAATCTCAAACAAAATGTTCAACATAATTAGTCATATTTGTTTCATTTTTAGTTCTCACAATACTTTACGCTTCAAGTAGCATTGCATGAAAGTAGGCTCCTGTGAAACAAAAGCTTTCTGCATTGCAACTACTGTAGGCAGCATGGCCTCTCTGTGTAGTGTCTATCATTTTTATCCTGGCTGTTGGTTGCATTGCAAGTTAAAACTTTGGTAAAGTGCCATTAAACCCACATCATAAAAAACTATCAATAAATGGTGTATTACATGCTTTTCACACTCATTCACTCAGATTCGTTTTCTGCATTCTGCAAAAAAACTGGTTGATCCTGCTGCTCTCTATCTCCCCCTCCTGTCCAAGTACTCACTGCAGTTGGGGATTTTGCAGAGCAGTGTTGGCTTATCTGCACATGCTCAGTTTTCAGTGGATTTCTACCCTGAGCATTTCCTCCCTATCACATCTGAGCAGCCCATGTGACTATAGAGTCACACATGTGGGTGTATACACAGTGCTAAATGAAAGCCCACTCTTTCCCTCCTCCTCCATGCCCATTAACTAGTAAACACAATGGGGTTGTGATATTACATCTTGATTGATGGAGGCTTCACCTCCCTCTTATTCTGAGACACAGACTGGAGAAACTTGATGAAATTATCCAAATGTAATCAATTCATTAAACTTGTAGGTTGAATTGTTTTTTGTTCTTTCAGATTTTTGTTTTTTCAGATTTTTTTTCTTTTTCGAAATTTCACTGTTTCGAGTTATCGTTCTTTCGGATTTTCATTCTTTCTGACAATTCCTTTTCGTATGCATTCGGCAAAAGAGTCTTTCGTTCATTCGGATGCTTCCAAATGAACGAATATGCCAAATTTCGTCTGAAAATGAATTTGTAAAGAAGCAAATTGCACATGTCTAGTGTCATCGTACCTTGTAGTGTTGGTGGTTTCCAGGGTCCTGGGTCACAGCAAGGGCACAGCCTCGTTTGAATCCAGATATCATTCTGACAGCTTCCTCCTGCACCTTCTCCATCCAGCCCGGGCCCCCGGAAACCACCCGTGCTGCCGAGTACAATGACACCACGCTTTATAGCTGCCACTCCGGATCTTTGCATATAACAAGGCTGCTACCCATTGATGTGCCTATATTCTCCACATTCTAGTGAGTGTATTACTACTCTTAATAAACTGGTTGTACCGCCCCTTATTCCCTGGTTCATTTGTGTTACCCATGTTAGACCCCCAGCCAGTGGTGCACTCGCTCAAGCTACAGAGGTCCTAGCGTTAGACATGTGTGATTCGTTTCCTTCCAAATTAATATTCGGACAAACTTTATTATTCGTAGATTCGGATATACCTGAATTACAGTATAAATAAAGTTTACTGAATGCTCAGAATAACGAAATGAAATTCGTCCGAAATTCAAATTGAAATTCAAATCGAATTTTACATCGAATTCCAATTCGAACTGTAAACATATTTCTGAAATCAAAGACTGTGTGTGTGTTATTAGAGTACCATTTTGAAATAATGCTGTTTTTGTTAAGCCAAAGGTGATTTAGAGTCGTAATCATTTGATGAAGATTTTTCATTTGTTTGTTCACTGTACTGCATTCGAATAAAAAAAATATATAACGGGGGGCGCGGCTTGACGTAATCGCGGACGGACGCTTCCTGGAAAGCTCCGCACAGGCCCGGGACAATCCCAGGGAATCCTCACAGAGGAAAGGCGGGTGAGATCCATAAACACCCCAATCCCACTCCCCACAAGATCTGCTACATTTTGGGCCCTGTATTGATCCGATCGGTACCCGACGGCCGCAACGCCAAAAATCGAGGCTGCGGCTTTTGCGGCCTACCGCTACCGGACCCTGTAACTTGGTCCCTGGAGCCTCTCTCTTCCATCCACCTCTACAGTCTCATAAACTACCCTTCTGGGTCCTTGCCCTAGCAGGGATTGCCTCCCATTTTTCTTCTAAAGCCCTTAAAAAAGATCTTGCAGTACAGACGAAGCGGCCATCCTGCTACTCCAGGCTGCAGCACGAATCTTCCCTTGCAAACTCCTCCCTAAACCCTTAAACACAGCCTACGGTTCTCCATCGGCATATTGGCTGTCCATACAGCACCCAGGTGGCACAGGGAGCTTTCTTCAGAGAAGTAGTGAGCTAAAACAAACTGACCTTAACGGCAGCCATCTTGCTACTCCTGGCTGCAGCACCCGTCCTCCCTTGCAAACTCCCTAGACCCTCAAATACAGCCTACAGTACTCCATTGGCATATCAACTATTCTTCAAAGCATCTAGGGGGCACAGGGAGCTTTCCTCAGGAACAAATTGGGCTAAATTCAACCAAGGCTTACAACAACGGCGGCCATCTTGGTACACCTTATTCCCTTTGTGATAGTTTAAAAGACCTTTGCAGTTCTACTTCAGGGACAAACATCTTGCTACACCTGCCACCAAACCACACAGCTCGTGCAGACTATCTTGAGGGTCCCCGGGGCTGCTGCAGAGGCAAACACCCAGACAATCCTCCCAGTACTCTCTGCTTCTGTTTCTGGGTGCTCTGGATTATTAATAAAAAGGAGGAAAGGAAAGGAAAGGGGAAGAAGGGGAGGAGGAGGGGGTAAATCTCTCTCAGTACAGCGGACATCTTAGAACACCCTCGCTGCTTTGGCCAGCTCCTAGCGCTGCAACAATTGTATGGGGCTGCTGTTTAAAACAATGAACTCAGGGGGCGTGGCTTAGTACACGGACGAGATGGCCACCTGAAAAGAGGAGCTTCGGCACCGCAGGGGGAACACAAAGCCTTTATAGTGAAGTTTCGGAGGGGATGGGCAAAATCGGGCGTCAACTGCCGTTTACACACACCCCACACTCACAACCGGGGCGAAATCTACCGGAACTGTTTAGATCCCAGCCCTCTACAGCAAGTGAGTCCTCATCTTCCCGCCTGGTCCATAAAGCAGCAGATATGGCGAAGAAGCAAGCGGAGGGGACACCTAGCAGGAAAACACAAGTAGACCAAGACATGTTGCTTGACCTGCTACAACAAGTCCCTAAGATGACGGACCTTCAGCACATTGCTTCAGATATTAAAGGAGCCCTAAACGATGCAGTACATGAACTGAAGGATGAGCTGCGGGGGGTCTCAGACAGACTGGAGGAAGTGGAGCGTGCAGCAGGCCGCCATGATGAGGATATAAAAGAGCTGAAACAACATGGAACGAAATATCAGCTGCACATGATAGAGTTACAGAGACGCCTGGAAGATCTCGATAATCGCAGTCGCAGGAGGAATCTAAGGATTAGGGGAATTCGGTGGAACATGACCAGATCCCACTAGCCCTCCAATCGCTTGTGAACAACATTACAGAAAGAGCACAGGATACCCCAGTGGACTTCGAACGAGCACACAGGGCGCTAAGACCTAGGGGTAGAGAGGGTGACCCCCCGAGAGACATTATATGCTGCTTCACGGATTACAAGCTAAAAGAGGAAGTAGCTGTCCGAGCTAGAGAGCAAGAAGACATTTGCTTCAATGAATCTGAAGTCAAAATCTTCCAGGATCTCTCCCAAATCACCCTAAACCACAGGAGGGCGCTGCGGCCCATTCTATCAGCTCTAAGAGATCGTCACATAATATACAAATGGAGATTTCCATTCGGTCTCTGTGTTACATTACAGGGACGATCCTTCACCATGCACACACCTGTAGACCTCCCGCAGTTCTTCGAGTTTACCGGCCTCCCGGCCATACCTGTCCCAGAATGGTACCAGGAGTTCGCCATTCCAGAAGCCTGGAAAGAACTCTCTCCTCCTCCACTTGAGCAGCGCACTCCTGGCCGCCGTCAGAACTCCACTCCATATCGACGCAATCGGAGGGACCAGCAAGTGGCTATGGCTCCGATGAACCAAGAGGAACCAGATGGTGAATAGCATATGGAGTTCGGATGAACCAGCTTCTCCATCGCTAATGGTCAATTTCACAGTGCACGCCCATCCCTCTTCTACCCTTAACCCTTTCTCTTCCCAGCCCGCAGTATTACTAAGAACAGATAATCCCTTGGACCAGACTCTTCGAATAAGAACGAAGCATAAGCAATCCAAGATCGTATAACTTAAGGCAGATAGCTTGATCTTAAACAACTCTTTTTGAGTGCCAGCTTTAGATACTGGTAGACCAAACCTAACAAGCCTACCAACGAAGATGTCGATATACGATAATAATACCAGAGCGTTGGGAGGGCTCCGTAGCTGGCAGCCCAGGAGTGGGGGATCCATAGTTAGCCAACGGCCACCTACAGGAAGACCAAACACCTTAAAGCCAAGTTGTTGTCTAACCTGAGCCAGCTGTCCCTTTGTAGACTGAACAAAAGACACTCGGTTGACACAGGATGAAACTATACATGTTGAACCCATAGCAAAGGCTAGCATCAGAGATGAAGCCCCCCCCCTCCCTTTCTCTTAACGGCTCTGACTTTAGGATAACTTGTATTCATAAAGTTGAAATAACAATGTTTTTTTTTTGTCTGTTGCCCTGTTCTCGTTGGTTTTTTATGTTAATGAGTAGTGAGATTCGAGCAGGAAACAACCAGCGGAGGGATCAGAGGCATACCTCGATATGCCCTTCTCTCTGACCAGAGAGACCAATAGTTCCCAGGGCCTTACAACAATTGTTAACCTATCCCAAGATTAAACAAAATTTATAGAGTAATGGTGATAACTTCCCCTTACACTACATTTCTCTCATGAATAGAATCAAACCACAATTTTAATACTTTATCTAAGCTGCCTCCTCCCCTCCGCTGGACCCTGCCCTTCTAATATAACTGGTTTCTGAAAAGCGGGCTTCCACATAAGAAAGAACCCACCCCAAGACTTTTAAGATAAGATAAAACATACAGAGATATACCCTTCAGGTGTTCCCCCTATGAAGGTGCCATCTCTCTCCTCCCTGTGCTAACCCATCAACCCCACCATCAGTCCGGTCTAACCGGACTGTCCTATTTGAGGTGATTAAAGAGAGCTGGTGCCTAGCGCCACCACTCATTCCCCCCCGTACTCGTCCTAGTGACAACTTGTTTCTTTTTTTTTTTTTTTCCTCTGCCTGCCTTCCTCTTTACCTCCCTGATTATTTTCTTGTCTCCTATCCCTCCCCCTCTATCTTTTTTTCCCTCTCAAGGACCAGTAGACCTCATCAGAGTCATAAGTTCACACGACAAGCATACAAAAATACATAATGAAAAACCCTCTGACACTTAGGGTCCTCTCACTAAACACCAGGGGACTAAATGTCCCGGAAAAGAGATCCATGACCCTCAAGGAAATACATAGACTTCACCCACACATTGCATTTATTCAAGAAACGCATTTTAAGGGCCCTAAAATTCCCAAGTTTACAGATAAACATTTCCCAACAATTTATCATGCTTCCTCGACTGACAGCAAGACTAAGGGAGTTGCAACCCTAATAGCTCGCAATATCCCATTCATGTACAAAGACCGACTGGCTGACCCCGCAGGACGTTTTCTTTTCCTCAAGGGAACCCTTTTCAACAAACCAGTAACGTTTGCTAATGTCTACGCCCCTAATCGCCACCAGGTATCCTTTTTTAGAGAAGTTTTTGATCAGCTTATCCCATTCTCTGAAGGACTGATAGTGCTGGGGGGGGGGGGGGGGCA
>BLSH010429385.1:40756-59738 GCA_018402905.1 Glandirana rugosa | reverse complement strand
CCAGAGTCAGAGTGAACGGCCGCCTGTCGGACGCCATCCCCATCCGAAATGGAACCAGACAGGGTTGCCCCCTCTCACCACTTATCTTCATTCTCACCCTCGAACCCCTCATTAGGAATATCCAGAACAACCCAAACATTACGGGAATAACTGTCAACAATAGACCCTTTAAAATAGCAGCATTTGCTGACGATATTTTGTTGTTTCTAGCCAATCCTAAATTGACGATCCCCAATCTCTTGAAAGAGTTTCAAAGATATGGCGATATCTCTAACTTTAAGATAAATTTCAGCAAATCACACGCTCTCAATATTACTCTACCTGAGCCATTGGCACAAGAATGTAGAGACTTCTCGCCCTTCACATGGCACTCCACTGAAATCCCCTATTTAGGAATTAGACTTCCTTCTAATTTAGCAGACCTTTATTCTCTTAACTATTTACCATTCCTCCAGAGATGTACCAAGGACCTAGAGGACTGGACTAAGCTAAATATTTAATAGTTTGGGAGGGCAGCCACAATAAAAATGACTACCTTGCCTAGATTCCTATATATAGCCCAGACCATCCCCATCGCCTTGCCAAATTCCTTCTTCCAGTCCTTGCAGACTAAAATAAGATCTTATCTGTGGAAAAAGAAAACCCCAAGACTGAATCTCCTGAGACTCTCAGCCCCAAAATCAAAGGGCGGCATAGGCCTTCCCAACTTTAAGAAGCACCACAAGGCAGTCCTAATTACCAAATTTGTAGACCACCATATCCATAGTCCTCAAAAAGATTGGGTTGACCTAGAAAATGCTATGCTAGACACCCCACTGCACAATCTAGCATGGACTAGAGAAGGACATAAATCACAAAAAGTCAGACACCATCCACTGATAGCCCCCTTATTATCCACTCTGAAAGATTTATCAAAAAACCATACCCTACTGACCATCCCTGGCCCAATGACCCCGATCATAGACAACTTAGACTTCCCCCCAGAAGGGCTCTACAATCTCTCACTCGAGCGTCAATCCCAGAGCAGTTCACTTCTTCCGAGATGGAAACTTCCGCACAGTCAGAGACCTCTCTGAGGTCCTTGAGATTCCTTCTGTACCTTTTTGGTTGTATTTACAAATTCGGCATTATCTAAACAACTCTAATACTAAGCCATCCTTCTCAAGACCCAGAACAGCATTGGAAAAACTGTGTATGGGCCCTCCCCAAAGACACCTAATTGCACTTATCTATGCTATCATTTCCACGGGAGACCCAGACTACCTTATCCCGATCAAAAAAGCCTGGGACACACCTCATAAAAGAGAACTATCAGAAGACCAATGGGAATTAGCTTGCACCATAGCCCTCAAGGGTACTTTAAATGTCTCCACCCAGGAGCATAATTTCAAAGTAATGACACATTGGTACAGAACTCCACATCAGCTTCACAAATTCTTTCCAAACATTACAGAGCAATGCTGGAGGTGTGAATCTCATCAGGGTACCATGCTACAGATCTGGTGGGAATGCCCGCTTATTGCCTCATACTGGGAAACAGTCCATAAAATTGTATGCAAAACAACAACATATCCACTTGAATTCACATTCCACCAATACCTATTACACCACTCTGAATCTATGCATCACTCCTTCAGGAAATCATTGGCGATGCATATGATAAATGCAGCTAGACTCTGCATTCCAGCCCTCTGAAGACAAAAGAGAGTGCCTCTGATGGCAGACTGGTTCACCAGACTAAACAAAATACAGGAAATGGAAGAACTTATAGCAGTCTCTGCTGAAAATATTTCCACCTATCATAAAACATGGCTATGTTGGATAGAATATAAAACCACTGATCATTATAAAAACCTTCTAAAGACCCCTTAAATACCTGGCCAATTCATGTAACAACGAGGTCTAACGGGTCTCCTTTTCCCCCCTCCCCACACCTAACTCTCCCCCCTTGTCTTCTCCCCCCCCCCCCCACTCTCCTATCCACTCTCAACATCTCTGTCCTCACCTAATTTTTATTTTTTTTTTTTTGTCCCTAGAGAACAGTATAACTCAATGTCAACTGGTAAGGGGCCATAAACCTCTTCTAAAAAACAGATTACCAGATACCTACGCCACTTCTGTTTCTCCTTGTAGCAGAAATATACAGATGACACTTGATGCTGCAATGTAATTAAAGGTTATTAAGACTCGCAAAAAATATAAATATGTTCTCACGAGCATGAATACGTTTATTGTTCCTTCTCTTCCCTTATTGCTTTCTACTCCCCTTCTTGCAGTATATGTAATTTCTGATATAATGCTGTAACGTGGTCTCTTGCATTGATATATTGTTATATACTGTTCCTTTTTTTTAATAAGCTCAATAAAACTTTATGGAACCAAAAAAATATATAACATCTTTGTTTTGAATGATTCAAAATTTATCGATTTGAATGTTTCAAATCCCAAAAATCGTCAGATTCAAAGACAGTTTGAAACATTCCCAATACGAATTTCGAATACGAACTGAACGTATTCCGAACGAATCAACCCGTATATACTCGGGTATAAGTCGAGTTTCTCAGCACATTTTTTGTGCTGAAAAAGACCCCCCTTGACTTATACCCGAGTCAGTGTCTGTGGGTGATCAGTAGTTTCACATTGAACAGAGCTGTACTGCTTCTAAGAGCCGTTCTGTTCTTGTAACTGTGACTAAACACATTGGAATGTAGAGAATGCTGAGAGAGGTGTCAGATTTTCAGCTTGATGTCGGCAGGTGGGCGGGACAAGCTGGTGTTAGCTGTTCAGTCCCGCCCACCTCCTGATCTCCGTGAAGAGCTGCAGCTCTCTCTCAGCATTCTCTGCATTCCAATGTGTTTAGTCACAGTTACAAGCACAGAACGGCTCTTAGAAGCAGCACAGCTCTGTTTAATGTGAATCTAAACTACCTTACTTATCCCTTATGTGTTCTGGCTACAGTCTCTGTGTCCTGGTTAATATCCCTGTGTCCTGGCATTAATATCCCTGTGTCCTGGCATTAATATCCCTGTGTTCTGGCATTAATATCCCTGTGTCCTGGCATTAATATGCATTAATATCCCTGTGTTCTGGCATTAATATGTATTAATATCCCTGTGTTCTGGCATTAATATCCCTGTGTTCTGGCATTAATATCCCTGTTTTCTGGCTAAAATCCCTGTGTTTTGGCTAAAATCCCTGTGTCCTGGCTCCCTGTCCCTGTGTTCTGGCTCCCTGTCCCTGTGTTCTGGCTGCTGCATTTCACACCCTAGGCTTATACGCGGGTCAATACGTTTTCCCATATTTTTTGGGCAAAAGTAGGGGGATCGGCTTATACATGGGTCGACTTATACACGAGTATATATGGTAAATTAACAAATCTAATCAAAACAAATCTTTTTGTCATGCACATGTCTACCCAGCGCTTCAAAATCACATTGTAACAAAACCACCACTAATGTCGGCATAGTGTAGAAAAATGATAACCTCATGCAGTTCAATACAAGACAAAAAAAAATACATGAACGTGGGGCAAAACAACTATTATTATGCATGTTTTTTTTTAAATAAACTTTTATAGAGTTATTCTTTCTGTTAACCACTTACCGACCGCCAACCGCAGGTTGACGGCGACAAGGTGGCTCTATTAGGCAAATCACCGTCATATGATGGTGGCTGCCAGATCGTACACTGTGGCATGCTCACTGTGTCTGGGTGGGGGCCAGGGAGCGGGTAGGGCGGACTCGATGCCCCCCCCCCGCCCTGCAGTGAAAGAATGGAAATCCATGCATGTAAACACGGATCTCCGTTCTGTGAGAGGGGGAAGGGCTGTGATCACAGCCTTCCTCTGTATCGAAGCCGTGATCACTCCCCTCCCCCTGCCAGTCAAACACTAATACAGTTAGAACACACCCAGGGAACACAGTTAACCCTTAGAGCGCCCCCCCCCCCCAGGTTAACCCCTTCACTGACAATGGCATTTACACAGTAATCAATACATTTTTATATCACTGATCACTGTATAAATGCCAATGGTCCCAAAAAAGTGTCAAAATGGTCCGACATGTCCGCCGCAGTATCGCAGTACCGCTAAAAATTGCAGGTGGCCACCATTACTAGTAAAAAATAAAAAAAGATAAAAACCCCAGAAATTAATTCTCATCATCCGTAAACACGGCAACTTTTGCACAAACCAATGAATAAACGCTGATTGCGATTTTTTTATCACAAATATGAGGAAGAATATAAAACGGCCAAAACCGTTGAAAAAAATGTTTTTTTATATATTTTTTTGGATTTGTATTTTAGCAAAAAGTAAGAAATTTGGGTTTTTTTGCAAAATTGTCGCTCTTCTTTTGTTTATAGAGGCGATCAGAAATGACGCAGCAGTGATCAAATACCATCAAAAGAAAGCTCTATTTGTGGGAAAAAAAGGACTCAAATTTTGTTTAGGTACAACATTGCATGACTGCGCAATTGTCAGTTAAAGCGATGTAGTGCCGAATCGCAAATAGTGGTCTGGTCCTAAAGTGTGAAATCCTTCTGGGGCTGAAGTGGTTAAACTGCATGTACATTTATTCTGTGCATATGGGGCCAAAATCAGCTGTCATTAAGCTATTTTCTCACCAGGTCAAATGTTCTGTAAAGTCCTGCATTATTGGCATTAGATGGAGGTGATGATCACAGTATATAAGTATTTGCATCTCCATCTATTGACCATAATGAAGTATTTCCCCATCTCACTCAATTCTGCATGAATACATAACATTCAACCTGGAGGGAAAATAGTCTTCCCTAGTCTTATTACCTAGCAGCTTATACATAACTTTCTTTCTTGCCCCCTGCAGCAAAGAATTGTTCTGCATAAGCTAGAAGTTAACAGAGTTGTAGTTTACAAAGGGAAATGGAGCCCCCTTCTTTTCTAGAAGCTCTTCAACATTCGACATGAGGATTCCCATTTCATGTTATGGTGCCTGTTCACATCTTAACATTGTGTTGCTTGGAGCTCAAGCCAGAAAAGTTTAAATCTGAACTCCAGGAAAAAACTTTTTTTCATGTCCTTGTTGGTGATCTCCTACCTTCACCAACTATGCTATCCATGTTCTTCTGAGCTCTGTAGTTCCTCTGTAGCAGCCTGCTGAACTTGCTGAAAAACCATTATTGCCCAGTGATTTCCTGTTTGTAAGATCGCTGGCTGCTATCCCTCCTGTAATCTCAGCCAGCGGTCTTGGCACTTCCCACCTGTAGTTCTGTAGAGCGAGTAGGGAGGAAATAGAAATGTAGTGGGCGGAGGGAACTCACAGCCCCCGGTCTGTGCTGCCCATGGAGGAGGTGTCCTCCTTCTCCTTTCTCCTCCTCCTTTGCTCCCTGCCAGTCACCGCCCCCACTCCGTCCCCGCCGCCGCAACCTACCCGCCATCTCCATGCAGAGCGGGATCATTATCAGAAATCATTGGATGACACATTGGATCTCAGGCTGTGACAGGTATTGTATGTGAAATACCAATCACTGTAATGTCCCGCCGACCGGCATTGTGATTGACACTGTTCCAGTACCGGTGGGAGGCAGGAGATTACAGTGATCTGTATTTCACATACAATAACTGTCACAGCCTGAGATCCCCGCTGTGTCATCCGATTATTTCTGATAACGATCCCGCTCTACACCGGTGGTTACTGACAAGCTGCACTGGTGGTCACTGACATGCTGCACTAGTGGTCATTGACAAGCTGCACTGGTGGTCACTGACATGCTGCACTGGTGGTCACTGACAAGCTGCACTGGTGGTCACTGACATGCTGCACTGGTGGTCATTGATGAGACCGCACTGGTGGTCACTAACATGCTGCACCAGTGGTCACTGACATGCTGCACCGGTGGTCACTGATGAGACCGCACTGGTGGTCACTAACATGCTGCACTGGTTGTCACTGACATGCTGTACTGGTGGTCACTGATGAGACCGCACTGGTGGTCACTAACATGCTACACTGGTGGCCACTGATGAGACCGCACTGGTGGTCACTAACATGCTGCACTGGTGGTCACTGATGAGACTGCACTGGTGGTCACTGATGAGACAGCACTGGTGGTCACTAACATGCTGCACCGGTGGTCACTAACATACTGCACCGGTGGTCACTAACATGCTGCACTGGTGGTCATTGATGAGACCACACTGGTGGTCACTAACATGCTGCACTGGTGGTCACTAACATGCTGCACTGGTGGTCACTGACATGCTGCACTGGTGGTTACTGACAAGCTGCACTGGTGGTCACTAACATGCTGCACTGGTGGTCACTGACATGCTGCACTGGTGGTCACTGACATGCTGCACTGGTGGTCACCGATGAGACCGCACTGGTGGTCATTAACATGCTGCACCAGTGGTCACTGACATGCTGCACCGGTGGTCACTGACATGCTGCACCGGTGGTCACTGATGAGACCGCACTGGTGGTCACTAACATGCTGTACCGGTGGTCATTGACATGCTGCACTGGTGGTCACTGATGAGATCGCACCGGTGGTCACTAACATGCTGCACCAGTGGTCACTAACATGCTGCACCGGCGGTCACTAACATGCTGCACCGGTGGTCACTAACATGCTGCACTGGTGGTCACTGATGAGACCGCACTGGTGGTCACTGATGAGACCGCACTGGTGGTTACTAACATGCTGCACTGGTGGTCACTAACAAGCTGCACCTGTGGTCACTGACAAGCTGCACTGGTGGTCAATAAAAAGCTGCACCGGTGGTCACTAATGAGGCTGCACTGGTGGACACTGATTACTGTTAGAAAGATCTCAAAGCTGCAGCAGGAGGAATAATTCTTATACTGAATTACAGCAGAGTACAGTGTGTATAATTATTGGATGTGTCTACAGTTCAGTAATGATTACAGAAAGCATGTAAGGGCAATATGTTTATCTCCTGTTGTGTCTGGAGGTAAGAGAACAAACATGCTTTGCATTTATAAGGCTGTGACCTATCTAGCATACTGTGTGTTACTGAGCAGCATGGCTGGCTGCAGAATGAGGGGTGTGATTTATGTTGAAGTGGGCGAGTTCACATTTACATGTACAGGCCTAGTGTACCCGCCCACATTCACTCCAATCCCAAAGATTCATGGGAAATGTAGTTTAATTATGGTGTATAGAGAGAGAGAGAAGAGGATGAGACATTTCTCTTAAACAGTAAGGAATTTCACAAATGTAATGACTGTTTAGTGTTTTTTTGTGTGTGTGTGTGTGTGTGTGGGGGGGGTGTACTAATGGGGGATTTGTTTTCAAAATTTCGGAGTTCTTCTTTAATGGTTGAGAACATAAGATACAACCATTACATTTTGGGATGGGGGTGGTTGGGGGATTCATAAAGGGACATGTATTTGAGCATGATGCCCCCCCTTTCCCCAAAGCACCCCCGTGTTGGCCTGGTATTGTTCAGAAGGGGTGGGCGCTCACTCTTCCCCTCCTTTCCTGGCTTGCCATGCTGGTATGGATTTTGGGGGGTCCCACGCTGTTTATTTTTTACATTTTGGCGTGGGGATTACCTTAAAATCCATACGAGACCCGAAGGGCCTGGTATGGATTGGGAGGGACCCCATGCTGTTTTTTTCTGCATTTTTCATTGCCGGCATTCTTTTGTTTACATTTCAGGTGTTATTGGGGAAGCGCGCTGACAGCTGATGAGTCATTGGTTGTTAAGGACGCAGTGGCCGGCTTCCCGGCCCACTCCTTAACAACCAGCTATTCTTCACACGGAATTCAAATCAATCGGTAATTTTTCAACCAATCCGAATTCAGACTGTTCTGAAAATTTGGAATTTGTTTGAAAACTAATTTACGAAACAAAATTTCAACTAAATTCATTACTATTTTATTTGGAGATTTGGATACATCCAAATCTCTGAATAACCAAAAATGTGTCCGAATTTATATTCAGACCGATACAAATTGCTGGGAAGCACAGTGCCATCAGCAGGTGATCCAGATCCTGACACTAACATCTCCTGATAGCGATATAGGCAGCCCGCGAATACCATACCTTGGAAATGCCCCTGTACCCTGGAAATCACTGAAGTAGATACCACTTCTCTGGTGATCTCCACTTGCTTCTGGTGTACCCTACTGCACTCTGAACAGGGGGGCCATTCAGAATGAATACAAACCAAGCATTCTCTGAATGAATGCAAACCGTTCTCTGATTGGACGAGGTGGAGAGGCAGGGCAGTGATATCACATTCTCCACCTCATCCAATCGGAGAACACTTTGCATTAATTCAGAAAATGCAAAGCATTCTCTGAATGGCACTTGCGTTGAGCAGCCGACCTTCTGTGTTTACAGTGCAGCAGGCCAGCCACTGGGACTGGGATCAGGGAAAAGGGGAGCAGAAAAGAGGCAGCAGGGTACAGGGCAGGAGCAAGATCAGGATCAATGGCAAACATTATCTGAGAGCAGAGCAAAACACAGGAGCTAGAAGCACTAGTAGGGGAGGACCTAAATACCCTCCCAACAGCCAGCATCAGGTGGAAACTGATTACTGGGATCTGCTGGCTGCTGGGAGAAACCCGCTGGTGGACACTGGAACTACAACCTTCTGCTCTGGGAAGCACAGTGCCACCAGCAGGTGATCCAGATCCTGACACTAACATCTTCTGATGGCACTATAGGCAGCCCGCATATACCATACCTTGCGACTGCCCCTGGAACCCGGATATCACTGAAGTAGATACCACTACTCTAGTGATCTCCCCTTGCTACTGGGCTGCCCTACTGCATTCTGAACACAGGAGGTTGGCTGCTTGGCACGGGAGCCATTCAAAAATCGCTTTGCATTTTCTGAATGCATGCAAACCAAGCATTCTCTGAATGAATGCAAACTGTTCTCTGATTGGATTAGGTGGAGAGGCGGGCCAGTTACATCACGTTCTCCACCTCATCCAATCGGAGAACACTTTGCAATAATTCAGGAAATGCAAAGCATTCTCTGAATGGCACTTGTGTTGAGCAGCCAACCTCCTGTGTTTACAATGCAGCAGGCCAGCCACTAAGCATGGGACCCCAGAAGCAAGTAGAGATCACTGGAGCAGTGGTGTCTACTTAAGTGATTTCCATGTTCCAGGGGCATTAGCCAGGTATGGTATATACATAGTTACATTGGTCCAAGCTGAACCAATGCAACTATGTATAAAATATCCATACCTGGAGTACCTCTTTAAAAATAATAAAACAAGGGTTATCACAATATGTCAAAGATATGTCTTGCAATTTATTCATCATAAAAGAATGAAGCACCAAGCTGGGCTATAGGAATTATAATTAAAGATCCGTTGTGTTGTCTAGCAGTTTTCGCACAACAATAAAATTAACTCCCCGTGGCCCAGAGAGATGTTGTATCGAAAATCATTCATTTTCTACTGACATTCAATTATCTTTATTTCTAGATGGATTGCCACCTGCAGCTGTGTGAAGCTGTGATAGGGACTAAGTGTTCTCTTGTATGCAAATGATCTTAATGGACTATTTAGAGAACAGTTTTGTTTAGAATACGTTACTTTTTCATGGCTTCTGTGCTAATCAGTGTAAATAATGTAATGTAATGTAATGTAATAAATAATGTAAAAATAAGGAAATGTCCAACCCAAAAATAAAGTCTCGGCTAAAGCTTAATGATTTGTTGGGTCTTCACTATGGTCCATATTTTTAGTAAGACTGATACAATTTATGTCTTTAGTTTGTGGACTGAACTGACTGTCACACGCATATGAGTTTGTTGACCTCTCATTCCACAGATAGCCTCCACTTCTTTGTATCTGTGACAGACTCCACTTTTCTGGAATGGCTTTCCACAAGATTTTGGAGTGTGTCTGGGGGAATTGGTATCCATTCAGGTAAAGAAGAATTGTTGAGTACTAACGATGGAAGAAAAGTCACATTTTGCACTACAATACATCCCAGAGGTTTTCAAAAACACTGCCGAACACCCACATTTTCTGTGCACTCGAGGGGATGTTCGCCTCGAGTGCACAGAAAATTTGGCACAGTCAATAGGTTGTTAAAGAGCGAGCCCGGGAAGCCTTGCTTTCTTTTTTTAAATGTTGACCAGGGGTTCCCATTAAAATCCATAATAGACCCAAAGAGCCTGGTAGCCTGGTATGCATGGGGGGGGGGGGGGATGGGGGGCGCATGCCGGTTTTTTTTTTTCATTTTTTGTTGTATTGCCGGCAATGGCTGCAGCTGTGAGTCAAAAAAGTATTTTTTTTCTTTACAAATGTCAGTTTTGCTGCAGCAGGTTCTATACAGGTTACAGATGTGCCACTTTACAGGCAGACAAACGGGACCCCCCAAGCACTATTTTTAACCACTTCAGCCCCGGAAGGATTTACCCACTTCCTGACCAGGCCATTTTTTGCAATACGGCACTGTGACGCTGTATCCAAACAAAATTGACGTCCTTTTTTTCCCACAAACAGAGCTTCCTTTTAGTGGTATTTGATCACCTCTGTGGTTTTTATTTTTTGTGCTATAAACAAAAAAAGAGAGACAATTTTGAAAAAAAAACAATATTACTTTTTGCTATAATAAATATCTAAAAAAAAAACAAAAAAAAATTCTTCATCAGTTTAGGTCAATATGTATTTTTCTACATATTTTTGGTTAAAAAAAGTTGCAATAAGCGTATATTGATTTTTGCGCAGATGTTATAGCATCTACAAAATAGGAGATAGATTTATGGCATTTTTGTGGCATTTTTATTATTATTATTTTTTACTAGTAATGGCAGTGATTGGCGATTTTTAACAGGACTGCGACATTGACAGATCGGACACTTTTTTGGGACCATTGACAAATATACAGCGATCAGTGCTGTAAAAATACACTGATTACTGTATAATGTCACTTGCAGGGATGGGGTTAACACTAAGAGGGATCAAGGGGTTAAATGTGTTCCCTGGGAGGTGTTTCTAACTGTGAGGGGAGTGTGTTGACTGGGAGTAGAGAGAGAACACTGTTCCTGATTACTAGGAACAGCAGATCTCTCTCTACTTCCCTGATAGAACAAGGATCTGTCTGTTTACATTGACAGATCCCCGTTCTGCCTCTCTTTCCTGCGATCGCGGGTAGCCGGCGGACATTGCACATCAGCTCCCCCACCGCGAGTACCTGCTATAGCTATTTAAAGTGCCGCCGTATAGCTACAGCAATTCGCGGGAACGTGCCGGCCTACCACCGTATAATGACGGTGGCTGGTCGGCAAGTGGTTGAAGGAATTTTTTCATTTTAAGCATCATTAAAATCACTGCTCTTTTAAAAGCAATCTTTAAGAAAAGTTTGCATTGATACATGTACCCAGGGCAGTACCCGGACCCCCATACGCTTTTTAATGCCAGTAACTTGCATATTAGCCTTCAAAATGGGGACTTTTGATTTTTCACGTTCGGGCCCCATAGACCAGTGGTTCTCAACCCCTGTCCTTGGGACCCACTAAAGCCTCGTACACACGGGACGATGATCGTACGTACGATCGTCTCAAATCGTATGTTGAATAATGTAACTTGCATACTGACTGCACTACACGATCGTACGAGCACAGAAGAACGTTCAGGTGCATGTAATTAGTATTCGGCCGTTCCTGACTTCTGAGCATGCGTGTTTTGCACATCACAACTTGTTGTACCAACTGCTCTGTACACACAATACAACGGTCGTATGAGCGCTTGTTGGTACGACCAAGTTTTCTAGTCTGTTCATACAACTCCCTTGTACGACCGTCGTATGTTCGACTGTTCTAATCGCGCATACGAACGATCGATATCGCCACAATGGTCGTTAGTATGACCTGTTGTATACGATCGTCGTCCCGTGTGTACGAGGCTTTACAGGCCAGGTTTGCAAGATAACTGAAATACATCACAGGTGATATCATTTGCTGCTCAGTGATTGCAGTATTCTAGTCTGCATCTCTCCAAGGTAATAATTAAAATCTGGCCTGTTAGTGGGTCCCGAGGACAGGAGTTGAGAACCACTGCCGTAGACTTTATTGGAGTTTGCGGCTCGGCTCTAACTGCCACTTTTGCCGGACAGCTTGGTCTGTTAAAGGAAGCTCAAAAATAGCAGCCTTTCTGCCAGGATTACCAGGTGAAAATAAAGGAAAAATGAAGAAAACATGGAAACTATTGCAGCCACCACATCTAAGAATTGGTAAAATGCAATATACAGTCAGGTCCATAAATATTGGGACATCGACACAAGTCTAATCTTTTTGGCTCTATACACCACCCCAATGGATTTGAAATGAAACAAACAATATGTGCTTTAACTGCAGACCTTCAGCTTTAATTTGAGGGTATTTACATCCAAATCAGGTGAACGGTGTAGCAATTACAACAGTTTGTATCCATTGTGGTGGTGCATAGAGCCAAAAAGATTAAGAATTATGTTGATGTCCCAATATTTATGGACCTGACTGTATATTTTTTTTGTTTTTGGGACTAATGTTGTTTTAAATGTTTTTTCAAAAGAACATAAAGACCACGTTGGCTGGAGTTAGGCTTAGGATCTAAATCTACCCTGCCCACCCTATTATGACAGGAAGTGGTAAAATAACAGATCTACTGAAATGCATTAAATGAGGAAGTTAGAAAAACAAAACTGTTGCGTTGATGCTATGGACAAACTGCATCATATACAGTATCTCCTAAAAGTGAGTACACCCCTCACATCTTTTCATGTGACTACACTGAAGAAATTACACTTTGCTACAATGTAGCCCCCACAAAATAACTCAACACACAGCCATTAATGTCTAAACCGCTGGCAACAAAAGTGAGTACACCCCTAAGTGAAAATGTCCAAATTGGTCCCAATTAGCCATTTTCCCTTTCTAGGGTCATGTGACTCATTAGTGTTACAAGGTGTGAATGGAGAGCAGGTTTGTTAAATTTGGTGTTATCGCTCTCACTCTCTCATGCTGGTCACTGGAAGTTGAACAATGCACCTCATGGCAAAGAACTCTGTGAGGATCTGAAAAAAAGAGTTGTTGCTCTATCTAAAGATGGCCTAGGCTATAAGAAGATTACCAAGACCCTGAAACTGAGCTGCAGCAGGGTGGCCAAGACCATACAGCTTTTTAAGGGTACAGGTTCCATTCATTACAGGCCTCGCCATGGTCGACCAAAGAAGTTGAGTGCACGTGCTCAGCGTCATATCCAGAGGTTGTCTTTGGGAAATAGACATATGAGTGCTGCCAGCATTGCTGCAGAGGTTGGTCTTCATGGCTGTCATCCCAAAAGGAAGCCTCTTCTAAAGATGATGCACAAAAAAGCCTGCAAACTGTTTGCTGAAGACAAGCAGAGTAAGGACAAGGATTACTGTAACCATGTCCTGTGGTTTGATGAGACCAAGATAAACGTAGTATTCCAACATGATAATGACCCCAAACACACCTCCAAGGCCACCATTGCCTTACTGAAGAAGCTGAGCATAAAGGTGATGGACTGGCCAAGCATGTCTCCAGGCTTGAACATCTATTGAGCATCTGTGGGGCATCCTCAAATGGAAGGTGGAGGAGCGCAAGGTCTCTAACATCCACCAGCTCCGTGATGTTGTCATGGAGGAGTGGAAGAGGACTCCAGTCGCAACCTGGTGAACTCCATGCACAAGAGGGTTAAGGCAGTGCTGAAAAATAATGGTAGCCACACAAAATATTGACACTTTGGGGTTGATTTACTAAAGCTTGAAAGTGCAAAATTTGGTGCAGCTCTGCATCAGCTTCAAGGTTTTATTATCAAAGCTTGATTGAACAAGCTGAGGTTTGAAGCTGATTGGCTAGCATGGACAGCTGCACCGTTTTTTGCACTCTCCAGCTTTAGTAAATCAACCCGTTTGAGTCCAATTCTGACATTTTCACCTAGGGGTGTACTCACTTTCGTTGCCAGTGGATTAGACATAAATGGCTGTGTGTTGAGGTATTTTGAGGGGACAGCACATTTACACTGTTATACAAGCTGTACACTCACTACTTTACATTGTAGCAAAGTGTCATTTCTTCAGTGTTGTCACATGAAAAAATATAATAACAACATTTACAAAAATGTGAGGGGTGTACTCACTTTTGTGAGATACTATATGTAATTTTTTTTATTTTGGCCATAGTTATACTTTAACCACTTAACCTTCGTAAGATTTTACCCCCTTCATAACCAGACCATTTTTGCTATTCACCACTGTGCTACTTTAACAGGCAATTGCTCGGTCACACTACACTGAACCCAAATGAATTTTTTTTTTTTTCAAAGAAATAGAGCTTTCTTTTGGTATTTGATCACCACTGTGTTTTTTTATTTTTTTATTATACAAATGAAAAAAGAACGAAAATTTTGAAAAAAAATGATATTTTCTACTTTCTCTTACAAAACATATCCAAAAACATCAAATTTCTTCATAACTTTAGGCCAACATGTATCTTGCTACATGTCTTTGGTAAGAAAAATCCCTAAAATTTTTGGGGAGACTATACTATTGGGGACACTAGTATAGTTCTGACCCTGGCCAGGATACTGATCTGGACAGACACTATATTAGTAATGGCGGTGATCAGCAACTTAGAGTGTGACTGTGATAGTGTGGTGGGCAATCAGGAACTGGCAATAACTGACACTGGCTGGGAGAGACACTAACTGACTTTAACCGACACTATCTGACATTGCTAGTGACAATAATGCAGTGATCAGTGATAATACTGTATACTGTCACTGTACTAATGACACTGGCTGGGTGACAGGGGTGATTAGGAGGGCACTCGAGTGGTTAATTGTCTGCCTAACAAGTATATGTGTGTTGATTTTACATTTACAGATCTGGGTGTCTTTTCTTCTTAAATTCCACTCTAATCGGTGAGTGAAATCAGGGAAAAGAATCAGCCAAATGTGTGTTGTGTGTTTACTAACACACACAGATCTCTGCGCTGTGATTGACCACAACCATCAGCAAACGCACAGCCAAAATCATTGGTTGCGAGCCTGCTGACAAACTCAAGCTGTGTCCAACCAGAGCAGGAGGGGCATGCATGCATGCCTGTTACCCACGTTGCAGGGGAACAACAAAGCCACTGCCCAGCAGTACAAGTTAAACTGCTGGTCAGCAAGTGGTTAAAATCCATAGATAAATTTACAAATATCCACAGGTCAATACTAAGTGGACAGGCAATGTTTGTGTTATGTATGTGTTGTATTTTATATAATAAAATGATAGTTTCCATTTAATTTTGGCCTTTTTGTAGTCTGATATCCTCTGTTATCCTCTGGATCTTTTTTTTTGGCTTTCATAACACTTGTACTGCTCCTAAAGAATGTGTTAATATACAGCGCAGGATATGCTCTGATTTAAGGGGGGGACCTAATTTACAGAGACCATGCAATAGATTTTAACGGACATTTTACAAGCCTTTATTCCTTATGAAAATGAATGAGACTATGAAGATATCGAACTTAGTTGTAAATCCTTTCTTTTTTTGTAATAAAATCAATGCTTCCAATTTTAAGACAACAAACAAACGGCCGCTTCCTGTGTATTTCAAGAAGATGACACACGGGAGGAATATTAAATTTTTTTTGCTGCCATTGTTTTTCATATACTTTTTGTTATATCTTTTTTTTGTATGCATCTTATGTGCTAAAATACCAAAGTACTCTGTGAGTCCTGATTGTATTAAGAATGGCTACATAAATAGCTCCATCATAATTTTAGAAAAAGGATAACCTTTCCTTAAAACATTCTTCATACAGTCTGACACATAAATATATTTAATTTTGTGACCACTACTCTTTCTCCTTAGCATGTGCTATTTTGTATTGTAGGCACCTAATCTTATTGGAGGCTGCTTTCTATAAACAGGATATCACAGAGGGTCCCGGAGAAGCTGTAGAGCAGCCTTTCTCAACCTTTTTAACTCAGAAGAACCTTAGAAAAAACCTTTTGGGATCACTGAATCCATGTTAATAATTACTATATCTACAATTGGGGCAGCACAGGGGCTAAGTGGTTAGCACTTCTTCCTGGCAGCTCTGGGGTCATTAGTTCAAATCCCAATAATGGTATACCTGGAGTTTGCATGTTCCCCCTGTGCCTGTGTGGGTTTCCTCCCATACTCCAAAGACATTCTGGTAGGTTATGTCTATGTATAACATTAGGTTTGCCACAATAAACAATCAATGAACCTGTGACAGTGTATACAATGATTACAAAACAGAACAAATCATAAAGCGAGTCCCATAAATAACAACAGTCCAATGACAAGACTTCAAAAGAAACTTCCAGAAAGTGAAAAAATTCCAGTGATCCATAAAATGGATGGATGAAAGCAAGAATTGACTTTGCTGTAAAAATTGAAATTTGAAGCACCTGTCACACAGTTGTGGAAAAATTGGTATTTGGGTGTTGGTTGTGCCTTCACCCCGTAACCTTCTAGAGGTATTCTTGATTAAAGCAAGAATTGGCCTTGCTGTAAAACATTTAAATTTGATGCACCTGTCAAACAGGTGCGGAAAAATTGGTCCTTGGATGATAATTGTGCCCATGAATTCTACACCAAAAAATAACTACTAGGCAGCCTAGACAGTCTTGCAGAGATCTGAGATCCCAATAACACTTAATCAGTGACATCTGCATCAGGGGCTTGATAGCTGCTGCTAATCCAAGACTGATTTAGCTTGACAAATGTCAGCCAGTCACCGGAGTCTCTGGACAGATGCGCTCTTTTATCCCGGTGACCCCTAATGATATCAGTGTGTAGCTGACGAAACGTTGCGGGTGGCCAGTCTAGCACGTCATTTCCGCTCGTTGGATCTCAGGTGAACCGCGATTGGTGTTCCTTGCTTCCCATATATTTTTATCCATTACTTTGCATGTTTGCAATGCTGTAATTTTAAACTATTTAATAAAACCCCGGTGACCCCTGATGATGTCAGCTGACGAAACGTTACATTGGGTGGCCAGTCTAGCACATCATTTCTGCTCGTTGGAACGCAGGTGAACCGCCCCTCTTGTTTCCACCACTCCTACTTTTGAAGTGGGTAGGTCTGGAGACCAGGACCAGGATACATCCATGGTGATTGCGAGAGGAGTGATGTGAGCGCACAAGATCTCTGTCATGGGGATCATATCCATTTTGGTGAGTGGGATGTGACACTAGTGTCCGGTGGAGGGACTTTTCACTTTGTCCACATAGAAGATTATCACCTATTCATTGGAACAGTGACAGTGTTTACATCACTTTGCACTACCCAGTGATTGGAACTGTTGCAATCGTTTGCATTAGTTTTCACTATTTGAACTGGTTGCACAGAGTGAATCATTGGCTGTTATGGCATCCAGAGACTAAATAAATTTACATGGATTTTATTAATGTTATACCATATTGGGACTACAATTTAATTTAATTTAATTTCTTTATCTACTACCGAGGATGAGCATATAGAGCACGTGTGTTTTCGCTTTTTGGGACATTTATTTATTTTTGCATATTTTTTAACAGTTTATTTATATTTTTGTCTTTCATCACTGACCATGGTTTTTATTTATGTCTTTTGATATCACACATTTTATGCACTTGATGCACTTTAATTTGCTTATATTGCACAATCTTTTCATTTGTATTACCAGTGCGGAGCGCGGTTTAATTAGGAACACAAGAGGGATTGTGTCTCTGATGCATGCATTGTCACGGCTCACTGTTCATGTCGCCTTCTCAAATGGTGACAGTATAGTTCATGTATCCTTTATCAGCAGCCATTGGCGAGGGGAAAAAAGCTGGGGTGCCCTGAGCCTGTCCTTGTGCCATACTCACATGTACTCATTGATGGCCCTCTGCTGCATGTGCAGCCATTGCAGCATTGCCAAAGTTGAGTTCCATCTAGTGGGCATGTCACAAATCAGGTGGTTTATGGGCAGGTGGAATTCCTGCCGAATTTAAGCCATCTGAACACTGGCTGTGTATGACTGCCTAAAATGGCTACAGACTCTTCTGGCCTGCCTTAGAAGATCTTGCAAACCTGGGTACCTGTTTAGGAAAAGCTGCACCACAAAACTGAGGACATGTGCCAGGCCAGTGTGCTGTAAATGAAATATATCGTCCCTGACCATGTTTGCTGGACCACATGTCATCAGTAATGTGGACCTCATGACTAACTGCCTTGCCCAATGATGCCAAAACATTGCCTTTCACGTGATGGTACAGAGCTGGAATGGCCTTACATGCAAAGAAACAGTGACTGGGAACCTGCCATTGTGGTACAGCACACACCGACACACTATACTCACACAATACTAACGCTATACTATACTGACACACTACACTCACACTATACACTAACACTACATCAACACTCTGCACTCAGTCACAATAAGTGAGCACACTAACTTGCTAGTAGCAAACTGAGCCCTGCTCTATCTATCTCCACTCCAACAACACATTGCAAAAGCTTCCTATGGGAAGGAACCTTTTATAGTGTGGGGTGGGATCAGTGTTGCCAACCTCCCGCAGCGTTTTTTACTGGCAGAACATGGACAATTTACTGGCGGAGCACATTTTTTACTGGCAACCTGAAAATAACAGAACTCCTATTAAAATGGTTCGTTTAATGAACTATACCCATAACAGTCACAGAGGTACAACACAAATTTATAGTGAACAGACGCAAAAATTATCCTCAAGACAATAAAAGTCCAACGGTCATTTTTTACACGAGGCGGTCATTTAACAGGTACAAGACGGTCATTTTTTGCGACGCCCTCCAACCGTTGTGACTAGGGTGGGGTGTGATATTTTCCAAGGAAGGGTATCCTTCGAAAACGTTACACAACAACCTCACCTCTATCTATCTCGTCCCGAGTCAAACGATGATCGTTCAATCACACGAGTGAATAACACTGACTCACGTCTCACAACTACATCACAATCACATATCACACTCACAT
>BLSH010429385.1:10065-24258 GCA_018402905.1 Glandirana rugosa | reverse complement strand
CATTTTTTTATTTGATTTTAATTTATTTTCCCTATCCCCATTTATTTGTAGGGCACTTGCCCTAGTTTGAAGATGATTTTAGAACAGTTATATGGCTTCTACCGTTAATTAATACTTTTCAGACACAGTTTGAAGATGAACCACATTCATCTCCATTTTTGCATTTTTTATTTTTTTAAAAATATTTAAAGTTATTTCCCTGTCCCCATTTTTTTGTAGGGCGCTTGCCCTACCCTTACCCCCATTTTACTTCCTTTTGCAGCCCTCTGGGGCTTTCCAGGACTTTCCTACAGCCATTTTTGTGCCTAAAAGTTCGGGTCCCCATTGATTTCAATGGGGTTCGTTGTCCGTGCGATCGTTCGGGTTCCGTCCGGACCCGGACCCGGACTTTGTCCCGAAGTTCGGACGGACCAGCAGAACCCGAACTTCCAGGTGTTCGCTCAACTCTACTGATGAGCACTAATGAAAAACGAATGAAAAACTGATGAATACATCTTTCGTTTAGAGGTGACTGAACTGATGAAATGAACAGTCCACATATGTGAAAGGGGCCTTGGGCCTCTTTCACACGGCTGTTCCGTTCAGAACCGCCTATCCCTTTTTTTCAGGTGGACCCGAATGGACACTCCATGCAGCCCTATGGAGCAACGGATGCCAGTGGAGACATGTCTGCTGACACCCGTCGCCCTCCAATCCGCTCCAGACCCATAAAGTCTGACGGAGGAAAACCCCATTTTTTCATCCGTCTGCGGATTGGATGACAACGGACAGACTGTCCACTGTCATCCAATTTTCCATAGGGGAGAGCGGTGCTCTGACAGATCCATCTCTGCACAGAGAGTGGAGACAGATCTGTCATCCATTGGCTCAGCAATACGGAGCACGCTGACGGAGACGGCCGTGTGAAACCGGTCTAAGACTACAAGGATTGCATTTCAGCTTGTTGCATTTCAACCTGACAGAAATATACGTGACCTACAAGGAGCTATAATGCTAACACTAATATGAAAGCCACAATATACCAACATGCAACCGCATGGAATGTGAATTACTTGTCTCCTGTGTGCATTGCCCTTTAAATGTTACAGGTCCTAATCTGTTGTGGGCCAGACCGCAATATCTCCCCTAATGCGCATATATCATGTTTTTTATATATCTCTGTAGGCTATGTTCTCTGTATCACTTAATCCTGTGCAATCTGTCATGTTCTTGCAAAATACAGACTGCATAATGTAGAATAAGATGCTGACAATACCATACCAGCTGGATATCATTGTTACCAATTGGTAAACCAATTATGGTGGTAGAAATTCTAATATACGAAGATACTATTTATATATATATATATATACTATATTGTCAAAAGTATTGAGACTTCTGACTTTACGCGCTCACGAATTTTAATGGCATCCCAGTCTTAGTCCATAGGGTAATTATTGAGTTGGCCCAACCTTTGCAGCTATAACAGCTTCAACCCTTCTGGGAAGGCTGTCCACAAGGTTTAGGAGTGTGTCTATGGGATTGTTTGACCATTCGTCCAGAAGCGCATTTGTGCCAGGCTGTCACGTACCTGGTGGAAGAGTCTGACTTATGCAGTAGGCAACCACCCTTACTGCCCTGACTCGGGAACCCCTGGTAGAGCAGACAGGTGGCTCGGGAGTGCAGGATGGCACGAGGGTCCGACTGGGTCACTGGTGTTGGTAGGAATTCCGTTGGTGCACTCATGCACTTGAAGTGTGGTCGTACAGGCCGGGTCGTGAAACGGGATGGTGGTGCGGTACAGGAGGAGCAGACTAGTGGATGGTCGCGTCCAGGCAGGGTCGTCAACAGGCGGGCAGCAAAGGTACAAGAGGATCAGGCAGGAGAGTGGTCATAGACAAGTCAGTGCAGGCAGAGATCAGCAGGATCAGGCAAGCCCGGTCACAGGAACAGATAATCAGATTCCAGGTTGCTCGGGAACACACACTAAACGCTGTAGATCAGACAGCACTTGCTGCAGGGTGCACTCAGCTTAAATAGAGCCATTTGGCGCTGTCTCCGGTGCACGCAAACGCGCATAGGCGCATGCGAATGCGCAAAAAAGCAATAACAAGCCCATTTTGACACAGGGTTTCTTCTAACACAGGCACTGATGGGGACGAGAAGGCCTGGCTTATAGTCTCTGCTCTAATTCAACCCAAAGGTTGCTCTGTCAGATTGAGGTCAGTTCCTCCACCCCTAACTCGCTCATCCATGTCATTATGGGCCTTGCTTTGTGCACTGGTGCTTAGTCATGTTGGAACAGAAAGGGGCCATCCCCAAACTGTTCCCACAAAGTTGGGTGCATGAAATTGTCAAAAATGTCTTGGTATGCCGATGCATTAAGAGTTCCCTTCACTGGAACTAAGCGGCCAAGCCCAACCCTTGAAAAAACAACGCCACACCATAATCCCCCCTCCACCAAATGATTTGGACCAGTGTGCAATGCAAGGCCCATAAAGACATGAGCGAGTTTGGGGTGGGGGAACATGACTGGTCTGCACAGAGTCCTGACTAGACATGTACAATTTGTTTCGGTCCGAATACAAATTTGGACAAATTTTTGGTTATTCAGAGATTTGGATGTATCCGAATCTCAGAATGAAATAGTAACGAATAGTAACAAATTTCGTTGAAATCGGTTAATTCGTTTTATTAGTTTTCTAACAAATTCCAAGTTTTCAGAATGATTAGAATTCAGATTGGTTGAAAAATGATCAACCGATCCGAATTCTGTCTGAAGAAATAGCTGGTTGTTAAGCAGTGGGCCGGGAAGCTGGCCGTTGGCGTCCTTAACAATGAGTTTGGCTTCCCCACTGACAGATGAATGAAAGATAAAGAATGCCGGCAATTGCCCGGCAATAGAATATTGCCCGGGCCCCCCCCCCCCCCCCCAGTCCATACCAAGCCCTTCTAGGCTGGTATGTGTTTTAAGGGGAACCCCACACCAAAACTAGAAAAAAACCGACGTGGGGTCACCTACAAAATCCATACCAGACCCTTATCCGAGCATGCAGCCTGGCAGATCAGGAAGGTCAGGTGCAGGCGGTGCCACCGGGTGACTTAAGCAGGTGGCCCCACCCTTGCCTATATAAGAGCTGTCAAAACGAAGAGACAGCATATGGCTGGTAGACACTTATATAGACAAAGTGATTTTTGATATTTTTGATGATCGACAGTGGATTACATTGCGGGACACTTTTTTTTTTTTTCAATAAAGGAATTGTCACCCACAGACCCCAACAACCCTGGGTGGTGAAGTCACAAGGAACGGGGTCTCTGATTGACATCATACACTCCATCACAGCATCAGAGGAGGTTCTTAATTTAAATTTTCAGTGGGTCGGCGGCGGGAGGATGAAGAAGACCAGAGGACAAAGCGGGGGAAGAAGACAACATTTTTAATAAAGGACTGGCTATTGTCTTTTGTTACACTACACTACTTTTTTTTGGTGAATGGGTAGGGGAACAATGTACCCCATACTCATTCACATGGAGGGGGGGGCTGGGATCTGGGGGCCCCCTTGTTAAAGAGGGTTTCCAGATGCTGATAAGCCCCGCGCCCACTGACCCCGACAACCGCCGTCCAGGATTGTCGGAAGAGGCACTTGTCCCCATCAACATGAAGCTGATGGTAATCCAGGATTGATTAATTTTGATAAAGTACTTTCCTACGGCTGCATTCAGTCAATTGTAAGCATCTTTGATGTGTGCAGGGCAAATTTGTGGAGGCATGGGAAGGAGACTCCTCGGGGTCACTCAGGATTACAGTATCTGGAACTGCCTCCTCCCAGCCACGTACTACTCCCAAAGGTTCTGGGGATGGAAAACCATCTCTTACTGTTTGACGTATGTCTTCCTCTGCTTCAATGCCTCCAAAACTGCCAGAATCCTCCTTCTCCTCTCTCTCATCTTGTGTGTTCTGTGGCATATGAACAATGGTGTCTGCATAAAGTGTGCCTTGAGAGGAAAGGAAGTCCTCCTCTTCCTCCCGTTGATCTGCCTTGAGTGCCCTATCCATAATGCCACGCAGAGTCTGCTCTAGCAGGAGCACAACAGGGATTGTGTCACTGATGCATGCATTGTCACGGCTCAGCATCCTTGTGACCTCCTCAAATGGTGACAGTACAGTGCATGTATCCTTTATGAGCAGCCATTGGCATGGGGAAAAAAGGCTAGTCAGCCTGAGCCTGTCATGCCATAATCACACTGCTACTCGTTGACAGCCCTCTGCTGCACGTGTAGCCGCTGCAGCATTGCCAAAGTCGAGTTCCACCTGGTGGGCATGTCACATATCAGGCAGTTTACGGGCAGATGGAATTCCAGCTGAATTTCAGCCAACCAAGCACTGGCTGTGTATGACCGCCTGAAATGGCTACAGACTGTTCTGGCCTGCTTTAGCAGATCTTCCAACTCTGGGTACCTATTTAGGAAACGCTGCACCCCCAAATTGAGGACATGTGCCAGGCATGGCACGTATCAACTTTCCCTGTCTGAGGGTGGATTTTAGGTTTGTGCCATTATCGCACATCACTTTTCCTGGCTCCAGCTGGCGTGGCGTGAACCACCTCTGGGCCTTTCACTGCAGAACTGCAAGAATCTCTGCTCCAGTGTGGTTCCTGTCCCCTAGACACGCCAGCTGAAGCACTGATGGCACCTTTCAATAGCCCTTTGAACGCTTAGGGGTTACTTGAGGTTCATAGGACAATTCAGCAGAAGAGGGCATGGAGGAGGAGGAGGAGGGGGTAGAGCCGACAAATCTTGCATCATCACTAGCTGTATGGAGACGTGGGGGCACAACAAGCTGCAGCACTGAGCCCTGTCCTGCATCCTTCCGAGTTGCAAGCAGAGTTACCCAGTGTGCTGTGAACAAAATATATCATCCCTGCCCATGCTTGCTGGACCACTTTGCAGCTGACTGCCTGGCCCAACTATGCCAAAACATTACCTTCCACGTGATGGTAGAGAACTGGAATGGCCTTACGTGAAAATAAATAGTGACTAGGAACCTGCCATTGTGGTACAGCACATTCTGTAAATTCATGGAGGGGCAGAATCCACCAGACGGAAAGGCAGAAGTTGTAGAGCCAGCAGCTTTGACAAGCTTGCATTTAGACTTGTTGCAGTTGTGCCTCACACTCACTTTCCTCCTCTGCTCTATCTGGCACACAAGTCGTGTCAGTGACCTCGTCATCATCTCCTCCATCCTCATTACCACTGGAGACAACTTGGCAATACGCTGTGGCTGGGGGAACACGAATGCCATTTTGTGTACCAGTGTTCTCCTCTATCTGTAGGCTCATGTTCCTGCCTTCCTCAACCTCAGAGCCAACATCTGAATCAAGTAATGGCTGTGCAACGTCAAGGAGCAAGTGGCTGACGCTGTGTTCAAATAACTCAGCTGACTCCTCCATGCCTGATGCTGGGGATATGGCAGGAATAGCTGTAGATAAGGAGGCAGGTTTAGCCATTCTGGCAGCTGCAAGGGACTGCACACTAGTCTCTGCTTGGGTGACAGAGGATGAGGACAGTTTATAAAGCCAGCCCACCCCCTCCTCTGCATGCTGTAGCTGGATAGCATTGGCAACATCACTAAACAGAGGAAATGATGCCCTGCCTGAGGACTGACCATGTCCACCTTTGCCTGTGGACACATATGCTGCTGGCCCCCTTACAGTGCCATGGAAATGTCTGCCTCCCCTCGTTGTCCTCCCAGACATGATGGGGGCGGTGCCTATTAACATAATTTAATAAAGATGTGGAAATGTGTATGTGGATGCACTTTAAAGGGTAAGTTCACCTTTACAGAAAAATCTGTAAGGTAAACTTACACAGCACCCCCTCCTCGTCCCCCCTGATCCCGCTGATCTGTAGTCTGGCAATCACCCACACTGACATCTCGGGTCACTGCTTCACCAGTCTGGGATTTAGAAATCCCCCGTGGCTTAATCTCCTAAAAGTACCTCGTCAGGGGGTACTTATAGGAGCATTCTAATTCGTCGGTGCCATCATACGGGCAGTGCCGACCAATCAGAACTCACGTAGCCCGTCCTGTCACCGCAGGCGAAGAGGAGAGAAAGTTGCAGAGATTTCAAATCCCCAGACCGGTACAGCGGCGATGACATCTGTCAGAACGAGAGATCATTGGACTCAGGTATAGCGGGACCAGATGCAATGGGGAGGGGCTCCAGTGTAAGTTCACCTTACAGATTTTCTGTTAAAGTGGATGTAAACCTTCACATGTACTCGGTGAAGTGAACAGCCTCAGATGATACACAGAGATGAAACAATTCTCCCATATACATTTTAGAATGTGGAGATTGTGTTAGCATTTTTTCTCTTCCTGCTTAGAACTACATTGAAGCCTGGGCACACAGCCAAGACAGCTGATTGGAGGAAAGGCACACACCGCTCTCCTCATAGGTAGAGACTTTCAGCTTTCTCCCTTGTATTGTCCAGAGCTGTGCTAATCTATTTATAGAAACCTCCCCAATACAAAACTCAGGCTGCTCTTATCATAGGGTGATGGAAACTTGTCAGGCTGATAACACAGGGACGGTGCAGGACAGAGCTATGAGACACAGGGCTTTGAAGAGAGATAAGAAAACCCTGCAGATAGATGTGCCTAGCTCAAATTTCATGAATCGGGTTGACATCCACTTTAAGGTGAACTTGCACTTTAATCAATGGAAAGTGGTGTTTGGTGCAATTTAATTTGAGTATTCACTACACAGACACACTCCATGGATACACTATAATATACTGCAATATACTGTGTCAAACGTGCAGTAACATAAATCAATATACTATGTTAAACGTGCACTAACGCACAGAAATATATGGCTTTAAACTTGCAGTAATGCTCTGAACTATACTGTGTTAAACGAAAGGTAATGCACTGAAATATATGGTGTTAAACTTGCAGTAACACACAGAACTATATGGCATTAAACTTGCAGTAACACAATGAAATATACAGCGTTAAACTTGCAGTAATGCACAGACATATATGGTGTTAAACTTGCAGTAACACACTGAGCTATACTGTGTTAAATGGAAGGTAACGCACAGAAATTTAGGGCCTTAAACTTGCAGTAACTCAATGAAGTATATGATGTTAAACTGCCAGCAACACAATGAAATATATAGTGTTAAACATGCAGTGACGCACAGAAATATATGACATTAAACTCGCAGTAAAGCACAGAAATATATGGCGTTAAACTTGCAGTAACGCACAGAAATATATGGCACTAAACTTGCAGTAACACACAGAACTATATGCCGTTAAACTTGTAGTAATGCAATGAAATATACGAAGTTAAACTTTCAGTAACGCACAGAAATATATGGCGTTAAACTTGCAGTAATGCACAGAACTATATGCCGTTAAACTTGTAGTAATGCAATGAAATATACAGCATTAAACTTGCAGTAACACACTGGACTAAACCATGTTAAATGGAAGGTAACGCATAAAAATATAGAGTGTTAAACTTTCAGTAACGCACAGAAATATATGGCGTTAAACTTGCAGTAATGCAATGAAATATACGGCGTTAAACTTGCAGTAACGCAATGAAATATACATCGTTATACTTGCAGTAAGGCACAGAAATATATGGCTTTAAACTTGCTGTAACACACAGAAATATATGGCGTTAAACTTGCAGTAACGCACATAAATATATGGTGTTAAACTTGCAGTAACGCAATGAAATATACATTGTTATACTTGCAGTAAGGCACAGAAATATATGGCTTTAAACTTGCTGTAACACACATAAATATATGGCATTAAACTTGCAGTAACGCACATAAATATATGGTGTTAAACTTGCAGTAACGCACAGAACTATATGGCATTAAACTTGCAGTAATGCAGTGAAATATACAGTGTTAAACTTGCAGTGACGCACAGAAATATACAGTGTTAAACTTTCAGTAATACACAGAAATATACAGCGTTAAACTTGCAGTAATGCACAGAAATACATGGCGATCAACTTGCTGTAGTGCAATGAAATATATGGCATCAAACTTGCAGTAGCACACTGAACTATACTGCTTTAAATGGAAGGTAACACACAGAAATATATGGCGTTAAACTTGCAGTAACGCACAGAAATATACAGCATTAAACTTGCAGTAATGCACAGAAATATATGGCGTTAAACTTGCAGTAACCCAATGAAATATATGGCGTTAAACTTGCGGTAACGTAACAGAAATATATGGCGTTAAGCTTGCAGTAATGCACAGAAATATACAGCATTAAACTTGCAGTAACACCCAGAAATATATTGCATTAAACTTGCAGTAATGCATTGAACTTTACTACATTAAACTGAAGGTAACGCACAGAAATATATGGCGTTAAACTTGCAGTAATGCACAAGAATATACAGTGTTAAACTTGCAGTAACGCACAGAAATATATGGTGTTAAATTTGCAGAAATGCACAGAACTATGGAGCGTTAAACTTGCCGTAGCACAATGAAATATACAGCGTTAAATTTGCAGTAACGCACAGAAAGATGTGGCGTTAAACTTGCACTAACGCAATGAAATATATACGGTGTTGAACTTTCAGTAATTCACAGAAATATATGGCATTAAACTTGCAGTAATGCACAAAACTATATGGCGTTAAACTTGCATAATGCAATGAAATATATGGCGTTAAGCTTGCAGTAACACACAGAACTATATGGTGTTAAACTTGCAGTAATGCAGAGAACTATATGGCATTAAATTTGCAGTAACACAATGAAATATACAGCGTTAAACTTGCAGTAACGCAATGAAATATACAGTGTTAAACGTGCAGTAGTGCACAGAAATATATGGCGTTAAACTTGCAGTAATGCACAAAACTATATGGCGTTAAACTTGCAGCAATGCAATGAAATATACAGTGTTAAACAGTCACTACACTCACACTGACTGAACTATCCCTAGATTCACACTAATGTAAAGATGAATGGCGGGCACACTACACTCACACTGACTGAACTATCCCTAGATTTACACTAATGTAAAGATGAATGGTGGTCACACTACACTCACATTGACTGAACTATCCCTAGATTTACACTAAACTAATATTTTACACTGACAATAGAATCACCATAGCACACTATAGCATACTGTCTAGTAGCACTGAACAGAGCCCTGTTCTATCTCACTCCACGCCAATATCACACCATGATTGGATAGAGTCATCATGACAGCATCCAGTCATGGCTCTTACAGTGCTCTGTGCCCTGATTAGGCGAAGATTTCATAGCTTCAGCTAATCAGGGCTTTCAATGCACTGTATGGCGGTGCCGTACATTGTGGTTGTTCGGCAGGCTGAACAAATGGTTGAACAACCCGATAATTTGGTTGATCGGCGAATGGGTAAACAGCCAATGTTCCGCCCTAACTCATGCTTGGGCCAAATCATTCCCCATCCCTGTAAACCCAAAAAAAGAACTTCTCTTTGCCTTTTGCTCTGGTAAATATACAATTGAAAGCATTATGAAACATTGCAAGTGGATATTGGCAATCCTGTCCTAGGGTGACAATGCTGCTTCTCCATGGATATATTACAGTAAGTAAATATTGTCACCCTAGTACAGGAAGTGTTGCAGGATCACCTGGTGAAGATAAAGGGGAAAAAAAGGCTAAAAAAAAATAAAAGCTGCCACAACTAAGGACTGCTGAACTGCAAAATATTTATTTTTGCTCTTGGGTAGTGTTGAGCGAACACCTGGATGTTCGGGTTCGGTCTAGCCGAACTTCGCGAAAAAGTTCGGGTTCAGTACCAAACGTTACCCGAACTTGACCCCGGACCTCGAACTCCATTGGAGTCAATGAGGAGCCGAACTTTTCGGCACAAAAATGGCTGTAAAAAAGTCCTGGCAAGTGCTAGAGGGCTGCAAAAGGAAAGAAAAATGGGGGTAAGAGTAGGACAAGTGCCCTACAAAAAAATGGGGATAAGGAAAATAACTTGAAATCAAATAATAAAAATGAAAATGGGAAGGGGGGGTGGATGTGGAGTAGGAGCCTAGAGGTTGACTAGGCCGTGACCGTGGCAGTGTAGGTAGAAGTGGCGGTGGTGGAGGAGGAGGACGAGGAGGAGGAGGAGGTAGCCAACACTTTTTGTTGTTTGTTTTTTGAGGCATATTCAAAAAAACAAGTATACCAATGGCTGTGTGAGGCTGGTCTAAATGTCTATTCTGCACAAGGTACAGACAAGTCTTGTGGGATCCATGCCTGGTTAATTTTAATAAAGGTTAGCTTGTCCACGTTGGCTGTGGAGAGGCGGCTGCGTTTGTCTGTGATAACGCCCCCTGCCGTGCTAAACATACGTTCAGACAATACACTGGCTGCAGGGCAGGCCAGCACCTCCAAGACATAAAGGGCAAGCTCATGTGCCCAATTTGGAGACCCAGAAGTTGAATGGGGCAGACCCATCAGTCAGTACGTGTAGGCGTGTGCACACATACTGTTCCACCATGTTGCTGAAATGCTGCCTCCTGCTAAGACCTTGCCTGGTGGTGCTGTTTGTTGTGGCTGACAAAGCTTTGCCACATTTCGGCCATGCTAACCTTGCCTTCTGAGGTGCTGGCAGTGGCACAGCTGTGTTGGTGGCCTCTTCCTCCTCCTCCTCTGCCTTCGCCTTGTGCTTCCACCGAGCCCCTGGTGTTATTTGGGAATGCCCTCAGCAGCGCCTCTACCAGTGTGCACTTGTAGTCGCGCATCTTCCTCTCATTCTCCAGTGAGGGAATTAAGGAGGGCGCATTGTCCTTGTAACAGGGATCCAGTAGGGTGGCCACCCAGTAATCAGAAGAAGTTACAATGTGGGCAACTCGGCTGTCATTGCGCAGGCACTGCAGCATGTAGTCGGCCATGTGTGCCAGGCTGCCCAGAGGTAAAGACAAGCTGTCCTCTGTGGGAGGTGTATCATCTGTGTCCTCCGTATCTCCCCAGCCATGCTCCAGTGATGCCCACCAGCTGCTTTGGGTGCCACCCTGCTGCGGTTCCTCCTCCTCCTCCTCATGATGATCTTCCTCGTCCTCCTCATCCTCCAGAACTGGGCCCTGGCTTGAATATTTTTGACCTGGCCTATACTGGTGCAGGAACTCACCCTCCGAGCCACTTGTGAATGACTGGCCTGATAACCATGGAAATTACCCCTCTTCCTCCTCCTCCTCTTCCTCCTCCGCATCCTCCTGTGCCACGTCCTCTTGCATCATGGCCCGAAGTGTTTTTTCAAGGAAACATAGAAGCGGGATAGTAACGCTGAGAACAGCTTCATCGGCACTGGCCATGTTGGTGGAGTACTCAAAACACTGCAATATGGTACACAGGTCTCGCATGGAGGCCCACTCGTTGGTGGTGAAGTGGTGCTGTTCCGCAGAGCGACTGACCCGTACGTGCTGCAGCTGAAACTTCACTATTGCCTGCTGCTGCTCGCACAGTCTCTCCAGCATGTGCAAGGTGGAGTTCCACCTTGTGGGCACGTTGCATAGGAGGCGGTGAGCGGGAAGGCCGAAGTTCCACTGCAGCGCAGACAGGCGAGCAGCAGCAGGGTGAGAACGCCGAAAGTGCGCACAGACAGCCTGCACTTTATGCAGCAGCTCTGACATATCCGGGTAGTTTTTTAGAACTTTCTGTACCACCAAATTCAGCACATGCGCCAGGCAAGGGATGTGCGTCAAACCGGCTAGTGTCGCACACCACCAGGCCGGGCTTGAGGCTCAGTGGCAACAACCACTCATCGGTCTGTTGTTCAATGCCCGTCCACAGCTCCTGCGCAGTGTGGGGTTTATTCCCCAAACATATCAGTTTTAAAACAGCCTGCTGTCGTTTCCCCCTGGATGTGCTGAAGTTGGTGGTGAAGGTGTTACGCTGAGCAGATGAGGAGGAGGTAGAGGAGGAGGAAGCGCAGTTGGAAGAGGAGGCAACAGGAGGCAAAGAGGAACGCCCTGCAATCCTGGGTGGTGGAAGGACATGCGCCAAACGGCTAACCGCCTCAGGCCCACCCGCCACTACATTTGCCCAGTGTGCAATTAGCGAGATATAGCGTCCCTGCCCGTGCTTACTGGTCCATGTATCAGAGGTTATGTGGACCTTGCCACATATGGCGTTGCGTAGTGCACACTTGATCTTGTCACCGACTTGTTTGTGCAGGGAAGGGATGGCTCGCCTGGAAAAGTAGTGGCGGCTGGGAACCACATACTGTGGGACAGACACCGCCATCAGGTTTTTAAAACTGTCCGTGTCCACCAGACGGAATGACAGCATTTCAAAGGCCAGGAATATGGAAATGCTGGCATTCAGGGCTAGGGATCGCAGGTGAGTAGGGGGGTACTTCCTCTTTCTCTCCAGTGTTTTGGAGATGGAGAGCTGTAAGCTTCCATGGGACCCTTTGGAAATGCTTGGGGACGGTGGCGTTGCTGTCACATGGTCTGTTTGCTGGGTGGCAGGTGACACTGTCACTGTAGAGGTGGAGGAAGAGGCCGAGGCAGCAGCAGAAGAGGAAGCAGGAGGAGGTCGAGACCTTTTTTGGATTTTGAGGTAATTATTCCAATGCAGCTTGTGCCTTGAATTTAGATTTGGGGTCTGACAATCCAGGGTAGCTAAGCTGTGAGAAAGGGGGTGCGCCCCCAAAACGCGTCAGATTTTACCCTGTTTCATCCTTCCTTATGCTTTGATTTTACCACGTCATTATCTTCTGACTTATTGTGAGTACCCTACTTTATCAATTTTTTAAATAAATCCTTTTTTTTGGTAATGCACTAGGTGCGTGCGCCTTCCTTTTTTTCTTGTTCTTCTAGTTGTTTCCCCGTCCGAGGAGGGCTGCACACATCGGTACATCTACCTTTTGTCCACATGGTCGCTTGCCATCTAGAGGACCTTTTAGCGCTGGAATTCTACATTTCCACCTTGAATTTAGATGCCTGATCATGCAGGTTGTGGTCAGGTTTAGAACATTTATGGCTCGGCTCAGGCTTTCATTGCACAGCTTGCAAACCACTCGTGTCTTGTAGTCAGCACATTGTCAGAAGAACTGCCACGCGTGGGAACGCCTTTGAGCTGCCTTTGGTGTGCTAGGTCCTTGGGTGCAGTGGGTAGTAGCAGGCCTACTGTCTAGGGGATGCTCGCTCTGCTTTTGCAACCTGCTTCCTCTTTTGCTGTGCTGGTGCCTCTGTGTGACCATCACCTCTTCCTCCAAAATGCACACGTCATTCGCATGACCCTCATTCCATGTGGGGTCTAGGGCCTCATCATCCTCCTCCACATCATCTTCCACCCACCCTTCACCACTGCCCTCCTTGTCAGTCTGCACACTGAGGAAAGCTGCAGCAGTTAGCACCTGTGTTTCGTCATCATCAGAGACGTGCTGCGCTGGTGTTTCCATGTCCTCATCCTGCAAAAGAAGTGGTTGGGCATCGGTGCACTCAATGTCTTCCACTTCTGGGGCAGGGCTATGTGGATGGTCCATGGAAAGCACACCAGGAGAGTCATCAAAAAGCATAAGAGTCTCTTGCATGACTTGGGGCTCAGACAGCTTGGCTAATTTACAAGGGGCTGAGGTGAAAGACAGATGGCCATGGGGTTCAGGTGGCAACTCTGAGCTTTCATCAAGGGACTGAGAGGGAGACAATGTGAAGGAACTGGAGGCATTGTCAGCCACCCAATCTTCTATCGCCTGTACTTGTTCTGGCCTCACCATTCGTTGAGCGGCATTCGGGCCTAACATATAACGTTGAAGGTTCTGTCGGCTACTTGCACCTGAGGAAGGTGTTTCACTCGTGCGTGTAGCTGGCACAGATCGACCACGTCCTGTCCTTCCAACAGGAGCTTCACCAACACCACCAACACCAGCAGCACCCCGACCACATCCCTTATTTGACGCTCTCCTCATTCTGCCCGCAAATGTACTATGTAGCACTATTTAAGTATTTATTAATACCAAAAAAAATGAATAATAAATTCTTCTTCATCTACAGGAGCAGCAGGAACCTCTCCCTTTAGAACTAGGAGATGATTATAGAACAATAATCTGTCCCTTACAGCAACAGCAGGAACCTGACCCTATAGGAGTAGGCAATGATGAGGATATCCCAGTCCAAGGACGACAACGACATTCCCTGTCTAATAACAAGATATTAGTAGAGGAT